>OY856409.1:1378115614-1378715614 GCA_963693085.1 Alisma plantago-aquatica | reverse complement strand
CACCATCAACATCTGACGTACATAACGCGGATACGGTGTCGACGCTGAATGAAGATCCTTCAATGCTGGCTGAAGTAGAGAACTGGTGTGTTGAACAATGTGAAGCTCCATGAAGATAATAGCCTGGAACATATAACCTGAATACATATATCATCATCTCATCTCATACTCTCTCTCATACATTCTCTCACATGCTCTCATGCTCGCTCTCTCTTCTCATCTCTTCCTCTCCTCTCTATCCCCCCTGCACACCAAATATGACTAGAGTGTTTGGTGTGGAGAAAAGGATACATGACCCCACCGTACTGTGGAAAGGGATACACACAAGATATGGGTGGGTGGGAAAGGAATTGGCGGATTTGAGAGGATTATGTGATATGGAGATGTATAAAAATGTGGAGAATGGAAACCGATAACCAGAGAGAGTATACTAAATGGGTCAACATGAGATCCGGGTAGAAAAATAATTGGATCTAGTCCCGACCCGAAATATGAGAATTGAACTAATGTAATTGTTATGTTTACAAGGACTGACGACCTCTCCTTTATATAGGAGAGGAGAGACGCCCTATTACTTAGGACCCAAGTAAACTAGACGGGCTGGAATATAAAGGCCCACTAAACTAATTAGCCTATTAACTAATAGACTAATATGGACTCTCATATATATATATATATATATATATATATATATATATATATATATATATATATATTACCCACATATATATACGCATATTTTGTTTTGCCATGTCCAACGCCGTGTCCCATACTTTCCAAAATCGCCGTGTCCGTGTCCATATGTCCGTGCTTCTTGGGGAGTGCTCCTTTGAATATCAAATAAAGAGTAATTCCAGAAACAAGCTGATACTCTAAGAAATACTTCTTTTCACAAGGATACCATGGTTGCAAGGATCATGTGTGGCAATATTTGTTTCGACATGCCAACTAACTATTTGCAATGACCTTATAGTGAATAGAGAAACACACAATTGGCTTGTAGCTCAATATATTAATTGAACATTCTTCCTTGTAATAAGTATAAGAAAGGCATGGATTACTTGTTTCACCCATTCTCCCTCCAGCTAGAAATCACGTCACCACCTTAAGTAATTCATAGTTCTGATATTCTCTCATTCTAAACCTGAAAATGAAAGCATTGAATTCTTCTGATATGTTCGCATTATTTAACCGAATATCCATATGACACTGTGATCCTCTCTACTGTTTTTATTTTTTAGAAATATGTTACTACATGTTTTTCTAGCACAAGTCGGGTTTATTCCAAGTACACAATGTTAACTTCTTATATCTACAGTCTACCATACCAACCGAAAAGTTGGAGCTAACTAGAAGTGCTCCTCTTTGAAGAAGTCTTAGTATAGGAAGTGTTCCTCTTTGAAGAAGTCTATGTCCTTACCTCGTGACCAGATCTTGGTATATGACAAACATGGTCATTGTAACCAAACAATTTGTGTTCAGAAACACAAAAACTGTGCGTCTAGATAGGGACCTTTAGGTTAACTTCCGATTTCAGAATTTGAATTCCAACTGTTTCACTAGATAAATAAAAATCATATGGCATATCCAAGGATTCAATGTCCACCAACTACACCTTTTTCACCACCCATGGAATTGAAAATTTTGGAACATTCTGATGGAAATTTTGGGAACTCGGTGTGCTGATGGAAATTTTAATACAGAAATGGTGGAAACTCTGGAAATTATGAAAGCTTGACATGAAATAAGTGTTAATTGCACAAAAAAATACATCTTTATTGAACCCAATGTTTAAAATTTCGTCGAAACTGTCGAAATTTTGACAACTTTTTTCTGTTTCAGTGACAATCGAACATCGAAATGGGTTGTTGAAACTCTCGAAACACGCAGATCATCGATTCTTTTTCTACTTTTTCATATACTGTGAACTATAGAGCATATTTTTTTGCTCAGTTTTGTGTCTTTAAGTCTATATATTGTGCTTGCAAATTATATGACTTATTTCATTGATTTCACCATTGAAAAATTGACATCAAAAATCTCCATCGAAATGCCCATCGAAACAGCACAGGGTCCTTCACTCACAAATGACAGGACCCCACTCCCACATATCCAATATGAAATATTATTACATATTTGAGTAGATCTACACTAGTAGATCATTCTGGTGAAATTTCATAAATTAATTCGTTATTTTTGCCGTCGAAACGTCAGGCACGCATTTATCGAAATTTCTGTCAAAATTTGTCAGAATTTTTGTTTCTGTGGCCGCCAAAACAACATTGAAATCGGACATTTTCTTCTATGATTGAACCTACATTATTCACCGAATAACTAATGAAAGTGGAATTAACAACAATTTCAATTTTTTTAAGCCTGAAACATTTCACAGGCGTAGATGTGTGTTGACTATTATATATAATTCACAATGTCACACAACATTGTGAAATAAGGAGATAAAAATCGCACAAAGTAACTTTTCTTGAAAACGCCAAAATTTGCTTTAATGGGTCAAAATTTGACGATTTGTGGATATTTTAATCATTTTCTATATGGTAAATGAGGACGTAAATGTTAAAGTAGTAGTATGCATCCAAATCTCACCTGGCCATTAGTGGTATCAATTGCTTAAAGATCTATTTGTTCTAACATAGAATTCTTAATTCCTTGTAATGTCGACTAGAATAAGATTGTAACATCCTGTCGTGAATTTAGACCAACCTTGCTAAAGGAAAGCCACAAGAGACTTTTTTTTATTACAAAAAGTAGCTTAAAACATTATTATGATGTCTTTTTGTATTGCTACTATACTAGTTTCATTCTTTGTTGAAATTTTCCAAGATTATAAAAAAATGACGGTGAGGAAACCTTTTTCATGTCTATAGATATTTGATTTCAAATCTATGTTAATGATCTGATAGGGAAAAATGGCTTATCTATGGAATGTGTGCCTCAACCCGACTTCGATTTTCTATTTCTTAAAGTTTCAACTGTCTTATCCTCCTTTAATGATTAACTAAATATATTATGTTTCAGCTTCTTGAGCCTGCAAGATACTCGTCGCTTTTTAAATGCTTATATGGACTCCTGATGTTGCTTCCCCAGGTGATTTTTTCTTTTGAAAGTAGGGAGTTTTCCCGTAAGAGCATATACATAACAGTTCTTAAAGTGAAATGCTTCCTTGTGATGTATGTAGCAAAACGTTTCTTATTCAATGCAATGCATACTTTACAGAAATAGAATTCTTTTTTGTCGCCTTAAATGATTTCCATAGGTGGCCTGACATTGAAGTTTTATTGCATATTAAAGTAAAGAGATCTAGGTTAGTTCGTTGAGATTTTCAATATTTTCATAGCCCAAAATTTATAGGATTTAATGTTATTACGGTAACTTTGTTGAATGATCCCAGGGTCTCTTCTTTCCAATTTTTACTGCAATCCCACCTCGTATGCCACAGATACCCACTGATGTACAATTGCAAACCACTACTGCTTACCCTTTATCTTGGGTGATTTTCTCTGCATTTCACTATGTAGCTAGGCCCATGAATATGTGAATACAAACTATACATGAATGTGGTATATATCTAGCTAGAACCAACATGGATTACATTAGAAAAGAAAAACAGTGTGCTTTTTGTTATATCATGCACTGCCTTGTTTGTTATCAGATGCACTAATCAGTGGTAAAAGCTAAAGACGTTGGTGGTTTGTTAGTAGGGCTATAGTGCAGGTTTAAAAGAAGTATGGGGATGGTCCTGGTAGGATAAGTGGGGCTTCTTCCATAATTTGAAAAGTGGTAAGCAGTGTACAGGCGGAGAGGGTACCTCATAGAGTATATGTGGTATGCGGGAGTATATATGGGAGTATATGCAGTTTTTCGGATTTGTTAATGGGTTTATAAAATAATACAGTTATATATATTATAATATATGTGTACAACATGTTTGTATATCTATCTATATATAAGTATAAAATAAGGAATGATTGTGTAATATCTATACTATATATGAAAGCCCGTGGAGGGGGCGGGATGCAATTTTCTCGATTATTTTTTGAAATTACGTATTGGTCTTTGTGTGTGGACACCACACTTTTGTCTTTAATTTTTAAATTATAATTATATTAAGAGACACATCTATACTATATAGGAAAGCCTGTGAGGGGGGTGGATGTAATTTTCTCAATTTTTTTTTGAAAGTACGTATTAGTCCCTGTGTGTGTACATCACACTTTTGTCTTTAATTTTTTAAAATAAGAGACACATCTATACTATATAGGAAAGCCCATGCAGGGGATAGATGCAATTTTCTCCATTATTTTTTGAAATTACGTGTTGGTCCCTGTGTTTGTACACACACTTTTGTCTTTTTTTTTAAATTAAATATTATATTGAGAGACACATCTATACTATATAGAAAAGCCCATGGAGGGGCTGGATGCAATTTTCTTCATTATTTTTTGAAATTGCAAATTGGTCCCTCTGTGTGTACACCACACTTTTGCCTTTAATTTTTTAAATTATATATATTATATTAAGACACACATCTATACTATATAGGAAAGCCCGTGGAGGGGGCAGGATGCAATTTTCTTGATTATTTTTTGAAATTATGTATTGGTCCTTGTGTGTGTACACCACACTTTTGTCTTTAATTTTTTAAATTTATATTATACTAAGAGACACATCTATACTATATATGAAAGCCTGTGGAGGGGGCTGGATGCAATTTTTTCCACTATTTTTTGAAATTACGTATTGGTCCCTGTGTGTATGAGAAGTCCTATTAATATATATATTGTACGTATTTTTTTATATTTTTTAAGTTAAATCTATAAACTATTGATTGTAGTCTACTAAAGCATCCGTGCATAGCACGGGTTTATGCCTAATATGTATATATATTGAGATTTATGCATATAAATGTACTAATATTTCTATAGAGTGTGTAATTATGTGAATAAATCAAAATGTATACGGAAATGTATAAATATGTGCATGGAATGTGTACATGTAGGCATATTGTATATAAATGTATACATATGAATATACCAAAAGGCATACATATAAATGTGCAAATGTGTTGGAAATTTGATATATATATATATATATATATATATATATATATATATATATATATATATATATATATATAGAGAGAGAGAGAGAGAGAGAGAGAGAGAGAGTCAGGCTAGTGTACACTCGAGTGTACCGGATGCACTGTACACCTCAATCATTTTTTAAGATGCAATAAATTTTTGAAAAATCTAAACCGTTGATCTTCTTAATCATCATAAGAACATACTATATAATAAATTTTAGCTCATTTGGACACTTATAGGTCGTGCATCTAAAGGAGGCAAAATTCATGTATTTCAAAATAGTTTTGGGCGTCGATTTTGTTGTCCTTGGATGAGTGACTTACACTCATCCAAATGAGTTCAAATTTTGTATGTGACCTATTATTATTGTAACCATGAAGATCAATGGATTGGATTTTGGAAAAACATGGTATAGATAGGCAAACACCATTGGGGTGTACGGCGTGATCTGTACACTCGAGTGTATTCTAGCCTGACTCTCTCTCTCTCTCTTTATATATATATATATATATATATATATATATATATATATATATATACGGCGTGATCTGTACACTCGAGTGTATTCTAGCCTGACTCTCTCTCTCTCTCTCTCTTTATATATATATATATATATATTCTAGATATGTATTCTATAGTATGGCTGTTTGGACATTGGATATGGGTATGAGGAAGTACAAGATATCGAAAAGGTGGACTCTTTTGTATCGCCTATGCAACATAGACTTATAGTTTGCATACTTTTATCCCAATAAGGATTCTATGTGACATCAAGTTGTTCTGGTAGCCATCTATCACTAGTTGCAAAGTTTTCTAACTAGTATGATAAGAAGAAACTTCATTGATTATTTAAAACGGATACAGTACCTCTCTTTATATAGGATTAGAGAGAGAGAGAGAGAGGTTAAAATACAAATATGATCAATATGTGACTTAACTAAGAAAGAAAATAATAGATAAAAGCACACAATCATAAAAAAAATCATAATCCACTCCCTCTCGAGTTGGAGCATAGATGTCGTTCATAACCAGCTTGTCCAGCATGGCAATAAATCTTGACGTTGGAAATGGCTTTGTGAAAATGTTAGCAAGCTTGTCTTCATTCCTGATGTAAGGAGTAGAGATATGTGTGGACGTAACGGACTCTCTCACGGAGTGAAAGTCTACCTTGATGTGTTTGGTGTGCTCTTGAAAGGTATATTGCTTGCAATGAAGATAGACACCTTATTGTCATAGTACATAGGTATTGGCTCAAAATCACATATATCAAATTTTTTCAAAAGCCCATAGACCCACATTACTTCACAAGTAGTTTGAGCCATGGCTCTATACCCAGTGTCAACACTTGACCGTGAAACAACAGTCTTGTTACTTCGCTCTCCTCCAACAAATGGTGCAAAATCTGACGGTAGAGTTGCGGTTAGTCCTAATGCCTGCATAATCAAAATCTATATTAGTGCTTGTATCTCCTATACAACAGTCCTTTCCCAGGAAAGCCTTTTAGGTACATAAGAATACGACAAACAACTTCCCAATAACATAGTCGAGGTTTGTCCAGATACCTATTGTCGAGTCCAACAATAGAAGTGATATTATCTCTAGTAACAGTCAGGTAAATTAGTCCCCCCCCCAAATCTTCTATAGTGCTTGTTATCCAGATAAGTAGGAGACCAAACATCATCCGAATTTGTGTTGGGATCGAGAGACTTTTAACATACTTTGATCCCAACATGCCAGTTTCTTATAAGAGATCAAGAACATACTTGCGTTGAGACAAACAAACACCAGAAGAAGAGTTGGAGATCTCAATCCACGGAAAATAGTGAAGCTTGCCTAGATCTTTAGTGATGAAGTGCTTCCCCAAATGATAGTTGGTGGCTTGAATCCCGTCATATCACTGCTAGATAGGATATATCATCAACATACACGCTGATTTCGGTGGTTTGTTCGCATTTCCACCTCTTCTTCTAGAAGTCGAGTACTCTGACTCAATCGTATCGCCAAGTGAGGCTGATATTGATTGAACTACAGCTAAACGTCACGTACCGACGGCCTCTTTGATCTCTCCTCCGCAATTCCATTAGATTGGGGAGAGAATTCCGAAGAAGAAAAAGAATCCAGGTGAGGCGACGATCCTACTTCAAATCATTTGCAATTCTTCCCTTATCCTGCTAACCAAGGAATTAAATGACCGATACCGATGCCGTTTCGACAACTTGGGTATAGATATTTACAGGTATACCGACGAAAATATCGACAGATGCAATCCTGGCCATATCGACGCCAAAATGAACGAATTAAATCATGAAATTTTACAGGTGTAGTCTCAACACCTAGATGCAACGTTTTATGCAATAAAATTCTATATTGGGTATGTGGGGGGGTCAAACGTGTGAGTTAAGGAATATGTCATGTTTTTTGGAGATTTCGATGAAGGATATCGATGACAAAATGTAAGAATTAAGATCTGAAATTTTACTAGCACAATCTATAAACTCATGTTAACACACTTATGCAATAATATTCAATTTACAACAAACATATAACAACGTAGTAAATTATTAACTCACGTCAGTTGTATGTTGAGTGGCGCGCTGGTTCTCTATACAATATGTTGTTCATATGGGCCACATTTTGCTCCCATGTCATGTAACTTCTGTAAGACTTGTTGTATGAAACAACATGTTCCTCATACACTTCAGGATTGGCAAACTGCATCATCCCAAACTTTGGAAAATGTTCTTCCAAATCTTTTAGATATTTTTCCTTTGTTGCTGAAATGGAGGGAGGTTGAGTAGAAGCAGGTGGAGGTGCCCTTGCTCGAGGAGCTTGAGGCGGAGTAGCTGTAGAAGTAGGAGGAGCCCATGTTTGAGGAGCTTGAGGTTGTAATGGAACACCGGCAATAGGATAAATTGTAGTATGCCCACCACTCCATGTTTGACCTCCATCACCAGAGTATGCTTCGGTGTTCACCCGAAAGCATCCATAAGGGCTACGGACAGAGTATGCTTCGTGATATCCCATATCAGGTCCAAGTTCTAATTGTAATCTTGGTGGTGGTTCAACATGATATCCAGGATACCCATGTTGGGGCTGAGATGGGTATCGAAGTGTCTGCCCAAATAACATATCTCTGAATGAATGTTGAGATTAAGAGTCAGATATGCTCATGTTATCCATTGAATCAGCAAGATCAGAATGATAATCACTTTGGCTATGATATTGTGGTTGTGGATTGCATGGGTAGGGGTATGGGCTTGTAGTTGTGGGCATTGTGGCACTGGCATGTGGTGGAGGTGCACTACTATAATCTTTCCCAGTTCGAGTTTTTCTTCTTTGAAATCTTTTTTCAGCCATGGGATTTCCCTGTTCTTGTGGAGGTGCAGCCCTAGTAACATCATGACTAACATAAGGTCGGTCATCATTTTGAGGATCAACAGTTGGAGGATATTCTGGAGAGCGTTGGCTGCGATTATCACCATCATTGCCACCATCATCAGACTTAGATTTAGAACCAGATGTAGAAGAAGAAGAATTTGAGCTACCCAATTGTTCTTCCACTTCTCTATTGATTTCCATATCAGTATTAACATGTGCAGCTTCAGGATCAAGTCTTTCAGGCGGGGCATCAATAATAATATCATCACCATTATTTGCATCAAATTGCTCTTCTATATATGGATCTAGACGTCCATCTAAACTATCAAGAACAGGACGACCTATCTCATTCATCCATTCCTCTAAAGGATTTTCTGAATCATCCTCCAGTCCTCTACGTCTTTCAGTGTTAAAAGTATATGCGGTGTCAATGGGATCATGGACAACAACAAAATCCACTTCCTTGTAGTTGGCATCACGTATTGCTCTAGCCCTCAACCGCATGTTGTAATGAACGTATACAAGATCCCTCAACCTGTTTGCACCAAGTCTGTTCCTTCTCTTGGAGTGTATCAGATTGAAAGTGCTCCAGTTTCTTTCACAACCCCCTGCAGATGTTGTTTGAGAAAGGATGTGAATAGCCACTTTTCTTAAATGAGTGGCACCTATTCCATTCCAAACCTACCACTCACAAGGATCACCTGCATCGCGGTCAGCAACCGCATTTGGATGGCCAAAGCATCCAGTGCTTTCACGAAACTGGCACAACTGCAAAAATAATATATACGATATTAAAATGATGAAATCAAAGGAAAGAATAATGAGAAATAAAGATTGTAACTAAGTCATATAGTTATATACCTCTTCCAGTACTAGCAATCGCTCTTCTGGAGAGGTAACTTGTTAGTGACTTCTCTCACCGCATTCATTAGAGTCGCATTCAAGCCTAGTGTTCGTGAGTATTGGAACCTCGGATTCAAATAGTAAGTTGTCACAAATATAAATAAGGAAATTAGAATGACATTTTATTGTAGACAAGTATGAATTAGACCAATAACTTAGAAGTTAGAATATAATTGAGTCATTGAGAGAATCATATACCTGCTTTATGCAATGGATGCAAAAGCATATTTGTCCAACGATTCTCATAAATTTTTATGTATTGCTCATTGGACCTAGGAGCTGCTTCTTTGATATTGTCCACCATTGAGGTCATTGCATCATAAAGGAAAGGCATTGTTGTATTTTTGTCACCATCTACGAGCCTCAATACTTTGACAATGGGTTCCATTATTTTCAGCACTCTAGTAACCTTATCCCAAAAAGGTCAGCTGGCAATCAACTCCTCAATTCTTTTGCCAACAGGGGTGTTGTGCTCCTTCATGGTGGTCCACTCCACTCCATTGAAGAGCCTCCTAAGTCCATCCTTTTTGGACTTTAACGATTTGTAAGGCAAGAAAATTTGTTGCAACTCTAGTTGCCCCTGTTCTAATAAGATCACCACAATAGTACTCAGGTCGCCTCATGGCATTTAGCAGAAAAGAATGGTTGTAGATGAATCCCGTTTTCAATCTACCATCAATGACAACAAATTTGATGAAATTAATTGATCCCATGTCCTTCAGAATGAGATCTATGCAGCGGGCAGCACATGGTGTCCAGTAGATCGGATATTTCTTCATTAAACTCTCGCCGGCCTTCTTAAAGGCAGTAGCATTATCATTAACAATCTGCACCACATTCTCCACACCAATTTGCTTCATGTATGTCTTCATTAATTTCTTTAGGTATATGTGGTTCCTGACCTCACCTGAAGCATCAACAGAATCTAGAAAAACTGTGGATCCACGACAATATGCAATGTTAACATATATATTTTGTTTTATATCTTTTGTTATTAATTTTGTTATTTTTACATTATATGTGGACCTCTCTGTAATTGTTCCATTATTATATATACAAGGGTGCACACATTGTGCAACCCTACGCTTCCAGAAATTACTGACTCTGTTTCATGGTACCAGAGCAGTAAGATCCAGGCCAGTCGCCTCCCTCCCTTCCCTCTCTCTCCTTCCCCCCCCCCCCCCCCCGTCGGTAGCACCACCCTTCCGCCGCCAGCCCGCCGCCCTCTCCCCGCGCGGCAGCCCTTGCGAGCCGGCAGGCCAGCCGCCGTCGGCAGCTGCTGCGCCGCGGCAGCAGGGCCGCCGAGCAGCCGGGGTCGGCGTGCCTCTGCGGTTGATCGTCGTCGGATCGTTGGCTTCGTGAAGATCCACAACAGTCCGGTGGCCTGAGGTTGTCGTAACGTAGACCGATTTTTCGATTTTTTTGCCGGCCTGCCCGTGTAGGCCGTTGTGCCACCGGGTTTTTTGCTGCGCTTCGGCGTAGTTTGTATGTGAGAGGTTCCACCAAGTAGATATGTGCTTGCCTCTGCCTGCCTGACGGCGTAGTCCGTCTTCTGCCTGCTCGTGCCTGCCTGTGCCTATTTGTTTCTGTTGCTATCATGGCATCCTCGGGAGATGACTTCCGCCGTCAAGTTACGACTGTGAAGCTTGACGGGCGCAACTACCAGCACTGGGTATGCTCTATGGTGATTTATGCAAGATCCCAGGGAAAGTACTCGAACCTGCTCCGTGTCGGTCCGGCACAACCTGCAGAGAACGCCGACTCTAAAGATGTGAAGGCGTATGATGATTGGGTCTGGTACGACTCGACGGTGATGGCATGGATTCTCAACAGCAGTGTTAAGAAGATCAGTGTCACACTACTTTACCTTCCTACGGCGAAGCAGATGTGGGATCAGCTCGTCGGCACATACTCGCATAGCCAGAACCCAAAGAAAGTGTTTGACATCTCCAAGCAGCTGGGACATCTACAATTCACATGGTCGGACATTGCGGATTACTTTTCTGACTTTACTGGATTGTGGGGGGAGCTGGAGTCCTATCACCCCCTATCCACGGACCTGGCCACCATGCAGCGTCAGCGCCAGGAATTGCAGTTAGTCCAGTTCCTTTGTGGACTACCAGAGTCCTATGTTGGTGTAGTGGACCAGATCTTGGCAAGTGACCTTCTTCCGTCACTGCAGAGTGCCTACAAGCGCCTTCAGCGCCTGCCTTCTTCGTCACCATCTCTGTCTACTGATGTTGGGGAATCCACTGCCCTTGTAGCCATGTTGGGCCGTGGTTGTGGTCGTTCTACTGACAGCCGACCTCCCCTGGGTGCAGGGTGAGGACGTGCTACTTCTGGTCATGGGGCCCCTTTTGATGCTCCTATTGCTATTGTGCGCCTCAGCCAGGACAGCGCGTCTGTACTTTCTGTGGCCGGTCCAACCATATCGAAGAAAAATGTTGGGAGAAATATGGTAAACCGGTGTGGGCCAATGCGGTCGCTGAATGTACTACTGCTGCATTGGAGGGAACGACTCAGTCTACTGAGACTGTCTCTTCGGGTGCGACTGCAGACTATATTCGTGCTGAGGTGGAGCGCCTGCTACTAGAGCGCTCTGGCTCGTCGTCTACTACATCGACTAGTGGCGCTCATGCCGCCACTTATTCTGCTTATGACACTGCCTTCCTGAGTACTCCTTCACCTAGTACTGGTAATACAAAATGGGTTATAGACTCGGGTGCTTCGTCTCATATTTCTGGCAATAGAGCTTTATTCAGACATTTATCTAAACTTGTTCGTAATTCGTCTGTTATGCTTGCTGATGGGTCCAAGTTTGCTGTTTCTGGAGTCGGAGATATTATTTCTGATTTTTTGCTGAAATCTGCTTTATATGTGCCTTAGTTCCCTCTTAATTTAGTATCGGTCAGCAAGATATTGAGGAGTCTGTAATGTAGCATGACCTTTATACCTGATTCATGTGTTTTTCAGGACCTTCACACGAGGATGAAGATTGGTGGGGGATATGAAGGGCCTAATGGACTTTTTTATCTGGATCATTTGCCAAAAGCAGACAAAGCAGTTGTAGCTTCTGCACTATCTACATCAGTTTCAGCTCTACAGTGGCATTTCCGACTTCGGCATCCGTCTTCTGAAAAGCTCCGACATGTAGTTTCTAAGGTTGGCCCTCATAGTTTTCAGTGCGAGTCTTGTCAGTTGGGAAAGCAGACTAGATCTGTTTATCCTAAACGCACTCATATTAGCAGCAAAAACATTTTTGATTTAGTACATTCTGATGTATGGGCCCCTGTCATGTGCCAAGTTTGTCTGGTCATAAATATTTTATTCTGTTTGTTGATGATTTTTCTCAGACCACTTGGTTGTTTATGATGAAAAGTAGGTTTGAAGTTATGTCTACTATAAAATTCATTTTTTGCTGAGGTGAAAACCCAATATGGTATGCCTGTGAAAGTTTTTCGTACTAATAATGCACTTGACTTTGTTCAAAAAGATGTGGTTGTTTTTTGCAAATCTGTTGGTACTTTACATCAGACCTCATGTGCATATACACCTCAACAAAATGGAGTAGTTGAGCGGAAAAATAGACATCTGTTAGAGGTTGCCAGAACTATTATGATGCATACCCATGTTCCTAGGTTGTTTTGGCCGGAGGCTATTCTGACTGCTTGTTTTCTGATCAATAGAATGTTGTCATCTGTGATTGGGAACAAAATACCGGTTCAAATTCTGCAACCTGACATTACTTTATTTACTGTGCCTCCTCGGATCTTTGGTTGTACTTGTTTTGTGCGCTTCCTTGGACCGGCTTATGATAAACTGTCTCCTCGTGCTGAGAAATGCATTTTTTTTTGGGTTATTCTCGTTCTCAAAAAGGATATAGATGCTACAACCCTACTGTGAAAAAATGGTTTACCAGCAGCGATGTGTTTTTTGAGGATACGCCCTACTATTCTACTAGAGGAGATAGTATGCTGCCTAATATTATTGCTTCTCCACTACCTATTACTACTGATTGTGTGCCTGATAATTCTGATACTGTGACTCCTGAGCATACGACTCCACCCCTTATTGTCTATCAGCGCAGGAATCGGGCGCCGCCTGAACAAGAACCCCCCTCCCAGACAAACCAATCTTCACCTCCAGAAGGTTCTGCTACACCTGAGGTAACCTCTGATCTTGATATACCCATTGCTCTTAGAAAGGGTACTCGTTCCTGCACGTCTCACAACATTGCTCGCTCTGTTTCTACTAATCATTTGAACGTCCGTGCTAGCAGTTTTGTATCTGCTCTGTCAGTTGTAGTTGTTCCAAATCCTATTTAGGATGTCTTACAAAGTACTGTGTGGACTTCTGCTATGAAAGAAGAAATGCTTGCTCTTGCTGACAGAAATACTTGGGAGTTGGTGGATCCACCTCCTCAGTGTAAGCCTGTAGGTTGCAGATGGGTGTATGCTGTGAAATACCATCCTGATGGCACTGTAGAACGACTGAAGGCACACTTAGTTGCTAAAGGGTATACACAAACTTAGGGTATTTTGATTATTTTGAGACTTTCTCTCCAATTGCCCGTCTTAATTCTGTCAGAATTCTTCTTTCTGTTGTTGTTAATTTTGATTGGCCCCTACTATAGTTGGATGTGAAAAATGCCTTCTTGTATGATGATTTACAAGAGGAAGTCTATATGGAGCAACCTCCTGGGTTTGTTGCTCAGGGGGAGTCACACAAAGTGTGCAGGTTGAAGAAATCTATTTATGGGCTCAAGCAGAGTAGTCGATATTTCTACTGCAGTGGGCCTTCTTAGAAGGTACCTTGATAAACCCAGATAGTGTCACTGGGATGCACTTTGTCACATTCTGAGGTATTTGAAGAAGTATCTTGGCAAGGGACTTCATTACAGGAAAAGTGGACACTATTCTCTTGAAGGGTACTCTGACTCTGACTATGCAGGAAGCAAAACTGACATGAAATCTACTTCTGGGTACTGTACTTATGTTGGAGGCAATCTTGTCACCTGGAGGAAATGTGGTTGCCAGATCTAGTGCTGAAGCTGAATACAAGGTCATGGCCCATACTGCCTGTGAGATTCTGTGGGTGCACTCTCTCTTAAAAGAATTTGGGGTTGATTCTTCTTCTTCTATCCCATGCATTGTGATAATAAAGCTGCTATCTTCATTGCCAATAATCCTATTTATCATGAGCGAACCAAACATATTGAGGTTGACTGCCATTTTATTCGGGAATTTATTCTTACCGACAAGATCTGCACTCCTTTCACGCATTCTGAAGACCAAGTTGTTGATATCTTCACCAAGCTGCTGGCGAAGAAGCAATTTTGCACTCTTATGGACAAGTTGGGCATGATTGACATCTATGCTCCAACTTGAGGGGGTGTGTTAACATATATATCTTGTTTTATATCTTCTGTTATTAGTTTTGTTATTTTTACATTATATGTGGACCTCTCTATAATTGTTCCGTTATTATATATACAAGGGTGCACACATTGTGCAACCCTACGCTTCCAGAAATTACTGACTCTGCTTCATGCAAGAAAGTTGATAATTTGTCTTCTATTTCCACTTTTCCACCCATCACACATAAGCGTGACGCCATATTCAGCCCACATGTGTTTTTGGTCTGAAATCCATGCTTCTAGATCCTTCTTCTCTAGTGGAAGATACTTGTTCATTAATTCATATGAATTGGGGGCCTTGATGCCCCTACCAGACTCCCCTATCACATCTACCATATGCTGCATATAGGGTTCAGTTGCAACATGTGCAGGTATACCATGAGCAAAGAAGAATTTACCCACTGTCTTGCCAACATTTTCTTTTGCACCAGTAAACATTGCTTTGAGGCTTTTTTGCCTAGCCTCAGGCTTCCTAACCCCTGGTTCATCAACATTCCTCAATCTCACTCTTGCAGAACGAAAAAGTGTATCAATGCCTCCTTTCTTCCTTTTACCATAACCAGCTCGGTCTTCATCGTCATCATCTAGGTCAACAACAAGAATACGTGCAGTCCCACTGCCTCCACCTGCACCAGATGGCCCATACCTCCTTGTAATTCGAGCTGCCTCCTCCCTTTCCCACTCACTTCTACGAGAATCTCTAATAGCACGTCTATACATACGACGTGAATAAGTTGTATCACATTCATGAGGATATCTAATATCATCATCAGATTCAGCAGAAGAACCTGTGGGCCTAACATCAAATAATGTATCTTTATAAGCCCTTTCAACCTCCTTCATCTTTTCTTGTTTTTGTTTCGTTGCGCCCATCAGTTTCTTGAAATCATCTCTAACACTTTGGGGACACCTTTGGCACATTGCCACATTTTTGTCACCACCAGTAATGTGACGTTTAAATCTAGTAATCCCCCCCCTCCACCAAGTGTCTTCTTGCAGTAATTGCAAATTATCTTTCTCCCGTCAGCAGGCGTGCAGTGATTCCATGCAAAATCCACATCCTTAGCTCCAACTTTACTGGCCCCAACACCCTCACCATCGCTTGAAGACATCTTCTCAAATCAAAAGTCAACACTGCAAAAAGACAAAGACAAACAAAAATTAGGTGTATGAAATTAATAACCCATTAAGTTGCAAGAAATGAAGAAATTATTCTATTTTATGTATTATAGAATAAAAAACAATACTTTAACTGTATAAATGTTACATGTATCTATAGAAGCAAACACAATATTTTTTAAGATTTTTATTAACAAGAAAAAAGGGTTAAATAAATAAAAAAAGTCTGAAATTTTTTTTAAAAATAAAAAATCCGTCATTTATCTAGTATTAAGGCAAGTGATGTGTTACAAATTACTCATTCCATCTTATATTACACTAACACACATAAATCTGTAGAAAAAACAAAAAAAATGCATTTTTTATTTTCACCTTTTTTAATAAATGAAAAAACGAAAAATATATATATTTGTACTATATTTTTGTTTGTATTTGTTCATATTAGTATTTGGTACAACTTTTTCTACTAAACCTAAGTTAGATACATATTATTAATAGTACTTATTGTATTATTACGAATTTTATATTAATTAGTGAAATTATGTGATAATATTAATTAATAGTAGTAGATCTAGTGATACATTAGTATATCTACATAAAATAATCATAGATCTATTGTTAAATAGCATTAATCCTAAGTTTTTAGGAGTAGATCTAGATTTTGGGTGTATTTAGAGAATTTTGGAGAAGTTCTATGGTGAAAATAGAAGGAAATAGAGAGGGGAGGGGTTAGAGAAGATGAGAAATGAAAGAAATTAAGAAAATATACCTTGATCAGGGTTGATTCGAGCTCCAAGGAAAGAAATCGCCTCAAATCTCCAAGTTGCTCCACTCATACAGCAGCAGCAAGCAACAGGTTCGCGTAAATCGGCATGCTGGGCGGCATACCGCCTATATCGCCCGTAAGTTGGGCTTTTTGTAGCGGTAACCCTCGGTTTTCGACGGTAAGTGACGGTATTTACCGGTAAGTCCACCGGTATACCAATATTTGCGGTACCAGCGGCAGACTTGCTCAAATCGATGCTCGATGGCGTCGGTATCGGTATTTCGACCGGTATACCGGCGATATCTCATTCATTGCTGCTAACGCAAAAGCTTTTTGTCGAACTGCCTTCTATTTGGATCTGTGTTGGATCCATCGATATACCACTAATCATGTTTTCAGTCAACTGGTAGAATACGTTGCATCAACCTGGGTGCATTAGCCGATCTGGTACATCAATACATCTTTCTATGATCATTCCAATCTTGTCCAACTTTAGAATCACATGCCCAAAAGTAGTATTTTTATGAAGATAGAACAATTAGAATGAGAGCGTCTGAAATATAATTGAATAAGAATTTGACTCCATTTATCAAACCACACTCTCAGGCTTTATTTCAAATAATTACCTTCCCATGTCTGCAACCCTTAGGATACTCCCCGTGAGCAACAAATTCAGGAGGTTGCTCCTTATGGACCTCTTGTAATATCCATAAAAGGCATTTTTCTCATTCAGTTGAAACAAAGGCCAATCATGATTAACCGCAACAGAAATAAGCATGCAAATGAAGTTAAGGTTTGCAACTTAAGAGAAAGATTCAAAATAGTTGACCCCATAGGTTTTTTGTACAACTCTTAGCCACAAGGTGGGCCTTCAATAGTTCAACGATACCGTTTGATTGATACTTAACATTATAGACCCTACACACTCTACCCGAGAGTAGTGAATAGGAGGGTCAACCAAGTCCCATGTATGTAGGTTAGTTAAGGCATTCATTTTTGTTTCGAATGCTTGTCGCCATGTGGGATATTGTAGACCTTGAGCTGCAGTCTAGAAAGCACAAACCCGGACACATGGCATGGGAATTTTAAAAAATATAGGACACGGACACGGTGAAAAAATACATATACATATATATTTTTTAAAAAATATAGGACATGGACACGGCGAAAAAAATACATATACATATATATTTTTTATGTATAAACACAAAAAAGAATAAGCACATTCAAACATAAAGATCATTTCATCCAAGCTATATTCACTTTCATATTTTCATTCAAACACATTGCACTCGTCTTGAAATTAAGCCATCAAAGGCATACGATCAAACAAGTTTACATTGTAAACACAATAATAGTCAAAGTAATAGAAATTTTATTCACAAACAATGACAAGTTAAGCACTACAAGTATGGACCTCATCATCATCATCATTATCTAAGCCTCAGTCCCAACTATGTTGGGGTCGGCTACATGGATCCTATGTTTCCATTCAGCTCTATCACGGGCCATATTCTGGTTGAGATGTAGAGATTCAAAATCTCTCTTTATAAGCTCATCCCATGTTAATTTAGGCCTTCCTCTTTTTCTATTTATTGTGCTTGACTCAATAGCATTGCTTTGTATAGGCGCATTAGTCGGTCTGCGTTGCACATGTCCATACCATCTGAGTCGACCCTCGCGCAACTTGTCCTCAATGCTCGCCACCCCCACTTTATTCCTGATATAGTCTTTTCTCAAGCGATCTTTTCTTGTCTTCCCACACATCCATCTCAACATACATATTTCAGCCACGTTCATCTTGTTGAGACCTTGTTTCTTCACCGCCCAACATTCACTCCCATAGATCATGGCTAGCCGTATAGTTGTTCTATTAAACTTACTTTTTAACCTGAGAGGGATCTTCCGATCACATAATACTCCAGTTGCACTCCTCCATTTTAACTATCTTGCAGTAATCCTATGACACGTCATTTTAGACATCCCCATCTATTTGAATAATAGAAACCAAGCAACAAAATTTGTCACATTTTGGTATATCTACTCCGTCCAACTTGGCTCCATTCACACTGCGAGATTGGCTGAAATTGCAATTCATATACTCAGTTACTACAAGTATGGACCTACAGTAAAATATTTGTACATCTAAATTTGGACAGTAAAAAGATAGTAATGGTGGTGGACAACAAAGAAAAAGGAGGAGGTATGTTGTTATTTGTAGAAGAGAATAAACATTGATGTACATTCAGATTTGGTAAGAAAAGGAAGGGGGAGAGGAGGTTGTTGTTGGTGGTGGTTGTTGTGGAGGTGGACAAATAAAACATAGGTATCGGCATAATTTAAAAAACGGTATGTGTTATGCGTGCGGAGAGGTCACCTTATAAGAGTACAAGCGGTATGCGGGAGAATATGCAGGAGTATATGCGTTTTTGGTTTTTTTTAATAAATTAATTATATATAGCATACACATATATATATTAAGCATAGAAATTATATATTTTATTTGTAATACAAAAACTTATGTATATTTATAAGTGTTTCCATACAAATATTGATGTATAATATATTTAACTATTCATATATGTGTACACATACATAGCATATGTGAAATAGGTATGTGTATTATATGTAGATATATACATATTAACATGTAAATGTATATACAATATATGCATATATGCGGAAATACGTATGTAGATGCTCATATATATCAAATATTCTTGTCCATATATACTAAAATGCATATACATAAAATAAAATATTACACATTTGATAATGTTTGTATACTATATGTAAGTATCCTATTGATATATTACCCTACAATATAGATAGATATTGAAAGATATTAATACATATACATATAATACATATGTACATGTGGGTGTGTGGGTAAATAAGTAGTTTAAATCAAATTGAAACAAATGAAGTTGAAGAAAAAAAGTCTGCAAAACTTTTAATAAAAAAAGGCCGCATATAGCCCGTTTATGCCCCGCACAGGACCGCATATTGGGCCGCATATGCATATGTGGTCTGGCAAGAGGGGTGCACCGCATAAGCGGCCGCATATGCCCCGCATAAATCCGCTTTTTGAAACACTGGGTATCGGAGATTGAAGACGAGGAAGAGAATAGGTTGGCAATGAGCAGAGAGAAAGAAGAGGCCAAAGTATGTAGGTGGAGGAAGAGTAATTTCCTAGGTGGTGATGTGACAAGGGGGAGACATGCATCAAGAGTGGTGAGGAAGTTTATGTGTAATAGGATGTTTCTCCATCTTAATGAGTGATGTGTTGTATCCTGGTGTGTCCAAGCCATGTCCAAGATGTGTCCAACTCCTGATAAAAAAAGGGGGACTTGGACATGTCCGAGAAGTGTCCATCACGTGTCCACGTGTGTCCATGTTGGACACGTGTTGGACACGGACATGGAGGCCTTTGGGAAGTGTCCATGCTTCCTAGGCTGCAGTTTTTGGAACAGAGATTGTAGAAAGTGCGGAAGTGAATCATGCAAGGCTTGTGCCAAGGTTAGCAGTGGAACAAGTTACTTATAGGATGTAAAGTACATGAACAAACTCCTTTCTGCAAATTAATTGGAAGATCCAAGTTGGAATTTACCTAAGGTATAATTTGATTTTTCGACAAAGAGAGAGGATAGGACTATGGAGGGAGCATTTAGGGGTTCTAGCTTTACTTTGGCGTTGATATACTAAGATGGGCTTAGTGGATAATTGTATTGAAGAGTTGTCTTGTGGTTGTTTCAACGTGAACATGTACTGGAGTATCAACCAAAAATTTGTGGCAACGATGAGCCTGTCTTAGAGAAATAAGGCGAGATATCAATGAATATCACATCAACATTAGAAAACCATTGTTTGGCAGTAGAACCATAGCACTCGTATCCTTTTTTAGTTATGGAGCAACCCAAAGAAAATGCACTAAGTAGAGTGTGGGTTTAGCTTAGTTAAGACAGGACAAAGGTTTTGAACAAAGCATGTATTGCTAAAGATTCTGGTAGAAACAGAAGAAAGGGTGCACCCCGATACAAAACATATAGGGTATTGATTTTAGAGCATAGAAGAAGATATCTGATTTATCAAAAAGCAGACAATAAAATCAGCCTCTAGCCAAAAAATCATAGGGACATAATAATGAAGCATAATCGTCCATGCTTTTTTTTTTAAAAAAATTGGCCATTCTATTCATCCCGTGGCCTGGGCTCGATCCTGGGACCTCTCACTAACAAATTGAGTGTTTGTTGAAACTAAAACACAGTTCTTGAGGCCCATTAAAATCTTTCATATGGATAATGCTCTAGAACTTATGCAATATTTTTTTTTGTAAAAGTGTGGGCACTCTTCACCAAACTTCATGGTTTAATAACTCAGCTGAATGGTGTTGTTAAAAGGAGAAATCATCATCATTTAGATGTAGCATGGACGATTAGTCTAACAGAAGACACCAAGATGGCCAGAACATGCACATGGTCTTTCTTCATAAACAACCAAGTAGCTCTAGAATAGTCATTTATGAAAGTAAAAAATAGTGATAGCATGATAGACTTGTCAAAAAGCAAGGACCCAAGATATTAGCATGCACCACATCAAACAAAAAAGTAAAAGTAATTGTCTTTCTACTAGGAAAAACAATGAGTTTGTTTGCCAAGACGACATGCTTCCCATTATAAAATGGAATCGGACACATAAGGGATTAAGCATTCTAAATTTATAGTAGATACATGCCAAAGTTAGTAATGCCATTCTAATCCAAACGCAGTAGAAGATAGCAGTGCAATAGTATTAGCACCTAGTGTATCCAAGTAATATAATCCATATGTTCCCTCATGACCCCAACAAATCCTCATCCTCATGTGGAGATCCTGAAAAACAACCATCAAGGTTAAAAGTAATCCAGCACTAAAGATTTTTGACAGTCAGATTTTTGCAATAGGTTTGTAGATGTCTGTATGTCCCAAATGCCATTCACTGGAGATTAAAAATCAGTGGCAACAATGACAAGAGGAATAAAGAAGTAAGTTTTAGTAAGAAATGAAAATAAATAGGAATTGCAAAGATGTGTAATGTGGCACTAGAAATTATCACCCATCTGTGTTTACCATATACAACGGGAGAATCAAGAAAAGTAGAATCTTCATCTGGACGAGCCACAACAGTCTGGGTAGGAAGGCGTTCTCAAAGCATCTTTTCAATCTCAGATGGAATCCAGACAACCAAAAGGGTATATGGGAAAACTGTGTCAGGATCAACACCTTCTATAGTTGTTGATGTAGGGTTTTGGTGGGAGGGGCGTAGCAAAAATACAAAATTTCTCCCGATGAAACCCAAGACAATGGATCTGTCATAGCCATAAAATATCAATATAATAAAGACAGAAGGGATACTGAATATATCTCAGTGCACTCTAGTTGTCCAACAGCTAGGCACATCTGATGTCGGTGTAGAATTTGCACTTTTTGATCCCGATCCGAAGTAGTAGTTGTTGTTGCCGCCTTGTTGCAGCAACACCTTGTCTTTTTCTTAAAAAAGTTGCTTGTTCTCAAACCTCCGCCCAAGGGCCTTAGCCTCTAGGTCGTCCACGCAGATGTAGGAACTCTTATTGCAACACCTTGGTTGCCAAGAGGAAGCGAACTCAGATTTGTCGATGTGATAGTCGCGCTCGCTCTCTTTTCCTCCTATTGCGGCTTGTTGCCCTTAGGGTGAGTTTTTCTCTCTCTAAGAAGAAGAACTCTTAGACAATCCCGTCTCACAACGTGTCTCAAGTTCTCTCATCCCCATGGATGTACACCCCTATGTAGGAGGATAATGGGCTTGGATTTTCTAAAATGTAATCATGTTCTTAATCATAACTCAAAACAGACTCAAATAAGGAAACTCAAGTAGTAATCCCAATTGCCTGACTAGATGCCCAGTTGCTCGATTGGGACCAATTTGGATAACTCCGTCAACCAGACTGGTTTGCCCAGACGACCGACTCAGTGGTCTTGGTTCGACTCACAATATTTACCAGTATACTGACGGAAGTTTTCACAGATGCAATCTTGGCCGTTTTGATGCTAAAATGAACGAATTAAATAATGAAATTTCACAAGTGTAACTCTACATCTAATGCATCATTTTTTCAATAAAATTGTATATCATGTTTGTCTGGAGGGGGGCGTCCATGTGGGAGGCAAGGAAATTGGAAATTTCCAAGGATTTGAATGAAGGTTTGGATGACAAATTGTAGGAATTATGTTTTAAATTTTGCTAGCACAATCCATAAACTTAAATATACACTTGTGGAATGACATCATATATTGAATATACATGGGGGGTCCTAACTTGTGGAATGACATCATATATTGAATATACATGGGGGGTCCTAATGTATTATCTTTAAGTAAATAATGATAGGCGTGAAAGAAGATAGAGCGCAGATATGAATATTAATCGATTATAAGACTCTAATAGATATAAGTAGATTGTATACATCAATTAGTTTGATGTCGGTTAGATTTCATGAAAGAAAAGGTCCAAATTGCGTGGTGGATGTCGTGGTTAACCTCCCCTTCTTGGCGGTTGTTGCCTAACATGAGCTACTTGATGTGATTAACATATTGTTCTTAGCCCATGTAATTTCTATAAAGCTAGGTCTATTTCTCTATATGCATCATATTAAATTCTGAAAGAAGTTGTACTAGGGCTTTCTCTTGTTCTTCTTTAAAGGCAAAGATTAACTTTGGCAATTGACTTCAGGATTGTGAAGGAGTTGGGCAACATCACTTATGTGACACCATGTTTGTCTGTCATTATTTATTACTACATGATTTTGATATGCAATATTGAATTTCCCATGGCTCATTCACAATCGTGGGATATATTTAAAAGGCATAATAACCATGTCCGTCAGGGATTGTTGTGGGGATGAGATAATATATGCAGCATAGTTACCATGTCCATGTTGTGGGACATGTGTAGCAAGTATCATATATAAACAAATATAAAATTACAAAATTACAAAATCTATAGTTTTTCACTCCATGTTGGTAACTAGTAATTGTTTTGCTTCGACCAAAAAAAAATAGCATGTTTTCTATCTATGTATGCTAAATAATACTAATAATAAGCTGGTAGTAAAAATCGTCGAAGTTGGGCCAAATTTTGCCGATTTTGTCAATGTCAACAGTTGGCGACATCGAATCCACATAAACATCCTCATTCCACAATGTCCTCGACATTTTTTCGAAGTTTTTGACATCCTCCCATTTGTCGACGAAGTTAGCCTGGTCCATTCGAAAATTCCTCGATATCAATTGGTCATCGTAGTTGGCGACATTCTTCTGGTGTTTTGTGGAGTTTGTTGTGTAAAGAGGAAAAGTGCTGGAGCTTGAGGTGAGGTAATTTTGATGTTATTTTTTTTTATTTTAGCTAATATTAATAGCTCTACCTACCCCCTGTGCTATATCTACCATAGATTTACACCATTTTTGTGTAATTTGTTTATTGTCATAAACATTAAATATGGAAGAACTCTTTAGTCCGAAGATGACTGTGTGTAATCGTGTATTTTTTGACATATGTAGACCTATATGGATGGCTATATGTAAACATATATTGTGTTTTTAGCTAGATTGATGAAATTGATCAATTTTCATCACGAAATGACTATTTTTTAGCTTAATTTTTGTCAAAGTCACGTGAAGTTCAGTTGTATAAATCCTCAAAGTTTCCTCGATGTTTCCACAAACTTCCAGTTCCACACCTATGGAAGTCGACACCTTGTTCCATGGTAATAACAACATTGTATAGTAATTCACTTACTATGAAAAATGATTGCAACTTAATTCGTTAACATATGTATGTAACTATGATTATAATGTATATCAAGAGATAGTGTAGTAAATCTATGATTACGTACTTGTAGGGAAAATATAAAGAATATATCGTGAGATCTTTGCCAACATACGGCTTTTTGGATGAATTTATATATCAATTAAGATAGATGAGGTCTAAATGAGAGAAATGGTAAACAATACAAAAGCATCCCTTGAATTAGGCTTATTTGAGCTCCAATTGTCAAAACCCCTCCCCCCTCCGGTCGTCTAAAAAAATATACTCATACACGCGAAAATTAGTGTTTTTGTTGGTATACCTGTAAATATCTTCAAATTTTGACAGGGTTTGGCAAATTTTAGTGGTACTAGGTGAAATTTGGCAGTAAACCCATCGGTTTACTGATATCTGTGATCCTATCTATACACTCACAGAATATCGTATATGATGGCATCAAAACCAAATTTTCGAGCTAAATTTTGCCACTTTCTCGTTTCTTGCTTATGAGACCTTGTAAAATCAACCATGTCTTGATATTCTGATGCAAAATCTACAAATTAAATCATATTATGTTTCCCTTTTGTTAAGATATACCCTGAAGTGGGGCTAACTTATCATCACCATACTTAGAGCTATGTGCATGTGTGAAGTTGTGATATGTTATTATACATTCTAGAAATCAACATTTTCTTAAGAAAATCTGCAATGGAACTTTGTCAATGTTTGTGTCTAAATTCTCCCTGCCTGACTACAAGCTGACATGTTGTACTTGGCAATGTCTAAGTACAAGCTAACTGTGATTACACAAACAAGTTTCACCAGATAGTCTTGTCTACATTATGTAAGTTACTATGAGCTGCACTAGGAAAGGACTTAAAAAGGCGGGCGCAAACTGGCACAAGTGATATATATATATATATATATATATATATATATATATATATAGGGCAACGATCCAGTGAGAAACATATCTGGTGAGAGCATGAGAGGCATTTGAATAACTCTCCACATATATCAATTTTTTATAATCCAACCATACAGATTACAAGTATACTTTAATATCTACCTTCCTATAAAATTTTATCACCATCCAATTTGTAGATCATTCACAACAACCAAATATTTTTCGACGCTCTATATTGAATTTCAAGCTGACCGTTGGATGTAAAAAGTGTATATTATACATATGGACATGTAAACAATGTCTGATTGCAATGATTTTTTGTGAGAAGGTAAATGAAATGATGCTTTTTCTATCTATACGGTTGAATTTTAAAAAATAATTACAAATTTGTAGTTATTCAAATGCCTCTCATGCTCTCACCGTAGGATGTTTCTCACTGGATCTCTACCCTATATATATATATATATATATATATATATATATATATATAGAGAGAGAGAGAGAGAGAGAGAGAGAGAGTCAGGCTACAATACACTCGAGTGTACAGATTACGCTGTACAGCTCAATGGTGTTTGCCTATCTAGACCTTGTCTTTCTAAAATCCAATCCATTGATCTTCATGGTTACGATAATAATAGGCCACATTCAAAATTTGAGCTCATTTGGATGAGTGTAAGTCACTCATCCAAGGACAACAAAATCGACGCACAAAATCAATTTGAAATGCATGATCCTTGCCTCCTTTAGATGCACGACCTATAAGTATCCAAATGAGTTAAATTTTATTACATAGTATGTTCTTAAGATATTTAAAAAGATCAACGGTTTAGAATTTTCAAAAAGTTACTGCATCTTTAAAAATGACTGAGGTGTACGGTGCCTCTGGTACACTTGAGTGTACACTAGCCTGACTATATATATATATATATATATATATATATATATATATATATATATATATATATATATATATATATATAATGTAAGGATAAAGGGGCGAAGAAAGTCAAAACAATAAGTATTTGAAGTCCCTGTTGTAGTTGGTAAAACGGCATCCAGTAAAATTGGTGCAGACTGGGGTAGTGATGTTGCTGGTCCACTTGTGGATATATATATATATATATATATATATATATAGAGAGAGAGAGAGAGAGTCAGGCTAGAATACACTCGAGTGTATCCGGAGCGGAATACACTCAAGTAGTTTTTCATGATGCAATTTTTTTTTTGAAAATCTAATCCGTTGATCTTCTTAAACATCTCGTGAACAACTCATACGCAAAATTTGAGCACATTTGGATATGTATAGCTCATGTTATGAAGACCACAAAAATTATGAATTTCAAATTAGTTTCGCGCGTCAATTTTGTTGCCCTTAGATGAGTGACTTACACTCATCCAAATGGGCTCAAAATTTGTATGTAGCCTAGTGATAGTATGACGATGAAGATCAACGGTTTACATTTTGCAAAAAATAGTCTTGATATGTAAACACACTTGAGTGTATTCGTGCGATCCGTACACTCGAGTGTATTCTAGCCTGACTCTATATATATATATATATATATATATATATATATATATATATATATATATATATATATATATATATATATATATAATGTAAGGATAAAGGGGCGAAGAAAGTCAAAACAATAAGTATTTGAAGTCCCTGTTGTAGTTGGTAAAACGGCATCCAGTAAAATTGGTGCAGACCGGGGTAGTGATGTTGCTGGTCCACTTGTGGATACTGTGTTTGCATAGCGGGCATCTATTCACACTAAGGGCACGTTTGTTTTAAAGGATATGGCTGTATTGGATTGCACTCGTTAATCCAGCAGCATAAATATTAAGTTTGTTTTGCCGGAGAGGAAAAAGGCTACGAATCCTGCAGTTTGGAATATACAGTCCGTGCGGGATATCAATCTCCATTTCGAAATAGCTGGATGCCGTCCTCCCGCTTGTGAGTTGCGTCGTTGCTGTGGTTTGCTCAATTGTAACAGCTGGCTTCTCCTGGGCCAATAGGTATTCTTTTTTTATTGTTTTGTTCAGATTAGCCGCGATCGTTCCGTAGAAATTGGCTCCCATGTTCTGTTCTTTTTTTTTTCACCGCAGAACCTAGCTGTCAGAGTTTGTTCCACACCCGACCACATATCTCAACCAAACATATACTCCAGCTATTCAGTATCTTCAATGTCCCGTGCAATCTAAACTCTGGATTAACAAAGTTCGGGATTCTAATTAATCCCGTTGAATCCTGTAAAGCAAACATGCCCTAAATGAACAATAGTCGAGAGTTGCTCAATCCTGAAGTAAATCTAAGTGTTGAACCCTTGCAATATCTGAATTACAAAGGGCACAATCAGATTGTCTGAACTGGAGATTCCCGTAAACCGTCCGCTGATATTGAAGTGGCATAATTGTGGAAAAATTCCCATTGTTAATGCTCCTTTTTTCGTTGATCCCACAAAGCATATTGAGGTAGGTACCTACTTTGTTCCAGTTCTGATGCTAATAGAATTTGCAAATCCCATCCGGGCACTGGATATGCACTCGCCTAAGCTATTTGATCTCCCTATTTTGGCCTGTGTGGCAAGCTTCGTGCATACGGTGTATAGTCCTTGCTTTGAGGGGATGGGGAAATATAGTTTTTTTTTTACACTTTTTACGTCATGTCCCTAGTGCTGTACATAATATGTCAGTTTCCGGACAACAGCATCCCATTCGTTTCAACACTCAATTCTCACCCATCTTATTTTTATGGTTGCCCGAAGCTTATGCTCTCAGTGCATGCAATGAATCCACCAGTAATTGTGTCATTTTGGTTGCTATAACTAACTCATATTGTTGTTTGATGCATAATAACTGTTATCTTTTGCATGCAGCAAAGTGTAGCCTTCAACATATTGCAAATTCGACTGAAAGTAGTATCTCCTATGTGTTTCAACAACGAAATGAGACAAATCTCATCTGAAAATGCTGGCAATTTACTTGAGAAGAGCAACCAGACGCCTGACACATTTGAGGAGAATACTGGCATCAACTTCAGAGCAATGTTGCAGCATTTTCAACGTGTACAATCTAAACATCAAATGCACTCCAGAACAAAGATTGATAATCAGATTTCTACTTTCAGTTTCTCAGAGGTTTATTATACACACTTTTCTCCGCAGTTCACCGAGTATTCTTTTATATCCATAATTTGTTTTCTTCGATTTATCAACCTTGAATAGAACGCACTGACCGAACGATCTGATGAATTAGGCTAGTGATGCATTTTCCTGAACTTGGTTTTAATTTTTTTCCTCCAGGAAATTGAAATCAGCCAGTATCATGCTCTGGACGTTGTTCATCTCTCATCACAATCACGGAGACCCCTATATCTTCTACAGTAGTATATTATTTATTTTTGGATTGGATTTGCATACTCAATGCACATAGCTTGCAACCATATTAGACTGCTGCCTCTCTTGCGTGTTTGAGAAGATGGGTCGCTCGCCGGAAAATTTTGGCGTTGTGTTCGGCTAATTTATTTAATCATTCTTGCACTCAGCAGAGTCTCACGTGGCAGCATGTTTTTCTCGGATGACCATGCGAGATTCCACTATTAAGTCATGGAGCTGGATGCCCTACAATTGCTCTGGTGACTGCTAAGATTCCACTATTAAGCCATGGAACTGGATGATGCCCTACCATGGCTCTAGTGGCTGCTAGACAATATCGTGTGTATATTGTAATATAATTCTTTGTAAACCTGTTGAATTGAAAAAGAATTATAGTCCATGTATATACATGACTATGTGCATTTACCAATGTCTGGAACAAAAAAAATTTACTATTCTCGAAGAAATCCCAATTTATGATATTCCAGCTAAAATGACGGCAACGCATATTGTTTCCACCGACGAACATACTGCGTTTCCGCGGTTTTAGCTTTCTGTGCAAAACTCAGTTTTGGAGCATTTCCTTTATATACTAAAAATTGCACACTTCCGCCACAGGAAGGAGGCACAAATTTTCGTTCCCATGAATTATAAGGGTGGATTTAATAACTCATGTGTTCGATTTTAATAATTCACGAGTATCAAGTGGGGTTACATTTCCCTTTTCGTGTTCAAGCAGTAGATTGAATCTCTCTCTCTCTCTCTCTCTCTCTCTCTCTCTCTCTCTATATATATATATATATATATATATATATATATATATATATATATATATATATATATATATATATATATATATATATAGTCGAATACACTCGAGTGTACAAATCGCACGAATACACTCAACAGTGTTTGCATATCAAGACTATTCTTTGCAAAATGTAAACCATTGATCTTCATCGTCATACTATAACTAGGCTACATACAAATTTTGAGCCCATTTGGATGAGTGTAACTCACTCATCCAAGGGCAACAAAATCGACGCGCGAAACTAATTTGAAATGCATAATTTTTGCGGTCTTTATAACATGACCTATAAATGTCCAAATGTGCTCAAATTTTGCGTATGAGCTATTCACAAGGTGTTTAAGAAGATCAACGGATTAGATTTTTGAAAAAAATATTGCATCTTGAAAAACTACTTGAGTGTATTCTGCTCCGAATACTCTCGAGTGTATTCTAGCCTGACTATATATATATATATATATATATATATATATATATATATATATATATATATATATATATATAGAGAGAGAGAGAGAGAGAGAGAGAGAGAGAGAGAGTCATACTAGAATACACTGTACAGATTATGTTGTACACCTCAATGGTGTTTGCCTATCTAGACCTTGTCTGTCTAAAATCCAATCCATTGATCTTCATGGTTACAATAATAATAAGCCACATACAAAATTTGAGCTCATTTGGATGAGTGAGTCACTCATCCAAGGACAACAAAATCGACGTACAAAACTAATTTGAAATTCATGATTCTCAACCTAGCTAAAATTTATTATATAGTATGTTCTTAAGATATTGAAGAAAATTAACAATTTAGAATTTTCAAAAAGTTGCTGCATCTTTAAAAATGATTGAGGTGTACGGTGCCTCTGGTATATTCGAGTGAACACTAGCCTGACTATATATATATATATATATATATATATATATATATATATATATATATATATATATATATATATATATATATATATATATATATATATATATATATATATATTAGTTTGGCTTTATATCGGAACTTAGACATGATGTAATTTTTTGTTTCATCCATCCTTGTAGATATTAGTGGTGTGTAACCGTGTTGTGTTTCACAAATAACTCAAATTAAAGTTATACCAAGCAATGTTAATCCTAAAATTTGCATTTATGATCATGTTTCTGACAATATCTCAAAAACATATTTCATAGTTATTTTGTCAAATCTAAACCGGTATGTATGTTTATTATCTAAAAGTTGTCTCCATAAAAGTGTTCTTAAAATATTCATGTGGCATTGGGTGTATATTTCCTAACCATACAAGTAGGAGCTCTCATGCATGGGAAATACATCATGCTAGGATGATAACTGCGTTGGAATGCATTCTCGCTGAATTTATCCGATTCGATTTCAAACTGATAATTGAGAAGTTGGAGTTGGCGGGCGTATTGGATTTGAAAGACAAAGCACTATACAAGTTCCTATGAAGAAGTTTGACATAAAATTAAACTGTAGATCTATACTTACAACATTAGACTAAATAATGTAATAGTTTCATATGGTCTACAAAAGAGAAAGTCGTCACGTTTACTAAAATGGATTTCTATGTTCAGTACTTGCCAAACCCCAAAGAATATAGTTTCAACGCCTTGGTCAAAATTCAAACATTTTGATTCACCTCGAATTTATTGTAACTGTTAGTTTAAGTTGGATTTTGGAAAAACATTTGAGAGATCTCATTATAACTTCAGTCACATGTTTGTCAATATATATATATATATATATATATATATATATATATATATATATATATATATAGAGAGAGAGAGAGAGAGAGAGAGAGAGAGTCAGGCTAGAATACACTCGAGTGTATGGATCGCACGAATACACTCAAGTTTGTTTGCATATCAAGACTATTTTTTACAAAATGTAAACCGTTGATCTTCACCGTCATACTATAACTAGGCTACATACAAATTTTGAGCCCATTTGGATGAGTATAAGTCACTCATCCAAGGGCAACAAAATCGACGCGTGAAACTAATTTGAAATGCATAATTTTTGCGGTTTTCATAACATGAGCTATACATATCCAAATGTGCTCAAATTTTGCGTATGAGTTGTTCACGAGATGTTTAAGAAGATCAACGGATTAGATTTTCAAAAATAATATTGCATCATGAAAAACTACTTGAGTGTATTCCGCTCCGGATACACTCGAGTGTATTCTAGCCTGACTATATATATATATATATATATATATATATATATATATATATATATATATATCCACAAGTGGACCAGCAACATCACTACCCCAGTCGAGTGTATTCTAGCCTACTCTCTCTCTATATATATATATATATATGTATATATATATATATATATATATATATATATATAGGGTAGCGATCCAGTGAGAAACATCCTACAATGAGAGCATGAGAGGCATTTGAATAACTACAAATTGGTAACTATTTTTTAAAATCCAACCGTATAGATGGAAAAAGCATCATTTCGTTTACCTTCTCACAAAAAATCATTGCAATCAGACATTGTTTACATGTCCATATGTACAATATACACTTTTTACATCCAACGGTTAGCCTGAAATTCAATATAGAGCATCGAAAAATATTTGGTTGTTGTGAATGATTTACAAATTGGATGGTGATAAAATTTTATAGGAAGGTAGATATTAAGGTATACTTGTAATCTGTACGGTTGGATTATGAAAAATTGATCTATGTGGAGAGTTATTCAAATGCCTCTCATGCTCTCACCAGATATGTTTCCCATTGGATCGTTTCCCTATATATATATATATATATATATATATATATATATATATATATATATATATATATATATATATATTCAGGCTAGAATGCACTCGAGTGTATTCAGAGCAGAATACACTCAAGTAGTTTTTCATGATGCAATATTTTTTTTCAAAAATCTAATCCATTGATCTTCTCAAACATCTTGTGAATAGCTCATACGTAAAATTTGAGCACATTTAGACATTTATAGGTCATGTTATAAAGACCGCAAAAATTATACATTTAAATTAGTTTCACGCGTCGATTTTGTTGTCCTTGGATGAGTGACTTACACTCATCCAAATGGGCTCAAAAATTTGTATGTAGTCTAGTTATAGTATGACGATGAAGATCAATGGTTTACATTTTGTAAAAAATAGTCTTAATATGCAAACATACTTGAGTGTATTTGTGCGATCTATACACTCAGAGTGTATTCTAGCCTGAATATATATATATATATATATATATATATATATATATATATATATATATATATATATATATATATATATATCACTCAAGTGTATCAATCGCGATGTGCACTCAAGTGGTGTAGACATATCAAGACCAATTATTAGGAAAATCCACATCCTTGTTATTCACTACTATCATGAATATATGTTATTTGTAAAATTTGAGCTCACTTGGATGTTTGTAAGTCACTTAATTAAGGCCAACAAAATTGATGCACATAATTAATTTGAAGTGCATCAATATTGTTACCTTTAGATGCATGATCTATAAGACTCCAAATGATCTCAAATTTTACATTTAGTTTATTCATAAGATATTTAAGAAGATCAATAGTTTAGATTTGTGAAAAAAATAATGGCATTATAAAAAAATGACTTGAGTATATTCTGTCTCCAATATAGTCGGTTGTATTCTAGCCTGAACTCTCTCTATATGTACACACACACGCACACATTCTCTCTATATATATACACACACGTGAGAGAGAGAGAGAGTGATATATATATATATATATATATATATATATATATATATATATATATATATATATATATATAATTGTTAATTGTTTGGATGTGTATGTGAGGGAGAAAGAGAGAATATGTATATACACTTGTTAATTGTTTAGATTTAAAAATATTGCATGATAAAAACAACTTGAGTGTGTTGCGTAGCTGGTACACTCTAGTGTATTTTGCAATCTCTCTTATGAGAGAGAGAGAGTGTGTCAAGCTATAACACACTCGAGCGCAACAAAGACACAATACACTCAAGTCATTTTGTACCTTATGAACATTATTTGAATATTCAAACTTTAATCTTCCTATATATATAATATATGAATAGTCTACATATAAAATGTAAATTTATTTAGACACTCATAAGTCATGCATCTTAAAAAGAAAAAATATGATATTGAAAAAAAAAATTGCAGTCAATTTTGTTATACATTGTTAAATTCTTTACAAACATCTAAATTAGTCCCATTTTGTTTACTACGTTTATTTATCATAGTACCGAAAGATAGGTATAGATATTGAAACAGCAAAAGAGTGTTTTACACGATCGTAACACTCAAATGTATTACATTGGCTCTTAGATATGGTATTTTCAAAAGTATTCGTAATTATAATAAGAAAAATACCAATCAATATAAATCTAGTTTATTCGTGTTTACCACTACCAACAGATATTATCTAGTTGTTATCTAGTTGGGTCCATGTATGATGTTCGTAATAGTTGATCGTGACCATGTTATGATTTGTCCTTTAGGTGTGTTTGGTTCACAACCCAGTATGGATAGGCGTTATCTTTTTGTGCCACATAGATGCTAACTCCGACTAACCCAGCCCGGTTCCAATCTTATTTAGTTTGGCAGAAATCAGATTGACAGGGTCCGTTTCGGGTTCCGTAATCCTCTAATCCAAACCAAGTCGGTCATTCTCTTACCAGAATTTTAAAACCTAGTCCGGATTTGATTCTGTCTTTTGTGTCATTTGGTTTTATATGGCAGACTAAAAAACACAAATTACAAGATCAATCCAATTTAAAGAGTGCTTGCAATGGATAAGCTACCAAACACAAATGAGGCCAAATCCAGATAAACTAATTCAGATCTATCGACTAACCCAATCCAGATTTCATAATCTAGATCTTGAACCAAACATGGGCTTAGGTTCTGGTGTATCCTTTTGTTGGAACTGGAGCATGTTGGGGTGGAGCCCCGTTCGAATATGAACGGTATCAGGTTTTGGATAACCATCGAGATAAATTCATTTAAGATTTATCTTTTCCCGGGTTTCCTAGCCGGGTCAGTTTTACATGCTCAAGCTAGATACACCCCCTAACTTCGATATTATTTATCCACACAGCTGGATTTGGTTCTCCGTCTTCATTTCAGGGCAGTTACCGAAGCTGCACCCCCTCCCTTCCCCATGGTACAGATCAGTGTCTTTAGGGGCCGTTCGGGGCCGAGAATTGAGAATGCCGGTAATTCATATATAAAAAGACATCCAGATTTGTCTAATAAATACCACATGACTTTTAATTTAGTAGTTACCTATACACATTCGTTGCGTTTAGAATCCCGCCAGATTCGGCAAATTCGTAACGGACGCCTCGCTCCAGTTTTAAGCAATCTGAGAGGTCACCGGCTGTTACCAATAGTCTATTTAAAGCATTAGCAGTCGTGCTGCGGCCAGTAGGTATCTTATGTATAAGACTACCGGACTTGCAATGTATCATCCAGACGGCCCCTTAGACTTCTCTACAGGGCAGGTAAAACTTGAGCTCTTTATCACAGTTCCGATACTACCCCACCCTCGGACAGGCGCAATAACTGGATTCCTCTCCAGCGCTTTTCAAAAGCATATCAACGACCACTATCAGTTTACATTACTTTATTCCACCCAATTAGTATATATAACGGAAAATACCGTCGCAAGCTGTAATCCTTCTTTAAGAAATCAAGGTTTACATTATTTTTGAAGAAAAAAACAAAATGCTTACTAAAATTCTAATTATATTTATTATAAACGAATCTGGAAATTGCGCTCCTGGCAATCTTTCCAAATAAGATGTAGAGATCAAGACGGCTGAAGGAGATATACCTGTGATATCCGACCTTGTCCAGAATTGAGAAGGAAGCCTTTTACAGTGATAACGGCAGTTGACCGATACCTAATCATTATGTGGGTGTTTCATGCAATGACATAGCAGAGATCACTTTTAGCAAATATACAATTCACCTAACTGTACACAGGTATCAAATAGATATTATATGCATCCACACCAACAATTAAGTATGACTTCTTCATATTTTCAGCAACTTTATCTGCCTGTATAAATGCCAACTACGGTACAACCCCTTTTTTTAAACTTCATATCCTGAAGTGATCCACCATGCCCCTAGAATTCAGTCCTTTGCTAAAGAACACCCTCATGAACTCAGGTACTGTAAATTTCCGAAACTGAGCTGGTTTACCCTGTGCTACTATTTCTGGCAGTGGCTCATAGAAATCTGTAGTTCCATTCTTTCCGGGGTTGAAGAACACTGCGATTGAAACTCTTGCTTCAAGGTGACTATTTGCAACTACTCTGTGCTCCACACTCTTGTACTCATTGTTGGAAATTATCTGCACAAAAGTATAAGAAAAGGTGGTCATATTTCCCCAACGGAAGCGAGTGCAGCTTATGGTCGAGCTCAGATACACTATCTAAGCACAGATGAGAGATGCCTAGTTCAACAATCAAGCTGATACGGCATATATATACTTGAAGAAATAATGAAGACTAGCACAAGGCTTGCTTTAGATATGTAAGTCCTTCAAATCTTCTAACCGTTATCTAAATTTTATTTTAGGCAGTACATTACTAATGAATTCGACTATAGTGTTGGAGATGCCTTCTTACAGAAGGGATTAAGTTTCCTAGTCAATGAAACCAGTATTCAATTTATCAGCCAACACTTAAACAGAAGTCAGCCATAGGAATAGCTAATTGTGTGCACTGATATTACCACCACCCTCAGCAACATGAAAAGGGAAACAAATTCCTCCGTTGACCCGACTTCTAGAGAGGAATGAGATGATCAAATAACTCAGTCAATAACAAAACAGAGAAATCTTATTTTACCTAATCAACCCGACTACAATAATATTAACATTTTATCCCGGTTCATTCTAAATCAACTGGGACTTGTCGATAGGACAATGCACAACTGACACGACAGTGCAGTAGATGCTCAAATTTATAGTAACCAAACCAAATGTATATATGATAAAAGCAGATCATTTTCAGTTAAGGAACAGTTAACTCTTTTTCGCCTTGTTTAATGCTTAGCCAGAACCGTCTTCACCTAGTCGTTGATGCTCATATGCATGCATGTGCATATACAATCAATTCAGCTTCAGTGCTGAACTATGGTCATATGTTCATAATAAAACAGATCGTAACCATTTCATGGTAAAGTGAGCGTTCTGCTAAACAGAATATCCTGAGTTTGAATTCCTCAAAGACGAATTTGGGGGAAATTTCTAGCCAGACGCCGCGGCTAGGATTAGCTCTGTGATCGCGCTCCACATTATTGAATATGGCAGAGGGGTGACCGACCATGTGCATCTGGCCCTGAAATTACTCTGTTGAGGTCGGCTCGATGTAGCCCAACCTAGGAGCTTCTCAAGATAAAAAGTAATGTAGCCATTGAACATATATGACCATTATAATCAATAATTCAAATCTTACACCCCAACGAGTGACTTGGCATCGATTCATTTCTCAATGATGTTGTTTCGCAGAAGAACTGTTTTACACACATTAAATGGTTGTATTATACCTATATAGTATGGTGGATTGTGGTCAATGTTTACAAAACCAAGATATTCACATTTTGCATGTAATATTTATTCTATGTACAGATTTTTCAAGAGAAATATGTTTCTAGGTGAAAAGTACTATATATCCAGACACATTTTTAAGTTAGAAGAGACATTAGTCCCCCCCCCCTTCAAACAGGTGACAGAGCCCAGATGACCCAAAGGATTGTAAATACAATGCGCAACATGAGGTTTTAAACCCGGTTCCCCCAGGGAGGACAGGCCGGGCCGAACCATGTAAGCTACATTGGCCGGGTTATATCCCAATACATTTTCTTCAACTAAATCAGTGTCATCTAACTTTTACGCAGAAGTTTTTAAAGAAAAATGTTCCAAGATCTTCTATCATACTTACTTTATCGATTCATAAGTAATGCTATACCGTACTAACTATATAAACTAAGATTCCACTCGGTATTGTATTTCAAAAAAAAATGTGACATGCGTGAAAGGCAATATACTTATGTTTTATATATAAAACTGGATTTCGTCGAGATCGATATAAAATATAAATGTGTTATATTTATATTGCATTCCTACAAAGTATATGTTTTTTTGTTTCTGATAACTATAATGATATATAATGTAAATGTGTGATACCTAAATTCAATGCATTTCTAGTCACCTATATATTATCAACCAAAGAAAGATTCATACATTGGTAATATTTTTCTAGTATAAGACTACTTAGTGAGTGACAAGTTCTAGAGGACGTTTTTTGTTAAATGATACTGTGAAGGTTTTGTTTTTTGTATTCGATTTATTAATGTATAAACACAACAACAAACCGATGTACATGTTGGTTCTAAAAAAAAGAGTATTGTGGTGGAGAGAAGAAAATAATAGGATGTTGTGTTGGCCCGTTTCCAACATGCATTGTGGTGTCAGTAAGTATTTACTACATAGTGAAATCATTCTACTCGGAGATTGATTAATTAGTATTTTACAATGCATTAAGTGGATACTCATTGTGATTGATTACATGTGTGGTTATTGTGGTCTTTAAGTTATAACCATGGTACTAGAAATCATCGAAATCTAGCAAAAAATTGCCGACATTGTCGATGTCAACAACGGTTGGCGAAATTAGATATGGGTAAGCTTCTACATTCAAAAACTTCGACAACATGTAGACCAACATCGACAAAAACTAGGAAAAGACGACAACTTACCATGATGTCGACTAATTTCGAGGATGTTATAGTTGTTATACTGGAATAACATTGTTGCTACTTTTATCTTGTGAAAAAACCTTTGAAACTTAAGATAGGTATTTCAATTGATTTTATTTTGTTTTCAAGTTGAAACTACTACATCTACTCGCCCTCTACTAGACCTAACTTTTGTTTACAAGATGTCGATGTAATTCTAAGTCATCTAGCACCATTTAATCTCTCCTATTTAACCTATTTACCCAATGAATTAGGAATCAATAAGTTTATACGTGCATTTTTAAAATTTAAAAAAGATTTTAGAAAAATTGATGAATTTACCAAATTTCATCACGATCTCATTGCTTTTAGCTTACTTTACATCAAAGTTTTATTCGAAAACTTCCTCAAAGTTTCCACAAACTTCCATTTCTGCACTTGTTGAAGTCATCTCGAAGTCAAAGTCTTGTACCATGGTTATAATACTCACAAAATATGTGAGTTTACAATCGTAGAGGACGCAACAATCCCTATAATGTAAAATACCATATGTTTTTATATGTATTAGCTAGGAGGAATAAGAAAGAAATATTAAGAAGGTTTTTTAGATGACATTTGGAAGGGAGGAATTTAGGAGATTTGTGTGGGGGGGGTGGGTGGGGGGGTGGATGGATGGATTGTGTGTGTGCGTGCATGTGTGGAGTGTGCGTTTGCGTGGGTGGATAGGATAGATGGATGGATAGATGGAACGATTATTGATTTAGCATGAATACTCCTTTATCATAGTAGAGTGTATTGGGAAATTTTATTTAGTGGAAACACGTTTGAGGGAGAAGAAAGATAAAATTAATTAATAAATAAATAAGGTGGAAAATGCGGGAGAGAATTGATAATAATGTAGCAATTTTTAGTTTTTTTTTGCATTCCATGCTAAAAACTTTTGAAAATATATTGAATAGAATGACAATAGCTAATGTAACAGATTTAGTTTTGTACAATAATCAAGATTTTGATGATGTATAACTTAAGCTATATTCTATACAAAGAGATAATTAAAGTATACTTATTAGATGTATTTATTCTGCCAAATAATCTACAAAAACTCAAGTAGATAATATCAAAGGAGATTGAAATAGCAACATAATGGTACTAATCATGAACAAATAAACTTATTTGAAAGAGATGAAACAATTGACCATCTTGAGACTTGAACCAGGGACTTTTACGTGGTTGTAATCAAAGCATTCCCTTTATTCTACTAGACAACAATAAAAATTGTGTTTATAAGTATGTCACATTAATATGATGATTTAGTAAATGTAAAGATCAAAGTGACTATATGTTAGAAGGATATTTGTAATTTTCTTGGAGGGATCATGTCCCCTACTCACCCCCCTTGGATCCGACCCTGTACACTTGTAAAGAAAGCAAGAAAAAAAAAGCAGACATTTCTTTTGGCTCCATAATGTTGGTTTATATTCAAAATCATTGTAGCTTCAGAATATCTAGGTTAGTGGTTGCTAGGGAACTTCGTGAGGGATAAGGCTACGAAGGAAGAATGGAAACCATTTTTTTCAGGTTTAGGGAAGACAACAAGAATATCATTTGATCTAATGGCCTCAAAGGACGCAATCTTGTAGAGAATAAAGGAATCTTATCACCATGAGCTTGATAGTTAGACCAACCTTTAGGGTTGTCAAGGGTATATATCCTTTTACCCTTTATCCGTACTCTACAGGGTAAGGGTAACAGTAAGTATTTTTGCTACATGTTACCCTTTTACTGTTTACTCGTTTACCCACTCTATTAAAAGGGGAGTAAGGTAAAATCATCATCAATACATGTTTACCCGCTACCTGTTAAAAGTAAAAAGACCAATATATATAGTCTATGGGGTTATGTAGACAAATAACCCAGACCTAATATTTCAAACCCCTAAAAATATTTTACCTATTCTAGCCAACAACCAATTTGTCTGGTGTTGCATGTTGGGCGTTCCCCTCCACTGTGGCGTATCCCAGAAGCGGCCAGCTCATGTCTCGTAGCAATGCACTGCCAACAGTAAATCAGGTGGTCATCACGTCTTTGCTCTAGCAAGTCTCTACAATTGTTATTGTCTTGCCTTTTTATTTTTTAATATGCAGAGAGAATAATATTTGTGTTTGTCATCCTACAATACAGTAATCCGCTTCCGATGGCATTCAGATGTGTATTCATGTCTTTCATCGGGCACAGTTCCTTTGTATTCTGGAGTTCGCACCATATGCAGTTCTGGAGCCCCTCAAAGAAACCGAGGAGGCAGTAATAATGGCACCTGTGTAGATAGTTTTCTGTCTTGTAATCTGCCTCTTAGTATTTGTTAAAGAGTATATATTAGCCTATTTAGTTAATAGGTTAATTAGTTAGTGGGCTTTTGTATCTCAGCTTGTTTAGATTACTTGCGTCTTAAGTCTTAGGGCGTCTCTCCTCTCCTATATAAAGGAGAGGGCGTCCAGTCTTGTATCCATTCCATTGCATTCAAAATTATTATTTTCAACATGGAATCAGAGCGGTGAACAATAACAGCGGCGTGAACAGTAACAACGGCGTGAACAGTACACAGCGTGAACAGTAATTCCTGCGTGAATAGAGTGTGTTCGCTCCTAAGAGAAACCTAACCGCCACCCCTCTTCCCTCTCCTCTCCGGCGTGCAAGCAGCCCTAGCCGCCGACCCTCTTCCCTCTCTTCTCTGGCGCGCACGCAGCCCTAGCCGCCGCCACCGCTCATCTCTTCCAGAGAGTAACCGAGGGGGAGAATCCCCGCCTGCGAGCGGTCGCCACCATTGCCATGGCTTAGGCCGGCTGCCCGCTAGGCAATTTCGGCCTCCATGGCTCTCCTTCCACTTTCACATAGATCAGTACATCGGTGCTAATTCATGACCTGCGATCTATGTTTTCCAAATCCAAACCTTACCGTCGGTGATCTCCTTTCCGGCCATCACATATTCACTACCATCGCTGCATCATTACCTACCGCCTTCCACCTCTGCTGCCCGTATTCCACAAACAGCAGCAGTGTCGCTATATTCCAGCGCCTCCGATCGGCATCCGTCCAGCAGCAATCCTGCCACCAGCCAACAACCATAACCGCCGACCTCCAAACAGCCAACTCCGCGCCTTCGCCACCTATCGACGCCACTATCACCATCTAGCAGCAGCCATCATCGCCATCAAGCACAATCAGCCGCCGCCAACCTGCTACCCGTCGTCCAGAAAGATCTCAGTACTGTTAGATAATATACTTCTGTTATGTTTTTCCTTTATTTGAATATTGACCCAATGTCGATACTATCGACGCTGGTGCAGATACAGCCTTGTATTTGTCTCTCTACCTGACCTAGTGTCAATACTATCGACATACTGTCGATAGTATCGACGCCGGTGCAGTGACGGGATTGTTCTGTCTATAATAGAAGGGTGCACTCATAGTGCAACCCTAAGCACTCTTTTTTCTTCATCGTTCTTCTCATGGTATCAGGGCAGGAACGTTAGCCGCCTTCTTTTCCCCTCCCTCCCTCCTCCCCCACCTTCCCCCCCTCCCCCCCAGCGCCGGCCGCCGCTGGCCGTTTCCCGCTGCGTCGCGGCAGGCTGCTGCTGCAGCCGCCGGCTGGTCGACTAGCCGCCGCAGCCGTGCTCCTCTCCGGGCAACGGTGACGTATCTTTGGTTGATTGTGGCCATATCTGTTTGATCTCTTCTTTCGTGCACATACTGGCCAGTTGATTGTCTTCGGCGGATTGTTGATTTACTTCTGTATGGGGAGTTGACGGGCTTCCGTGCTTCTCCCTTTCTATCTGCCCGTGTCGGCTCTTGAGCCGTCGGGTTCTTTGCTGCGTCTAGGCATAGCTCTTATGTAGGTTGATCCTTCTGTGGATCTCTGCTCTGTCTGCTACCGACTAGTTGGCGGATCTAGACGGTCTCCTGCTGTTGTTGTTTTCTGCTTCTTGTTTGGATCCGACTCTCTGCTGCTCGGATGGCTTCTTCACATGAGGACTACCGTCGTCAGGTGACCACCGTGAAACTCGACGGCCGCAACTATCAACACTGGGTGTGCTCCATGGAGATTTTTGCAAAATCCCAGGGAAAGCACTCCCATCTGACCGAGAATCCGCCACCTGCTCCGCCTGCCACTGTCGAGTCCAAAGATAAAAAGATCTATGATGATTGGGTCAAGGATGACTCTATTGTGATGACCTAGATTCTGAACAGCAGCGAGACTCGCATCAGTGTTACTCTCATGTGCCTTCCGACGGCGAAAGAGATGTGGGACCAACTTGCGAGCACCTACTCTCACAGCAAGAATCTAAAGAAGGTGTTTGATCTAAACAAACAGCTCGCTCGCCTGCAGTTTACTGGATCGGACATTGCAGACTATTTTTCAACATTTAAAGTAGGGTTGTCAATGGGGAGGGTATGGGGAGGGTAAGGTCTTACCCTTCCCTTTACCCACCAAGTCTGGCGGGTAAGGGTATGGGTAATTCCCCACTCCACCAATATCCTTACCCTCCCCTTACCCTTACCCTCTTACCCACAGGGTAAATGGGGAGGGTAAGGGTTAAGTGGGGAATTTATATGTCATCTTCAAATTTGTGGTAATATTAACAATAATGGTCTAGCTAGTACATTCATTTATTTGAGTGAAATATCAAGATGTTCCATAATGGATTTTAAATATCCAAAATGTTTCTAAGTAATATTCTACAATTGTTGTATTGAATGCATGTACAAATGGTAGTACCCTAACATTGGTGTGTGAAAAAATAAATTATTCCTAGTAGATTAAGACTTCTACGTTAAAATGATATTAAAGGACAATATGTCATAGAGAGTTATTCTTAGAAACATGCATATCTTATACCTTCTAAAATGTTGTAGCATCCAAAAAAATAAAGCACAAATAAAATAGATAACACTACCTCACATATGTATTAAATGATATATTAAAGATTAAATCTTGTTATTATATACATGTTTGCCTTACACCACAAATAATTTAATGGAACATAGACTACATATATACATGTGTCTTGCACCTCCAAAACTGTGTTGCATACACAACCAAGTTAACTATATAAGAAGTAGAAAAGAATATCATGTATTATTTAAAATGATAACCCGATAAAATTAAATATTACATAGATTTGAACAACATATGACCATACATTCAATATAATATACATAAATATTGGTGGGTAGCGGGTTAGAGGGTATGGGTAATGGCTTACCCTTACCCTTACCCACTAAGGTAGCGGGTTAGAGGGTAGCAGGTAGGCGGGTAAAGGGTAAGAAAATCCTTTACCCTTACCCTTCCCCTACAGGGTATGGGTAAAGGGTAAACGGGTTTACCCTTACCCATTGACAGCCCTAATTTAAAGGTGTTTGGGCTGAACTTGAGACATTACATCCTTTGTCCACGGACTTAGCCACCATGCAGCGCCAGAGACAGGAACTTCAGGTGGTCCAGTTCCTTTGTGGTCTTCCTGACTCCTATGCTGGAGTGGTTGACCAGATCCTTGCCGGCGACCCACTGCCCACGTTGGAGAGTGCGTTTCAGCGCCTTCAACGCCTGTCGGCCTCTTCTACTGACATGTCTACTGATACAGCTGACCCCACTGCTCTTGCTGCCATGTGTGGCAGGGGTCGTGGTCGCGGTCGCGGCCGCCCTCCTACTGCTCCTGGTCAGGGTCAAGGATCTTCTGGTCGCGGTACTTTTAGCCGTGGCTCGTCTACTGATTCATCTGCTGGAGCCGCTCCTCAGCAGTTTTGTGATTTCTGTGGCCGTAACAATCATACTGAAGACAAATGTTGGAAGAAACACGACACTCTTGCATGAGCCAACGCTGCTACGGAGGGTACTACTCCGACTGCTCCTACTGCCTCTTCGACTGAAGCCACTGCTGACTTTATTCGCTCCGAGGTGGAGCGGTTACTACAGGAGCGGACTGCTTCATCTTCATCAGCTGGGACGTCTGGTGCTCAAGCAGCCACATACTCTGGTTGTGACTTTGCCTTTCTGAGTGCCTCTTCTTCTTCTACTGGTAATACGAAATGGGTGATCGACTCTGGCGCCTCGTCTCGTATTTCTGGCAACCGTTCTCTTGTTTCTAATCTGCTTAAACTGCGCTCTAAGTCTACTGTGATGCTTGTTGATGGGTCCAAGATTGCGGTCTCTGGCATTGGGGATGTCTTTGCTCGCATCCTTCTACATTCTGCTTTATATGTGTCAAATTTTCCTTTAAATCTGTTATCTGTCAGCAAACTTGTTCGTGGCCTTAACTGCAGTCTGACATTTGCTCCGGGTGAATGTGTTTTTCAGGACCTTCGCACGAGGACGAAGATTGGTGGGGGGCATCAAGGACCAGATGGACTCTATTACCTGGATGATCTGCGACTGCTCAACAATTCTGTTTCTGCTTTGGCTTTATCAGCATCCGTTCCTGCATTACAGTGGCATTTTCGACTTGGACACCCGTCAGCAGCAATGTTAAAACATGTGTTACATGGTGGTCGTATGCCTGTATTTAATTGTGAAGTTTGTCAATTGGGCAAGCAAACTAGATCTGTTTTCCCTAAAAAATCTCAGATTGCTAGTACTGTTGTGTTTGATTTAGTACATGCTGATGTGTGGGGACCATGTCACATTCCTAGTTTATCTGGTTATAAATATTTTATTCTGTTCATTGATGACTACTCTCGGGCTACATGGTTATTTCTGTTAAAAAACTGATCTGAAGCAGTGCCTACAATTAAATTCTTCTTTGCTGAAATTAAAACACAGTACTCGATGCCTATTAAAATTTTCAGAACTGATAATGCATTAGAATTTGTTCAAAGCTCTGATGAGGTGTTTTGTAAATCTGTGGGGACGATTCATCAAACCTCTTGTGCGTATACCCCCCAACAGAATGGTGTGGCTGAAAGGAAAAATAGGCATCTTCTTGAGGTTGTCAGGACTATTATGCTTCATTCTAATGTTCCCAAACATTTCTGGCCGGAAGCTATTCTTACTGCATGTTTCTTAATAAACCGCATACCGTCTTCTGCCATTGGTGATAAAATACATGTACAGGTTCTTCAACCAAGTCTTCCACTTTTCTCTGTTCCTCCGCGGATTTTTGGGTCTACGTGTTTTGTGTGGTTGCTTGGTCCTAATCAAAATAAATTGTCCCCTAGAGCTGCGAAATGTGTTTTTCTGGGGTACTCACAGACTCAGAAGGGATATCGTTGTTATCATCCGGAGACAAGAAAATGGTTTCTGAGCAGTGATGTGGTGTTTTTTGAAGATACTCCATACTATTCCTCTAAGGGGACACATCTGAGCTCGGATTTGATTTTTGCACCTTTGCCTGTGACTTGTGACTCTGATAACAATACTGAACAGCCTGAGACAAATACTACTCCTTTACGTGTATATCAATGCAAAAATCGTGCTGCACAACGTACTCCTGCTGAAGACCCCCCCACACACACCAATCTTCTCCTTTTGAAGGTCCTGCGCCCATAGAGGTATCTTCTGATCTAGATTTACCTATTGCTCTCCGAAAAGGCACTAGATCTTGTACATCTCATAATATAGCTAATCATGCTTCTACTGACCATCTGAGTATTCATGTTAGCAATTTTATTACTGTTTTATCTGCCATTTCTGTACCCAAAAATGTTGGGGATGCTCTACAAAGTCAGGCATGGACTCAAGCTATGACAGAGGAGATGGTCGCTCTCACTGACAGGGGTACCTGGGATCTTGTTGATTCTCCTTCTGACTGTAAACCAGTTGGCTGCCGCTGGGTTTACACTGTTAAATACCATCCAGATGGAACTGTAGAACGCCTGAAAGCTCGTCTTGTGGCGAAAGGTTACACTCAGACTTATGGCTTTGATTATTTTGAAACCTTCACTCCTGTTGCTCGGCTGAATTCCTTGTGAATTCTTATGTCTGTGGTTGTTAATATGGATTGGCCTCTCATTCAACTTGATGTCAAGAATGCAATTCTGTATGGTGATCTTCAGGAGGAAGTGTATATGGAGCAACCACCTGGGTTTGTTGCTCAGGGGGAGTCACATAAAGTTTGTCGCCTCAAGAAATCTATCTATGGACTGAAGCAAAGCCCTCGTGCCTGGTTTGATAAACTGAGCACCACTTTGTCTACTTGTGGGTTTCTCATCTCATGTTGATCATTCTGTGTTTGTTAAGAAGACATCTGCTGGTATTGTTGTTCTTATTGTATATGTTGATGACATTATTCTGTTCGGCAGTGATTTTTCTGAAATTAATGCAACCAAAGCCTATCTCTGTAAACATTTTGTTACTAAAGATCTGGGAAAACTACGGTATTTTCTGGGAATTGAGGTTTCAAGGACCTCTAATGCTCTTGTTCTGTCACAGCGGAAGTATGTCCTTGATCTTCTACAGGAAACAGGTATGCTTGGAGCTCGACCTGCTGACACACCGCTTGACCCCAATGTGAATTGGGATGATGCTGATTCACCTTTGTACCCAGACAGTAAAAGATATAAACGTCTGGTTGGGAAGTTAATTTATCTCACTGTTACTAGAGCTGACATTTCTACGGCAGTTGGTCTAGTTAGCCGCTATCTTGATAAGCCTAAACAATGTCATCGGGAAGCTTTATGTCATATTCTAAGATATTTGAAGAATTCTCATGGTAAAGGCTTACACTATAAAAGGTGTGGTCACTGTTCTCTTGAGGGCTACTCTGATTCTGACTATGCTGGTAGCAAGACAGACAGGAAGTCAACTTCTGGCTATTGCACCTATGTTGGAGGAAATTTAGTCACCTGGAGGAACAAAAAGCAAAATGTAGTGGCTCGATCCAGTGCTGAGGCTGAGTATCGTGCTATGGCTCATACTGCTTGTGAACTTATGTGGGTGCAATCTCTTCTGAAGGAATTTCATGTGCCTTTTTCTGATCCTGTTCCTATGCACTATGATAACAAGGCAGCTATCTTTATTGCTAGTAATCCTCTTTTTCATGAGCAGACTAAACATATTGAAGTTGATTGTCACTTTATCCGTGAGGCCATCATGTCTGGACGCATCTGGACTCCCTTTACTCGATCTGAAGACCAAGTTGCTAACATCTTCACCAAGCTACTGGCTAAGAAGCACTTCTGCGTTCTTGTGGACAAGTTGGGCATGATTGACATCTATGCTCCAACTTGAGGGGGAGTGTTAGATAATATACTTCTGTTATGTTTTTCCTTTATTTGAATATTGACCCAGTGTCGATACTATCGACATGTCTGTCGATACTATCGACACTGGTGCAGATACAGCCTTGTATTTGTCTCTCTACCTGACCTAGTGTCGATACAATCGACTATCGATGTCGGTACAGTGACGGGATTGTTCTGTCTATAATAGAAGGGTGCACTCATAGTGCAACCCTAAGCACTCTTTTTTCTTCATCGTTCTTCTCAAGTACCACTGACATCAACTCGGTAGTACCGAGTTCGGCACGGGCCATCTCCTGACGTCCTCATCATCAGCCTTCATCGTCACTCGTGGAGAGGCTCCGTCCTTGGCTCTGCATGCATCTTCTTGGCATGCAATATCTTCGGAGCCGTGCAGGAGACCCTTTGTCATCTCCTCTGTTACGACCAAGTGCTACATCAACTGAGTGACATAATCCGGCCATTTTTTTTTGCTACATCCTGCAAGCTGCTGCTCTTCATCACCTTCCCGGCTATCTTCATCACTCCACCATCACCTCCCATCTATGTCTACTCCCAGTTATTAATTCCCCCCATATTCATTATGCCTATTCGGATCCTTGATCGGTCATATCTTTGCTAACTTTTCGGGTCGGGATTTAGATCCATTTAATTTTTCTGTCCGGATCTTACATTGACCCATTTAGCATATTCTCTCCGATTATCGGTTTTATTCTCCACATATTACACATCTCCATATACACAAATTTCTCTCAAATCCACCAATCCCTTTCCCACCCACCCATATCATGTGTGTATCCCTTTCCACAGTGCAGGGGGGACATATGTCCATTTCTCCACACCAAACACTCTCGTCGTATTTGGTGTGCGGGGATAGAGAGGAAAGGAAGAGATGAGAAGAGAGAGAGAGTGTGTGAGAGAGAATATGTATGAGAGAGAGAGTATGAGAAGAGTGATATATGTATTCAGGCTATATATGTTCTAGGCTATTATCTTCATGGAGCTTCGCATTGTTCAACACATTCGTTCTCTACTTCCAGACAGCAATGAAGGATCTTCATTCAGCATCAACATCGAGCTATCCGCATTCGTACCGCGTTATGTATGTCAGGTGTTAATGGTGTACTTCAGTTGCATTCACATGAAACAGATGGGTGCTTCTTTAGATTTTCAGAAGCTCAGCAAACCTGCCAATCTACTTCTGTAAGGTTGATTCATCCAGTTTATCTTCACCCAGTTGTTTCATCACGTCTTCTCCGAGCCGCATCTGTTATTTAGACATCATCTGTTGTTGATCTACTTGGGACTTTCCTTGATGGATGATCTCCTTTCCCATCAAGCCCACAAGGCTCACGCGTCAGAGTTTTATGGTACCTGCATCGTATCACCAGCATATCGTCCGTTCGTGTTCGTGCCACGTTATGCACGTCTTCTCAGACAATTTGAAGATTCCTCTACTGCTACATCGACATGGGGCATCCGCGCTCGTGCCGCATTAAGTACATAATCCAATGAAGATGACGTAGTGATGGTGTTGAGGATCGTTTGCTCCAAGTGGCGAATTACTGCTATAGTATCAGGTTCCATTCTTTAGATGCTCTTCAATCCAGATGCACTCCAAAGACCATCAAAGCTCGAGGATCTCCAGCCTGCAGAATACAATTTCAAAGAAGAGAGGCATTGTCACCACATGGTTCAGGGGAAGTATTAATTAAGGGGGAGTATCAATTTTGTATGGGGAGTGATATTTATCTTTTATCTTTCATCTATCATTTCTTTTATCGTTTTATCGAGTCTTGTGACCTCCAAGCTTTGGACATGTGTTTCACCCATGATCCAGCTTGAGGGGGAGTGTAAAAGAGTATATATTAGCCTATTTAGTTAAAAGGTTAATTAGTTAGTGGGCTTTTGTATCTCAACCCGTTTAGATTACTTGCGTCTTAAGTCTTAGGGCATCTCCCCTCTCCTATATAAAGGAGAGGGCATCCAGTCTTGTATCCATTCTATTGCATTCAATATTATTATTTTCAACTTAGTTTAATGTGACGTTGTGTTGTACATAAGATATGAATTGTTATTGTCTTGCCATTTTTTTAATGCATTTTGTAATATAACTTATGGGTTGTCACTTGTGAGAGTCATTTAGTTGTTATTGTATAAAAACGAGTTCTTGGCAGTTGTTTGTGTGTTTGTACAACTTTTGCTGTCGCATTTTTGCACATCAAAGTTCGAAACTTGAATATATAACTCTGTCCTTTAAGCATTGTTTTCTTAAGTGATCGACTTATTACTTTGTATTAGGTATAATGGCATGCAGGCTGACACTCCACACAATTGTGAATAAGTTGTTTCCAGATTTTATTGTTGTAAACAGTAGCACATTATGTGTTTAAGATATGTACACAACAGAATTACCCGTTTACTCTTATCCTCCCCGTTTACCTAATGGGGAAGAGGGTAGATGTAAGGAGATTGTTGAGGAGGGTAATTATCCTTACCCTCACCCGCAACCCTGTGGTGGGTAAGGGTAAGGGAAAGCCATTACCTCCCCATACCGTCCATGTTGATAGTCATGCCAACCTTATACCATAACAAATACTTCCAACCACACTTTTACATGTACTTACTGGGTGGGATGAAAGGCAATAATGACTAGGGATTAAAATGCTTGGATTCTGTTGAAGTTATCAGGTGGGATGAAGCACATTCCCTTGCAATTGACTAAGGAATAAATCCTTGGATGAGGTTGTGGAAAGGTGCTTCATCATCATCATCATCTAAGCCTCGGTCTCAACTATGTTGGGGTCGGCTAAAATTTTATAAGGATCCACGTCATAGAAAGAGTGACAAAAATTTTATGGCTAGCTGTCAACCTACCACCAACCCTCCTTTACCCGAGCTTGGGACCGGCTACATTTGCAAAAATGTACGAAAATATAGGCGGAGTTTTGTGGCAAGGTGCTTGAAGAAAAAAAATCCAATTAAAAATATTTTTGTTCCTCTTTATTATTGCTAATATCGATTATTCATGAAGTTACAAAATTAATTTTTATGCAGAATTTAGAATATCATCCTTTAAAACATTCATCTAATAGCCCATATTTCTCTAATAAGGTCATCAAGGCATGTGGTCGATACTTTTCTTATAAAGTCTGTGAGTTCTATTCAATCACAAATGCATACATGTATAATAGAAATGAAACTAAAAGAAAACCATTTGGACAAGTTTTAGAGGTCATAGTTGTTATAATCAAGGTTTTGAAGTGTGGCTTACCAAGGCGTTTTCATCTCAGTGCGTAAGCCTTGAAAAGTGCATGTGAATGTGACGTTCACAAATAAATAAATTTATACATGTGTAAGTTATCTATATGTATTTATGCTTGTGTTTATATATGTATATATAAAAATTATGTGTAATATGAGTATGCATAAGCAAAATTGAAACTAATTATTTTTTAGCTAAATTAACAAGTTTGAATAGGGATTAAGAGTGAAGTGAATAATATAGACCATAGAACTAATAAAATGAAGTTTGTATCAAATAATAAGATATCAATTCTTTTGAAAATCAGATCCAAATTCACCAGCATATTTAACAAAAAGGTAGCATAAAGACATTTAGAAACCATGATTGATCTCTAATTCAAAATTTTGATCATGAAATAATCATTAATGAGAGCTTGAGAGTGATAATTAACTACAACAACTCTTGAGTAAAAAACTTTTGAAGAAAGTGTGTAATAATCTCAAAGGTGGAAAAGTCAATTAACATAAAGACACTATCATCTAGAGCCGAGGCTTGCGCCTTAACTAAGCCTCAGAGCCAGTTTGAGGTATAAGCCTCAATTTAGGACATTGAGGCATAAGCCTCGAGGCACAAATGGGATAGCCTTGCATTCAGGCGCAAACGTGATAGCCTTGCCTCAAGGCGCAATCATGATAGCCTTACCTCAAGGCGCAATCTGGATAACTTTGCCTCGAGGCGTAAGCCTTGAGAGCCTCAAGGACGGCTTTGAAAACATGGTTATTATTAGTATATATATTTTTCTGGTTTTGTTATGTTATGATATTTGTCTTATGGGCTTTAGACTTGTCTTGTCTACTAGCCTTTCTTTTATCCCATATCATTTATCCCAGTTTTATGTTTTACTCTCTTGTCCTATAAAAAAGAGAGCATTGTAATTGTTTTAGACACATCAAATAAACACTTCTTTTATTTTATATGGTATTTGAGCTTTTCGATCCCCCTTAGCCTTCCCTCCTCTCAACCCTAACCCTGATGCTTCCTCCAACCTAGCCGCCACCCCCATCTCCCTCTCCCTCCTTCCTGCCCCCCCCCCCGCACGCCGCCCCCTCCTCTCTCCCGCCGCCCGCCGCTGCCCCTCCTCTCTCCCTACCCGCCGTTGCTCCATGCCCTCTCCCTCTCCTTCTCCTGCCCCGCCACCCCCTCCCGCCTTGCCGCCACCATCAGCCCTTCCGCCAACTGCCACCCCCTCCTTAGAGCCGTCGTTGCCCCCTCCCTCCACCTTGTCGCCGCCACCCCCTCCTCCCGCCACCTTGTCGTCGCCAACCCCCACCATCCTTCCCTCCCTATTGTTGTCCCCTGCTTAATCCACGCATCCACCACCATCCTCACCATCATCTAGCCTCCACATCCATCTCCCTTCTTCCTTTCTTCTTCGTCTACGTCTAGGGGAACTTTCTAAAATAGCAGTTGAAGTTTTAAAATGTTCTACATTTGCTATTTGTCTGCGCCTCATGGTTGAGTGATTTACTCTCCATGGTGGGGTAGGTTTTTCTCTATTCTCTACTACCCCTCTGCGGGTTTTCTGGATCTGGTGCTTCAAATCCCCTGTTGCTGCTTTCTGCCCCTGTGTGGGTTTTATCGGTTCTGCTGATCAAAGTTTCTGCTGCCCATGTGTTGGGTTTCTACTGCTTCTATTGTCTACTGAATGTTGTGTTTGCCTACTGCCTGTTGTTACTGCTGTTACTACCCCTACGTCGTGCTCCTTCGACCTGCTTCTGCTTCCTGCCCTCTTCTGCATTTTGTCTAATGGTGTAGGTTGATCCGCTATGGACCATGTGCGTCACTACCATTAAGTTGGATGGCTCCAACTATCATACCTGGTCTGCCTCCTTCGAGCTCTATGTTAAAGCTCAAGGACACTACTCTCATCTTACTACTACTGCCCCGGTTGTTCCTGCTGCAAATGTTGATGATAAAATGAAGCAAGCCTATGACTTATGGACGAAGGAGGACTCCGGTGTTATGACATGGATGGTTAATAGTGTTGAGCCTAAGATCAGGCAGTCCCTTCTTCGACTTCGGACTGCTAAAGACATGTGGGATCAACTTTCCAACGTTTACTCTCATCAACAAAACCCGAAGAAAGTGTTTGAAATCTTCAAACACTTGGCCAAGGAGTACTCGAAGATTGATTCTGTGGAAGACCACTACAACCAAAGTTGTACGCTCTGGGATGAATTCGAGATCTATCATCCTCTCTCTGTTGATATTACAGAAATCCAACGTCAGCGCAATGAACTTCAGCTAGTCCAGTTTCTTCCTTGTTTACCGCACTCCTTTGTTGGCGTCGTCGATCAAATCTTATCCAGTGATCCTCTGCCTACATTGCGTGATGTTCTCAAACGAGTTTAGCGATTGACATATGTCTCTCCAGTATCTTCTGATTCTTCAGATGCAACTGCACTTGTCGTTCATTCTGGTGAGTCTTATCGTGGCCACGGCCGTGGTCGTTGTCGCTCTACTGCTGGACCCCAGTCGAGGATCTCACTCATCTGGCTCCGACCCATCCTCTGTTGAGCAACGCTACTGTAACTTCTGTAAGCGCACAAACCATAATGAAGACCGCTGCTAGATTAAGCATGGCAAACCTGCATGGGCAAATCAAGTCATGTCAGATCAGGCTGAAAATGCCCCATCCTCGTCCGCCCCACCTTCTGCAGATTGGATTCGCTCTGAATTTGAGAAGCTACTTCAAGCTCGTCTGGCTCCCTCTGCTAAAACTTTTACTGATGGAGGTTCTTCTCTACTTGCCTTTCTTGCACAGTCTAGTAAACATACTTGGTTGATTGACTCTGGATCCACTTCACATACTTCTGGCAATCATACATTATTTTCTGAACTACATAAGACTTCCACTATTCCATCTATTATCCTTGTTGATGGTTCTCAAATGCCTGATTCTGGAATTGGGAATATATGCACTCCTGGTTGACTTTTATTGCGCTCAGCTCTGTGTTCCAAAATTCCCAATTAATCTATTATCGATTAGTAAAACTGTTAAGAGCCTACGGTGCTTTAGTACTTTTGACCCCGATGGTGTTTTCCAGGATCTGCGCACAAGGATGAAGATTGGTTCAGACCATGAGGGACCAGACGACTTATACTACTTGGATGTGCTGAAGAATGTTGCTTTGTTGACTGTGTCTGTGACGGGCCTACAATGGGACTATAGATTGGGATATCCCTCTCCTGCAAAGTTGAAGCATTTATTACCTGAAATTTCAAAGTCTTTTTTTCATTGTGAAACATGCCAGTTTGGCAAACAAACTCATTCTACTTTTTCCAAGAAAAAGGTGTATTTGCTCGAAACAAATTTTCGATATTGTGCATGATGACATTTAGGGCCCCTTTTCTGTTCCCAAAATTTCTAGATTTCGGTACTTTATGAGCTTCATTGATGATTTCTCTAGAACGGTATGGTTGTTTTTGTTAAAGGACAGATCTGACATAGTAGATACTATCACAACTTTTTTTGTTATGATTCGTACCCAGTTTGATAGACCTCTTCCGCACTGATAATGCCCTTGAATTTATGCAATCTTTTGTCAGTCAATTTTGTCAAAAAATGGGTACCATTTATCAAACCTCTTGTGCATACACACCCCAACAGAATGGGGCTGCGGAGCGTAAGAATCGCCATCTCCTTGAAGTCACCCGCACCCTTCTTTTTCACTATAACGTGCCCAATTTTTTTGGCCAGAAGCAATATCTATTGCATGTCACCTAATTAATTGTATGCCTTCTTCTGTTCTTGGCAACCAAGTGCCATATCAAATTTTATATCCTAATGCCCCTCTCTTTGTTGTGCCTCCTCGGATTTTTGAAGCACATGTTTTGTAAAAAAACGTGTGCCCTGGTTTGACTAAACTTGATCCTCGTGCAACCAAATGTGTTTCCTTGGGGTACTCTAGAACCCAGAAAGGGTATCGTTGTTACGATCCTTCTACCAAGAAGTGGATGGTTAGTGTGGATCTAGTCTTCTTTGAGCATATGCCGTTCTACTCAACAATAGGTTCTACTCTAACATCTGCTTTACTTGTTGATACCCCTCTACCTGTGACTGATGATCTTGACTTATCGGATACGGCTGTTGCATCGACTCCTCCTCTGGAAGTATATCAAAGAAGACTGAAAGCTACAACTCCCTCCATGGCCCCTCCAATTCCTCCATCCTCGTCAACAAATCCACCTATAACTTAGGTATTTTCTGACTTGGATATTCCATCAGCTTACGCAAAGGGATTAGGTCTTGCACTCAACATCCCATTGGAAATTTATGTTCTAATGCTAACCTAGGAACAAATTTTGCCAATTTCACTTCTGCTTTATCAGTTGTTTATATTCCTAAAACTGTTTCTCAGGCTCTTCAACATCCTACATGGTGTCAAGCTACGGAACTTGAAATGTGGGCTCTTAATGATCAACATACATGGGACTTGGTTGATGTACCTACTGATTACTCGCCTGTCGGCTGCCACTTGATTTTTACGATCAAGTATCAACCAGATGGCACTATTGAGCAGTTAAAAGCTCGCCTTGTAGCCAAAGGCTATACTCAGACACATGGAGTTGATTATTTTGGGACTTTTTTGCATGTAGCTCGCCTAAACTTTGTTCGTGTGCTTATTTCTATAGCAGTAATTCTGACTGGCATTTATTTCAATTAGATGTTAAAAATGCCTTATCATATGGAAAATTGCATGAAGAAGTTTACATGGAACAACCTCCTGGATTTGTTAATCATGGGGAGTCTTCCAAAGTACATCGTCTGCAAAAAGCCATTTATGGCCTGAAACAAAGCCCTTGTGCCTGGTTTGACAAACTGAGTACTATTCTTCAAAAGCTCCACTTCCGCTTATCTCAGCCTGATCATTCTGTTTTTATCAAGCAAACTCCATCTGGTCTTGTTATCCAGATTGTTTATGTTGATAATATCATATTATCTGGCAATGATCAAGCAGGCATCCAGGCCACGAAAGAATCTACTTGGAAAAACAATGTGTCACCAAAGATGTGGGCAAATTAAGATATTTTTTGGGCATTGAAGTTTCTCGCTCGTCTTCAGGTCTCTCTTATCACAACAAAAATATGTTCTGGATCTCTTGTCTGAAACAGGAATGCTTGGGGCAAAACCTGCTTCCACTCCCTTAGATCCCGATACTAACTGGGATGATGACAGTTCTCCTCCATACCCTGACCATCAACAATATCGAAGAATGGTAGGGAAACTTATATATCTTACTATTACCATGACGGATATCACTTCTGCAGTGGGTCTAGACAGTAGATACCTAGATAAACCCAGACAGTGTCACTGGGACGTTGTATGGTACAATCTGAAGTATTTGAAGAGTTCTCCAGGAAAAGGCTTGTTTTATAGGAGACATGGGCACTGTAAACTAATAGGCTACTCTGACTCTGATTATGCAGGAAGCAAGATAGATCAAAATCTACATCTGGCTACTGCACTTTTGTAGGAGGTAACCTAGCTATCTGGCGGAGCAAGAAACAAACTGTCGTTGCCCGATCTAATGTTTAAGTCGAGTATAGAGCAATGGCTCATACTACTTGTGAACTCTTATAGGTTTGTGTTCTTCTAAAAGAATTTGGTATTTTTGATTCTACACCTATTCCCGTGTATTGTGATAACAAAACAACTATATTCATTGCTAGCAATCCTATCTTTCATGAGTGCACCAAACATATTGAAGTGGATTGTCACTTTGTAAGGGAAGTTGTCTTATCTGGCTAGATCTCTACTCCATATACACATACTTCTTATCCAAGTAGCAGACATCTTCACCAAACTTATTCCGAAGGCCAGATTCACTACCATGATGGACAAGTTGGGGATGATTGATATCTATGCTCTAGCTTGAGGGGGAGTATCATTATATATATTTTCCTGGTTTTATTATGTTATGATATCTGTGTTATGCGCTTTAGACTTGTCTTGTCTATTAGCCTTTCTTTTATCCCATATCACTTATCCATGTTTTATGTTTTACTCTCTTGTCCTATAAAAGAGAGAGCATTGTAATTGTTTTAGACACATCAAATAAACACCTCTTTTATTTTTATAGTTACAATGCTCTCTTGTCATTATTGGTCAATAGAATTATTAAGTTGATTTCATATGCATATTTATGCATAAAAAGGATTATTAATGTTAGAGAGTTTGTTTACTTATGTTATTTAGTCTCTTTGTATTATGGGCCCAAATACGTCTTGGCCCATAAGGGTTTAGTTTGAGTTTATACGCTTCCCTGTTTCCTATATATAGAAGCAGGGTTGTCTCTTATCAATATATCGATTAGCCTTTTCCTTACTTTATGACATGGTATCAGAGAAGGATCCAAAACCCTAGTCGTGAGAGAGAGAAAAGAGAAAGAGATGTAGCCGGTGGGTGGTCACCCTTCTTCCTTTGGGTCGATTGCCCGTAGGTTGTTCCATAAGTTTTTGTTGTTTCTTCATATCTATGTTATATTGTTGCCATCATCTTGTTGTATTGTTCTGGTACTGTCGCCCAGCCGCTACCAGCAACTCTCCGTCACCGTTGGCCCCTTGTTGCTTTCATCCACAACACCGTCGTAGCCCTCCGTCGTCATTGACCCGTTCCTGCTCAAGTGTCGCCGGCCCGCCACTCTACTACCTGACCGCCACCACTTCTAGGATTGTCGTCGTCACTATTTGCCCCTGCCGTCATCGCTTCCTACATCGCGGCACAACCCACTCCTGCAGCAACAACTAATACCTCCTAGCCAGCCACCTCCCCCCCCTTACTGCTACCTCTGCTTCCTGCTCCACGCCGCCGCACAGCCTTACGCTCTTCTTGTCGTTGCCCCTGCTACTTGCTTCCCGCAGCCGGTCGGTCACCCACTGCTGCCCACCGCTACACATTGTTTCCCACTGGCCCTACATCCGTATATTTTTTCCCTCCCTCAATACTTTTACAGCCACCCAATTTGGATGGTTTTTTTTCCATTATGGAATTACTTTGTATGAAGATTTGTGCTTGATTTCTCTTCAAAAATCATTGTAGAGCATTTTTTTAGGACTCTGCCCCCGAGCCTCCGCGAGGGGCGGCCTCCCCTCGACCCCTGTCCATTGAGGGGCACCGGGACGGCGGGACCCCCTATTGGGGGGTCGTGCCCCCCCCAACCCCCCGGCAGTGCTACGACTTATTCTTTTTTGGGGGTGTTTCTTTATCATTATGGACCCCAACCACTCTTGATTTTTTCCATGGTTGGTGTGAGGGGGAGAAATAGAGAAACGAGATAGAGGAGACAAGAGGAAGTTTTATATCTACTGCTATTGATTATGCTTCTTGGAGCGCTTTATACCAGGAGCTTATTTCTACTTTTGTTGCCTTTTGGTTTGTTGATGGTCTTTCTTCCGGCTACGTCCACTTCACTGTTGTGTGCCAACACTCTCTGGCTTGTCTGTGCTTTGCACACGTTGACACTCTACTTGTTCATGTTTTGTGTGCATGTTGACTTTCTGCTACTGTGATCCAATACTCTGGTTCTTCCGTGCTCTGTTCGCACGTTGACTACTACTGTTGTTGTGACTTGTGACCCAACTTCTCTGGTTTGTGACGTTAACGACTGCGATGAAGACTATGATGCTTTGCTTCTTACTTCTGTTCCAGATAACACCATTATGATCGACAAGCTTCTACGACCTGCTTGCCTGCTATGGAGTATCTACTTGAGGGGGAGTGTTTGAGTATTTGAGCGCTTTATTGTAATATTGAGTGGGAGACTCGTTGTTTTTAGCCCATTAGGGTTTAGTTTGAGTCTATACGCTTTCATGTTTTCATATATATAGGAGCAAGGTTTTCTCTTATCAACATATTGATTAGCCTTTTCCTTACTTTATGACAATTAATATTCATACTATAGCCTTTTTCCTATATAAAGTAATATTTAACTTAGAAATTTGTTGAGACCTTTCCAAAGGAGGCAATTAACACTTCTAACTGGTAGAGAAGAACATACATAAAAGAGAACACTGGGAGCCACAAACCCCAAAATTGGCATCAATAGACAAGTCAAGAGCTTTCAGTTGCATCATTATTGTCTTAGGTCCTGGAGGTCCTTCTTTGAACTCTCTCTAGCAACAAAATACTTTTTTTTAACCATGCACTCGCCTAGGCGGCAAGGCACCCTGTAGAGAGGTACCAGGTGTCTCGCCTTAACTGTTACCTTGGTCTATTTTTGTGGGTCTTAGGGAAAATTAATAGGTTTTAATGCTCCTTTTTATTGTACTATTGTTTAAATTTTATATTCTGGTGTGTGTTGTGTCAAATTTCAAATATTTGATATCAATGTGTGCATTTCTTCATGTCTTCTTAAGTGCATTATATTTTGCTTCTATCGAAGAAGCCATATTATGACGGATAGTCATTACTTGACTTAAGATTTGGAGCTATGTTAGAGAGTCTGTGTATCTATGTTGTTAAGTGTTTTGTATTATGGGCCCAAGTACGTCTTGGCCCATTAGGGTTGTCTTATGTCATGTACGCTTCCCTATTCTCCTATTTATAGGAGCAGGGTTTCTCTTATCTAAAACAACGATTAGCCGTCTTTTCTTATTTGACATGGTATCAGAGCAGTGATCCAAAACCTAGTCCTAGAGGAGACCAAAAGAAATCGTTACGCCTGCGGGCGGCCGCCGCCTTCTTGGCCTGGCTTGGCTGCCCGCCGGCTACTTCTTGGTCGGTGATCATCTTGTTCCCTTTTGCACAAACCTCATGCCGCATGCCTTTCTCCCAACAGGTTGTCGGCAACTTCCGCCTTGCCGCCCCTACCTGCTACTGCCCGGCGTTACCTCCCGCTAGCCCCGACTCCCCCTTGGTATCAAAGTCATAGGGGAAACCCGAGGAGAGCCATCAATCCCTCCAAGGAAGTTTTCTTGAGGTCTACAATCATGTGGAACAGCAGCAGCTTGGAGTTTATCATTCGCCGCTACAGTGTCGTACTGTAGCACGGCGGCCATTGTAGTGGTTGCTGCTCCCACACCGGTTTATATTAGGTCATGCCCTTCTGGGATGACCTTTCCCTTGGTTGTAGTTGCCATATGGTGCTTGCGATTAGCTGCTATGTCCCTCTTTCTTCTTCAAATCAGCAAGAGTATGGGCTGCTGTCAACAACCTCTTATTGCAGCAGATTACGGCTTCAACAAACAAGGTGAAGAAGACTGTTTCCCCCCTTAAATCTGATCAAAAGGGGGCACCCCGGACCCTGCTACGTTGCCCAAGAAGGTCAAGGGCAAAGGTACTCCAAAGAGGGAGCATTGGTAATTCTTCCCAGCCGTTGTCACCGGCGGAGTACTGTAGCACGACCCTTTTCTGGTCTACAGTTGCTGTCCAAAGGCAATGTATTTGTCCGGGTCATTTTCTACCTTGATTTATGTTATCGGTTGCCTCCTCCACCTATTTGCCTATAGAAAAATTTTGCCTCTACCATTGTTTTTTAGTGTCCACGCCAACCACTCCTTTACTCTTTCCGTGCTTGGCGTGAGGGGGAGAATAGAGGAGAAAGAGTAGAGGGAAGAGACAAGGAGGAGAGATGAAGGAAAAAGAGAAGAATTATGTTATGCTACTTCATGCCACATTTACTGTTGATATATGGATTCTTTTGCTGCTATTTAGTGCTTTCTGCTGCAATTATTGTTTATTCATCATCTACCTCGACTGTTGTTGTGAAGTTGCATACTTGGACGTCATCTTTGCTACTTGTGCTATGATTAGTACACTTTACCTGTTGCTTTGTGCTTTTGCACTTTCTGCTATCCCTGCTTTATTTGCACGTTGACTTTCTACTCTGTGGACCAGTACTCTCTGGACTTTGACGTCTGCTACTGTGATGGATACAGTATGAAGAGGGAAGATGATGAAGACCTTTCTGTTGCTGACTTTACATGGAGCTTCGTCTACTGGAGTTATTTATTTGCTTGCTACTGTGCCTACTGGTCTTCTATCTGCCTACGTCGTTGACTCTCTACTGTGCACCAACACTCTCTGGCATGTTTGTGTTTTTGACACGTCGACTCTCTGCTTGTCTGTGCCTTGTATGCACATCGACTCTCTACTGCCTGTGATCCAGCACTCTCTGGACTTTGCTGCCTGTGACCCAACACTCTCTGGCTACTACGACGACGACGTTGATGAAGACCTTGGTGCCTATCAGCTATTATATCTTTTGCTCCAGATGATTGTGTTGTTGCTTGTTTCTGCTCCAGATGATCGAGAAGCTTTTGTGACCTGCTTGCCTGCTTGCTTGGAGTATCTATTTGAGGGGGAGTGTATGAGTTTCTGAGTGTTTGAGTGTTTTAATGTAATAATGAGGGGGAGAAAAATTTTGTATGGGCTTGGTTTATCTTCTTTTTTTTGTTTTGTTTCTGTGTTTGACTCTCTATTTGCAAGTTGATTTGGGATTCTCCCAACTTCAGCTTGAGGGGGAGTGTTAGAGAGTCCGTTTATCTATGTTGTTAAGTGTTTTGTATTATGGGCCCAAGTACATCTTGGCCCATTAGGGTTGTCTTATGTCCTGTACGCTTCCCTATTCTCCTATTTATAGGAGCAGGGTTTCTCTTATCTATAACAACGATTAGCCGTCTTTTCTTATTTGACAGATATCAATGTGTGCATTTCTTCATGTCTTCTTAAGTGCATTATATTTTGCTTCTATCTAAGAAGCCATATTATGACGGATAGTCATTACTTGACTTAAGATTTGGAGCTATGGCTATCAATATGGATGCATCTATTGATTCTCTCTTTTTTTATAATGTTTTTCTTCTTATCTTTGGCATTAATGTTCACTTGAAATTATTAAAAATGTAGTATCTAATAATTTAATTCCATAAAATACAGGTATATGGGGGTTAACCATATATATGTAAACTTAGGCGTATAACTATCAATATATGTTTATCCATGAAGAAATGATTATAGCAATCACAAAATATATGTATATTGATGGATCATCATCATCATGATCATCCAAGCCTAAATCCCATTTTGGGGTCGGTGTGTATATCGATAAATATGTATATGCTCTAAGTGTAATCATCAATGTAGCGTCAAGCAAGGAACGAGGTATCCAGTTTCGATGCCGTTTCGACAACATGGAAACTGAAATTTCGATGAAAATCTCGCTAGATGCAACTGTACTCATTTCGACGCCAAAATGAACGAATTAATTTATGAAATTTTACAGGCGTGATCTCTACACCTAAATGCATCATTTTATGCAATAAAATTTTATGTGGGGGAAGGTTGGGGGTGGTCCTTCATGTGGGAGGTAAGGGACCTGTCCTGTTTCTTAAGGATTTCGATGAAGGGTTTCGATGAGAAAATGTAGGGATGAAGTTATGCAATTTTGCAAGTATGAGCTATATATACATGCATGTCCTTATTTGTGCTATAATATCAAATATTGGATGCGTAGGGCATCCCCACACATTTTACTTGGGTTGATAGTTTGTTGTTGATATTGACTGAATAGTCAATCATTTCATTGGTCCCAAGAACACTAGTGCAACGTTTTCAAGCTAAATCATTATTTGTTGGTGGGGTTGGCTTCCTAGCACCCTCATTGTCTAACAAACCACCACTAGGATACATGTCGTCCACATTGCAGAAACTAAAAAAGCATGCATTGTATAAGTATTTCATAATTTGAATAGCAAATATTAGGGAAATGCAATGCAATTATGATATATTATAAGTATATACTATGTATGAGTACTAAATTGTGAAATAACCCCAATCCCCCTTTGAACAATAACAACAAGGATTGCAATTATCGAAATTTTCACTGAAATTTGACGAATATCATCGAAATCATCAAAATTTGGCGAAATTCATCGAAATAATCGAAATCGACATAGTGGCACGTTTCGGTACCAGATCCCATCGAAATCGAATTTTTTTGGTGAAATTTCGTCAAGACCTCATTCCTTGGCGTCAAGATGCCCGATCTTGGCACCTGGACACATGGTGCCTTGACAAGTGTGACTTTAGCTTCCTAAAGTAAGAGTGATCTTCAATCTATCACCATCAGATGGCCTTCTAAGTATTATCATGTCAATAATTCCATGTATGGTCCGATGTGAGATATCCTTAGCCGCAATTGAAAATACAGTTCCCATCATGTAAACAACCAAGTGGCAATCCTTGCTATGCATGCCTCCACCTTAGTGACATTGACATGGCACACAACACGAGGAAGAAGGGTTTTTTCACTCGACTGCCTAGTGAAAAGACTGCAAGGATGGATATTTATAGCTAAATTCACTTGAAGCCCTAAGACTCAGGATAGTTGTGCAAAATTTTCAAACAAAGAAAATTCCGTAAAACTAAAAATTTAGCAAATCAAAGCTAATCAGGCTCTCTTGGCGTCTTCTAGGACCAAACATGGGTTGAATGTGGAGTGTTGCGTACATTAAACATCCTCCACAACAAAGACCTTCTCATCAATGCTAGGAAATGATATAAGCTATAGGGAATTAGAATTCCTAGAATGCATTTTCGAGTAGTTATCAAGTCCCGCGTCGGCACGTCTAAGCGAGTTAGGCACTTGAAGAGTTGCCAAGTCTAGGCCTCTAGGGCTCAAGTAGATTGGGTGGGTATCCAGGGCTATTTTTGCCTAATTTAGGTCATTTTGGTGCCAAACCGGGTTAATTCAAATCTGAATTAGGTTAAGATTGGTCATATAAGCTGATTTTAATACAAATTTAGGTTATTCTACGTTTGATGTGTGGGTCACATTAGGTCAATTGAGGACTTATTTGATCAAACTGGGTCAATTAAAGACTAATTTAGCCAAATTAGGTCGAGTTTTATAGTTTAGATCATTTCAAGTGTTATCTAGCTTCAGATTGGAGTTGAGAGTGTATATATATATATATATAGAGAGAGAGAGAGGGAGAGAGAGAGAGTCAGGCTAGAATACTCTCGAGTGTACAGATCACATTAGGTCAATTGAGGACTTATTTGATCAAACTGGGTCAATTGAAGACTAATTTAGCCAAATTAGGTCGAGTTTTATAGTTTAGATCATTTCAAGTGTTATCTAGATCAGCTTCAGATTGGAGTTGAGAGTGTGTGTGTGTATATATATAGAGAGAGAGAGAGTCAGGCTAGAATACACTCGAGTGTACAGATCACACGCTACACTCAAGTGGTGTTTTGCATACCAAGACATTTTTTTTTGTAAAATGTAAACCAATGATCTTCATTTTCATCCTATAATTAGGCTACATACAAATTTTGAGCCCATTTGGATGAGTGTAAGTCACTCATCCGAGGGAAACAAAATCGACGCACGAAACTAATTTGAAATGCATAATTTTTTGTAGCCTTTATAACGTGAGCTACAAATGTCCAAATGGGCTCAAATTTTATATATGAGCTATTCACAAGATGTTTAAGAAGATCAACGGATTAGATTTTAGAAAAAAATGTTGCATCATGAAAAACTTCTTGAGTGTATTCTACTCCAAATACACTCGAGTGTATTCTAGCTTGACTCTAGACATATATATATATATATATATATATATATATATATATATATATATATGTATATATGTATATATATATGCATATAGAATACACTCGAGTGTACAGATTGCACGAATACACTCAAGTGTGTTTGCATATCAAGACTATTTTTTGCAAAATGTAAACCATTGATCTTCACCGTCATACTATAACTAGGCTACATACAAATTTTGAACCCATTTGAATGAGTGTAAGTCACTCATCCAAGGGCAACAAAATCGACGCGCGAAACTAATTTGAAATGCATAATTTTTGCGGTCTTTATAACATGACCTATAAATGTCCAAATGTTCTCAAATTTTGCGTATGAGCTATTCACAAGATGTTTAAGAAGATCAACAGATTAGATTTTTAAAAAAAATATTGCATCATGAAAAACTACTTGAGTGTATTCTGCTCCGAATACACTCGAGTGTATTCTAGCCTGATTCTATATATATATATATATAGCACAATGTAAAGTATCTAAAGTTTGTAATAAAAATTAGAACAGAAATCAAACGCCTCGGCCGCCTAGGCAGCCAGGTTCCCTAGTACTGGAGGTCGTTGCCTGGATGCTTACGAATCTATGATTGTTGTTGTATAATCCACACCCTCACACACCACAGCAATTATACATTACCTAGCCATTCCCACAGAAAAGAGAACACTCATTTGCATTATACTCCATGCCCCATAGAGGACAATCACATGTTGTCACGTCCTCTCCCCTCAGATCTAGCCCCCACTTACAAAACGGGCTCCATCTGTAGCACCACATAACCATTCCTCAAGGTTGAGGGATTGAGGCTCAGCATTGCCTCAAAGGCCCAGAACCAACACATGAACCTTTGGGTGCTAATTTCCAATGCCTAATCCAATCTCTAAACTCAAACTAAAATAGCTGACGCATATTCTAAACTAATGCACCCACCCCCATGCAAGGGAAACCAGTAAAGAATACCTTCATTCTCGCCGTTCAAAGAAGAAAAAGTAAAAATAGACCTCCAACAGTTCCTCTCTCCGAAATTTAAATGAGAACATCATCCCATAGTCCCATTTTCTCAAGTACTCGCCTCGCCTGGTGAGTGGACGTCCATCAAAACGTAGCATCCACTACTCGCCCAAAGGAGAATCCTACTAATGGACCTCATACCCCTCTAGCAAAGCTCTCATGATTACCTATAGTATCCCACAAGACCATATAAAGTTACTATGTATATCAACCATAAACGGAATTCAATAATTACACCTTACCAAATCAAACCCCATTCCTATCTAGTGGCAACAGTTTTACAAAACATGCTCCTTTATTATCCCCAGAGTGGGCATCATATAGAAGAAGAAAAATACTTTCCACAACATTTATATTTGAGTTACCACTTGCCATTATTCAGACAGGATTTGAACAGAGATCTAGGGCATATATGACAGAAAGAGGGGAAGAGGTCTCCAATGATTATTGGATCCATGACAAGGATACTGACTGCAGTCTGCTACTACCAAATCAAAGTACCTTAGAGATTGCCTATCTACTTCTGGTGATCAACACCTGGGTATGATTAATTATCGAATTTGGTCTTGGAAGGAAATACACACATGTTGGTTAAACTACCAAAGTGTAATATGTTTTAATCTTCCTTGAAGTGGGTCACCAATAGTAGACTCATATTTCAGCGTGATAGTTCCCAGAAGACGCCACCCCAGTTAGCATCTCCACCCAGTCTGATTCACACCACAGCTATTACTTCAATGAATACGTTGATACTAAAAAGAAAGTTAATTTCTAGAAGTAAACATGTAGGACAGATGCTTGGCAAATCAGAAAGAACAAGCAGCAGTGAGAAACATTTTACCTGGAGCAAATCACCGACGTTAATGACAAGTGCGCCAGGAATAGGTCGAACATCCACCCACTGGGCACCATCCCCTGCGCTGGTCTGCTTGACTTGTAGACCATTGACCTGGTTCTGCACAAGAACGGTGAGCAGCCCGGGGTCGGTGTGGCTGGCGACTCCCAAGGTGAGGTCCGGCTGTGGGCAGGATGGGTAATAGTGGCATACCATCATCCTACCGTCCAGACAGGACATCTCCTCCAGCTTCTCAGGGGGAGCACCCAACCCCTCGGAGAGTATTCCCATAAGCATGCCACCGACCTCCCTGACGCGTTTGTCCCATTCCACAACCTCGGCGCGGCATGCCTCGGGGATCTTCTCAGCGACAGGCCGCACGGGCGCCATCCGGATTTGGAGGGTGTCCCGCCACTGGGCGGCCTTGGACTGGTAGAGGTCAACGTTAGTGTTAAACGAGACACCTGTGGAGGTGGTCGCCGCGCGAGTGTAGTGGGCTGACTTGACCGGTGTTGGAAGCTCGTGGAAGGCCCTGACGGAGTCGATGGCGGCGGAGAGGGCATCCAGGGGGACGCCATGATTGACGGCCTGAAAGAAGCCCCAATCGCGGCATGCATCGCTGACGAGGCGGACGACCTCGGGACGCGGGAGGGACAAGTCGATAGTGGGGATTGAGAGGGAGGGAGGGGCGGTATCTAGGTCGAGGTCCTGGTGGTGGAAGAAGCGCGGAATAGAGGTTACCCCTGAATCAACCAAGCCTTTCACGCCGATTTTGGACTCGTCGAACTCCCGCAGCTCCGCCGTCCTGTCGTAGGCCGCAGAAGCGTCAGCTGACGTCGCCGCGCCAACAGCCGTGCCCATCTTGTTACTGTGGCGGGTTCGGCGTCCAATAACAGGTGGGACGGGCGAGGCGACGAGTGACGTCGATGGCAGGTCTCTGCTTTGGCTGCGGGGGGATAAGAAAGGAGTACAAGGAGGAGAGCGGGCAACGAAGAGAGAGCAAGAACAGAGCATGTTCGGCTGCTGGCCTATGACTCGTTCCTGGAGCAAAAATGCCTATCAGTATCCAATTGCGTCCTGCCCCCTCTTTCTAAATCACGGATTACTTAGAGGTTGCTTTTAAGGCTCAAAAAGACTTTCACGTCTGATCTACTCCTTGATTCACTCTCTTTTCTCCTTTTTTTCAAGGAATTTTGCTCTTACAAATATTTATTTTCACACTCCTATTAACTTTTATTATCTTTAATTCTGTATTTCTCTCTCCATCTCACGGAAACGGTTCTTTGATTCTCTCCTTTCAAACAACCAACACAAATATCTTTTACCGTAGGGACCCTTTCACGGACGAGTCTTCTCTTCACACATTTCCAACAAATTTTATATGTCACGTGCATGTGCACGTGTGCGTTCAGTAGTCTATACTATATAGGAAAGTGTGTAGAGGGGTTCTTTCCATTATTTTTTCAAATCACAAACTCATCAAAGGATTCAAGGGATCCTGTGCAATTAATACGTCCAATTTATCGCTGGAAACGTCGAGCGCGGTGTTTCCATAGCACCACCGACTTCGCTGGGTTGCTTCTTCTCCTCCCGCTTGGGCGCTTCCTCTTCGGGTTATCCTCCTCTCCTCCCCATCCGAAAGCCTATTGTATTATGACTGCCTTCCTCCGCCGTACGCCGGAACCCGCGATCTCTCTCATTGCCTCAGGGAACCACGTCATCCGGGGGCACGCCACAATGGGTTCCTCGGAGGCCGCCCTCCGCACCTACATGCTGATGCGGTGAGGGCGTAGCAACAGTAGTAGCACATTGCCGAGACCCACCAAGCTTACATATCCTTTCGTCCTTAAAGCTTGTGCCTCTGTCTCTACTGCCGCGCGCGATTCAGGTGAAGATCTGCGTGCGCCATTTGGGAAACAAGTCCACAGAGACATCTTCAAGAGCGGTTGTGATTCAGATGTTTACGTCTACAAGCAACACTCTGATCACATTCTATGGATCATGCCGAGAGGTTGGTGATGCGCACAGAGTGTTTGACGAAACGACAGATGAAATCGGGGTAGCGGTTTCGTGGAACTCGATGCTCACTGTTTACGTTGAAAATTCTCAGCCCAAGGAGTCCATCAACTTGTTCCTTAGCATGAAGCGGTGTTTCAGGCAACATGAGGCGACTTCCCGTAAGACCAATAGCAACTACAGCCTGCTACGCCGAGAAACAACCTTGGTGAACATGTATGCTAAATGTGGTTTTCTCTACTCGGACATCGAGGTGTTCGACATAATGTCAGACCGGAACGTCTGGACATGGAGCGCCATGATTTTGGGCTATGCGTAACATGGAGAAGCAAGCCGAGCCCTGGAGATCTTCACTAAAATGAAAGAGTCCAGACTGGAGTCTAACGACGTTACATTCCTAGGCGTGCTCTGTGCCTGCAGCCATGCCAGGTTGGTGCAAGAGGGGCGCCAATTTTCCTTAGAGATGAAGGACGTCCACGGCATCCAGCCCCGGATGCCTCACTACAATACTATGGTTGATATCCTCGGCCGCAACGGCCAACTTGAAGAGGCATATGCCTTCATAGAAGGCATGCCGATCGAGGTTGATCCAGTTGTGTGACAGACTCTCTTGAGCGCCTGCCATGTGCATAGGAATAGTCTTGTGCGGCATCGACAGAGTCAGAGACGATGCCTGTGCCATTGGTGAGAAGGTGAGGCTGAAGCTACTGGCGATGGACATGGTGTAGATGTGCTCGGAACAACAACTGCGTCTGTCACATCAGATTTAGACGCAAAGCGAAGCGACATCTATGTGATGGTCGTCAACATGTTTTTCGAGGAGGGCTTGTACGAGGACGCAGCCCATATGTGGCGATTAGTTAAGGAGGTTGCATTGAAGAAGGAATTTATATTCCTTTAGATTCTAGGACAACGCTACACTATTATAATTGTTCTGACACAAATATTCATACATGTACATCGTAGTATTTAGTTTGTTCTACTCAAATGTGGATTGATGGTAATAGGGGCGTTCGTATACATATTTTTGTTTTTGCATACACCGTCACCCTATTTTAAGCACTATGAATTGTCTTATATAATCCATTAATTTCTTGGTAAGCAAATGCTAACAGAGAAACTTTGGAAACATAGAAATAAAAATCTGAAGAATAATATGGAAATGTAAATACTTTGTGTTTTGCCAACCTTTCGGTTATCAAACCACTACAGTACATATAATTTTGCACTGCTTTTGCATTCACATAATGCATGTACTCATACAGCCATTTCAAAATTTTGAAATATAGTTTCTCATGAAACAATTTACAGGATAAGAAAAGCATGTCGTCAAATAAGTAATTTCTTCTATGAGCATTGATCAGGGCGTGCCCTGCTTAAATTAAGGTTGCACGGATCTTATGAATTGTATGCGGAATGACAATTTTCAACTAAAGGAACTTGTCTATTTGTATATTTTGTTCATTCTGGGCTGTAAGGAAACAAGTACAGTATCATGTAGGATCTATAACTAGAAATTACTAATTGATATATACTATTCTTGGTTATATTACACGTTCTTTTACCAATTCTTATAATGTGGACGTAATATAGCGGTATGGATTCTAAATCAAATTTGCATGCAGCTTGACTTATAGTGACTAAGCCCCAACAATTTGAGGGTTGTGTAGCTAAGGCCCATCCTCCCCTTGGGTAGTGGTTAAGGTTGTGCCTATGGCCCACCTTTTGTAGTTTACACCGAGAAGGACCTCATCTTTTTATGTATACCTTAATCGTTTGACAACCAATTGTTTGTGTATAACATCCAACCTTTTTTCCTATTGATAGCCCATCTAAGACATCCAAAAAGGGATTTTGATCTCATATATTCCTCAAGCATCTAACTATGCCGGTGCCAAGTTGAATGGTAGTATTAGCATCCACCAGATGTATATAATTGTTCTCCTATAGATCTCTTTTGACGAAGCATTGCAATTATAATCTTGGTTTGCAAACGCAATAGTTAAATTCAGTTGTTCTAGCACATATATTCACACATTGACTTGTGTCATACAAAACATCACTTAGTATTCAACATTTGTGGCTGGCTTACTCAAAAGACTAGCTCAACATCGGCCAAAGGAGTAAATTTTTTTGTTCATAGAGTTGTTCAGTACTTATCAGTCAAATTTTAGTTTCTTAGTTTGAACATAATTGGTAGTTTGATAATGAATTCACAACAAAAAATATTTTAAAGTGTTTAAAATACTCTTAAGCCCGTGCAACACACGGGTTTATGCCTAGTTATTGGGACAAAGCGGGTTGTTTATTGCATTTGCACACGCAAGCAAAGGACGCATGGACTTGGTTGGCAGTGGTTCAATTGCTTTCTTTTAGGGGTGTATGGTTCAAGATTGTAGTCATGTTTGGGTTAGTCACTTAAATAGGACTATTCTCATTTTCACAATGAAACAAAAGAGTATATACAAATAAATCTGGATTGAGATTTCTAATCCTGCTAAAAAAGGATTGAGTTGGTTAGAAAACATAATTATGGAGTCCCAAACAAACCCAATTAGTCCAGCTTTTGCCAAACAGCGTGGGATTAGATTCCAACTCAATTGATCAGATCGAATCCTAAATCAAACAGGGCAAAGTTTTCTAAACAAGTGGGTGTCTATAACTATAACTTTATGGAGAAGGATTCAGTCAAGTCCATTGGTTTGACGCACATGTCCCACAACAAAATGGTGGTATGCGGAAGTTTGAAGAGTTTTGTGGGCAGAATGGTGGTATGCATTAGTTTGAAAAGTTTTAGGGATGTGGGGAGCGGTTTTGGGAGGCTTATGTAGCAATGGTATGGCAGAATAATTTTGATATGACAGAAGGTATGAAGTGAGTGGTGGTTAGAGAGAGAAAATTAGTAGAAGAGATAGGGTGAGTGAGTGAATCTCTTCCTTTTTTGGAAAAGAAAAAAATAATTAAAAAGGAAGGAAGTGAAGGGAAGTAAAATAAAATAAAAGGGAGTGAAGTAAAGAGCGAAAGAAGAGAAATAAAATAAAAGAGGAGGCAGAAGGAAGAAAAGGGAAGTAAAATAAAAGAGGAGTGAAGTAGATGGAAAGAGGAGGGAAGTGATGGGAGTAGAAGAGGGAAGTGATGAGATGAGGTAAATAAATAAAATAAAAGAGGAGGGGTAAGAGGAAGAGGAAAGTAAATGAAAGAGGAGAGAAGTGATGAGAGTAGAGGAGGGAAGTAGATGAAAATTGGAAGTAAAAACAAATGACTAGTTGATAATTACTAGATGCATATTCATGATTAGCATGTGTTCACCATTAATAGACAAGAATTTCACATTAATGGGAGCAAATACACTTAACATAGGTGCTTATTCACCATTAGTAGGCATGTATTCTCCATTAGTAGGTGCATACTCACTATTAACTTGTGTCAATTCAGAATTAATGGGCATGAGTACACATAAAGTAGTATCTATTCACCATTGGTAGGCATGTATTCACCATTAGTAGGCGCATATTGACCATTACTAGATGCATATTCACCATTTATAGATGCATATGGCATACTTGTAAGTGTATTCATCATTAATTGGGGTGTATTCACCATCAACATGCATATATTACCCTCCCAGAAGAAGGTAATCTCACGACAAGAGCCCTAGCGGAATACGGGGGTACAATTCTAGATAGGCACCATTTTGGGTCCTTACACCTCATGATGCACGTAGTTAGAGAATTATACCACAAAGATATACTAGGGGTTCCACATACAAAACGTGTAAAGCTGACATAGAACATATGGGTGTGTTGTAATGACCGTTGGAGCTCTTTGGCCAGTTCCTGGACGGGATCCAAGGTGAATACAATTACTCTTCCTAGATGTTAATTAAAAAAAATTAAAAAAAATGGCGATTCATTCATCCTGTTGTCTGGGTTTGAAATCATGACCTCTCGGTTATACATCATCACTTTTAAAAAAAGGCATGTTACCTCTGGAACATACTTTTATACTCTCTGCCACAATGTCAGTGTTGCTGACCTTACTGCTTGTATGGGGCCAATTTTCATCTGAATACAAAACACATTGTCTTGTTTAGCCTCGACTTTAGTGTTGATTGTCTTCCGTAGCTTCATCAACTTCATATGTGATGTTGATCTTTCCCTCACAAGACATTATTCAAACCATACGTCCTTGTTTGGTTTGGGATTGGGATTCTATAGTCAGGATTAGGTTAGTCGAGATTACTTTGTAGATCTGAATTGTTGGTCTAGATCTAGTCTGATTTTGTTTGGCAACTCATTCCAATCTAGTTTGCTTGTCTAGATTCAGTGAGGATTCATTCTGATCTATTTGGCAACCTAGTTAGGATTAGGATGTAGTCTGATTCTATTTGGTAACCAAGTTAGGATTAATCTAGTAAGGATTAGGACGTAGTTTGGTTTTGTTTGACAACCAAGTCAATATTTGGTTTGATTTTGAACTGAAATGCTTGTAACATAGAACTATTTGGATAATATATAACTATTATATACCAATGCATTAAAAAGTATGCATTATAAAAAAAATTATATACCTATACTTATTTCGGTTGTGAGTATGATTTGGGTAGTTCTTTTATGATGTATGTTTTGAAATCAATATTATTTTACCCACTGGTGATAAAATGCATGGCAAGTATTTATTTGTAAGGATGTTTAGTAGTACCTCTATTTTTAATCCAACAATGAACTAAATGAGTTAAGTTGACATAAAACAAAGTTATTGACGTATGCACACAAGAATAACAACCAAGTAATATAAAATAAACATATGTAACATCACAATTGAAATGAAACAAGTGATATGAGATACTAGTTTGAAATTATGCATACGAGTATGTAGTATTACATAAATAAAATCAGAATACATTTCCCGATTATAAATTGTATCAATAATATGCATTCACTTCACTCATTGTCTGCAGCACTAGTGCCCCCAACAACATAATTTTGTGTTTTTCTCCCTCGTCTGCCACTGTTGCACATGGTTGAGAGGTTCTCTCTTGGTTGAGTTATTGTAGTCTTGGTGGGTATGTGTGAGGACTGGTGCAGAAGGTTATTGGAATGACATCTATATTTTTAGCACCCTCCACATCATCTTAAACATGTTCATGTTGACATCAGTCCTCCCTATTAATGTGTGGAATTCACAAAGGACATCATGCCAAGCTTGACGTAGAAATGGTTGACACATTCAACCTAAAAAGTATTGACGTCCTAAGACCGTGTCAAGTGCTACATCTGACCTATCATCCCATTGAAATTGATTCTTTTTATCGAGAAGTAGATGCAACATTTTGAAAAGATATTGATGTTAGAAGTGTATGTGTTTGTTAACAAGAAATGTGATTTGTTTGAACTAGCCACTTAAGATAATGAATTTGAAATTATGAGATGGGAAACAAACAATACAAGCATTAATTTACTAGATGGATACCAAACAATAGAAGCATTGCCCTACTAGATGTAGAAGAAACACTAACAACAACCTATAATACAGTAATATGTACAACAAAGAATGGAACACCTTTTATATTACATAGACAAGAACTCAATATTACCAATTTATAGTTGTCATTCACATTGACAAAAAGTTTTAGTTCCATAAAAATACATTGTACATGGATGATTTGAAACGTAAAATATACAAATACAAGATAATCATGTGCCAACTAGATAATGGACAAATACAAATATTTTGGAGCAAAAATATATTATGAGTTCTTGTGGCAAACTCGGCATTCTCCATGAGCTACTGCATCAGTCAAAAGAAGTCAAATGCTCCATCTAGTAGAGAGAAGCTTGAATACTAGTTGATGAATCAAGTGAAAATATTAACATGATACAATTTGATTTTGTTTGGCAATGGGATAACATCTGGTTAGATAAATAGGCAGAATGCATCATGTTACCATCTTCATTGGATCCATCAACTGGTAAAGTCAACCATATCTCTACCAGAAGGATCCTTTGACTTCTTCCGAATGTTACAACAACTTATGGTGGATGCCTAGGTCGACACACCCACAATCAGTTTGAGATGTGACCAACCCTTGTGCTAACTCTTCTATGGTGGGGGAAGGTTTATGTTGATCCCAGGTAGTACCATCCTAGTTGACCCACTTTATGGCCTTATCCTACTCATCCCATGAGACCACACAATCTTCCTGCACCACTGCCTTGTCCTCTTTCTTGACGTCATATTTTGGCCAATCAAACAATAGGGACAAATGACAAATAGGGTGGCAACCCAATTGTTGCTTTGTTTTGCATCGATGGGTTTTTATGGGCACATTTATGTGGGCTCTTCATGTGAAGATGGAGAATGGGAGGTGAAGGCTTGCAACACTTGTACAAAATTTTGGCGATTACATATTTTTCAATCTTGGACCATGACATCTAGACAATAAATGTTTAGCATAATAGATAAATACAAGCTTGATCCCATAATGATAATAACAAATAAACTATGAAAATAGATAAAACAAATGATGAAAATAGTTAACAGAAAAATTATATACATAGGCAGTATATTTGACATCAACTTCAACAAGTACTAGTTCATAATCATTCTAACAATTATGGTTTGAAATGCATAAAACAAACATCAAAAGTAAGCCCTAAAGTTGATGCAAAAAAAAATTACTAGGGATTTTACAACTTTATTCATTGCCTTCACCACCTACTCCTACAATTGCATCATTTATGTTTTCAACATTGTTCATGTGTACTGCAACTCCTAGTGGGTAAGTGCAACAACTCATCACAAAGATGCATGGAATCACATGTTGCACGTCTAAGGACTGAGTAGCCAATGCATTTCCCAAAATGAAATGATTTTGTCTAATAAAGTCTCTCCTAAGGTTCTTCCATTGGGTTTTCACCTCGTTCAAAGATATGTAAGGCATCCTTGTTATGTTTTGAAAGTCACACAATGTCTTCTTCCAAGCCTCTCGAGTATATACTTCATCGACAATATTCCCATGCCATATTGGTTTCTCATTGCATTAAGTAGGATCTGATCGATCTCCCTACACCACATACCATATGGCCTCGTGCCTTGCCCAGCCATATTATCAATTTTGTATGTAATATATTTCAATCATAAGGGTGCATTTCACAAATATGCATATTCAAACGTGAAGATGGTCCATGATGACAAGGCAATGTTGAGTCCACGCAATGTAGGAACTCTGGCAATGGAACAGCGTCGCTGCCGCCACCCCCATAGTTCTAACCATCAAATCTAGAGAAAGGATCAACCAGTTATCTTGAGTGACACTGATGATCCCAAAGACTGGTATGATATCTTCAATGTGCAAAGCAATAGAAAAAATACTCCTCTAAGCAAAACTTAGATTTTCATGAAGGACGGGAAGATCATTTATCCTAAATCGGAAGCAAATGAGAATGCTATCAAGTAGAAATTTAGTTTGGCTGGTTATCTTTTTCATTTCTCACCAGATCTCCTACTTCTTCATGAACATCTTGCTCAGCTTTGAGAACCAAAAGAGGAGTTTGACCTGATAAGCAGAGAAAATGATATGTTCATTGTTCATTTTTCCAATAATGATGATATGGTTTTTTGCTATGAACAATGGGTCGTGGTTTGTAAGAAGAATGTTGCTTATACTCTTGAAGTGGAAACCAGGGTTGTCAATGAAGAAGATTGAACTCAAATATGTTCCTATTTGGATTGGAGTTCATGAGCTCCCTATTGAGATTTGGGACTCTCAAATGATGGATAGGATTGGAACATTCCTTGGACTTCCTTTATGAGCTGACGAAGTGACTCATGAGTGCTCTCAACTTGACTATGCTAGACTCTAATTTATTATGAATGTCGGTTCCTTCTTTCCTTGTTCTGTAGAGATTCAAAGTGATGAAGGGGACTCACAGATGATTTTCTTTGAGTATGAATCATTTCCGAACTTGTGCGATTAGTGTAGGTTGTTTGGTCATGAGATGTGTTGTTGCCCCTTCTCTAACAAGAAGAAGACTACATGCACTAGTATTCCTGGTGGCAGATCTATTCCTTCGACTCCTATTCAGGTGTTTGGTGAAATTCCTAGTTCATCTTTGAACGAACAAAGGACCCCCCCTCAAGTGAATCCAAAAGTTGTTGCTAGCATTTCCTATAGATTCACAAACTATGTCTACTCTCCCTTGAACAAATAAGGCAATCTAAATGTAATCGATGAAAATGTTGAGGCTGACAACTCAACGACCCATGTTTCCCAATGAATCCCCCCTATTGATCTCCTCTTGGAATGTAAGAGGGCTAAGCAACAAAATTTTGGGTGTCCAAGAGGAGTTAAGGAGGGTGGGAGGGGAATTTATTATTATGAATGAGATGAAGATAAAGAAGAAAAGGCTTTCTAACTTTATGATGAAACATTTTTCAGGTTTTGATTACTTATGTAATCATCTTAGTCATCCTTTGGGTCAAATTATAATTCTCTGGAGAAATGAAGACTGCGATGTTCAGTATGTGGGGGAGTCAGACCAGATTCTTCATGTTAAAATCTCAGTTGATGATAATGACTTCTGCTTGTCTACTGTGTATGGCAATAACTATGACAATGATAGGTCGTCTTTATGGAAGAACATTCAAGAATTTGCTGACTCTAATGAACTTCCCTAGTTAATAGTAGGAGCCTTTAATGTTGTCAGGTTGAACTCAAAAAAAGAAGGCAAACTCCCACCTACTCGTAGGTCTATGGAGGAGTTTAATGAATATGTTTGTACTTGTTGTCTGTTTGAACTTAGCTTTAAAGGGCCTTTTTCACGTGGGACAATCAATAGGAGAGTGATGCTTTTATTACTTCAAATATTGATAGGGCCTTCTTTGACTCTCTTTTTCTAGATAATTTTTCTGACCTTAATGGCTTAATCATTTCAAATGTTGTTAGCGATCACAGGATTCTGTCTATCAATTTGGGTGAAAGGAAAAGTTAGAGGTCCCTTCCAGTTTATTAATGTTTGGTCTTCTCATGAGGATTTTCTGAATGTAGTCAGGTGTGCTTGGGATACTTAAGTTGAAGGGTATACTATGTTCAAGGTTTATAGAAAATTAGCTGAACTGGAGATGGTGTCAAAGGATTGGAACAAATCTATCTATGGTAATATCTTTGCCAATACAAAAGTGATCAACCTCAAAGCTATTCCTACTCAAGAAAAGGTTGATCTTAATCCTATTAATTCTGATTTTCAAACTGAAGCTAATATTTTAAGGAAAGAACTTAGACAAGTTGGACTCTATGAGGAATCCTTACTAAAATAGAAATCTAGGATTCAATGGTTGTGAGAGGGTGATAGCAACTCTAGAATCTATGCTTCTATTAAAATGAGAAGACACATGAATCATATTTATAAGATGATGGATAATGATTCTTCTATCTCTGACCCTAACCATCTCTTAAACTATATTTTGTCTTTCTATATTAAGCTCTTTAACAAATCAGGCAAGTCTGAGGAGCTTAAAGACTTCAAGTGGAGGGGTCCCATTCTTAACGAAGCTCAGAAGATTAATCTTACTACTCCTATTACCTAATATGAGATTGATGATGTGGTTGAAAAATTGAAGGTTGGGAAGGCAACTGGGCCCGATGGATTCGATGTCCATTTTATTAAAAATACTTGGCACATTATTGGTCCAGATGTTAGTGAAGCATTTAAGGAGTTCTTCAAAATTGGCAAAATTTTAAATGAAGCAAATAACACCTTCATCATGCTTGTCCCTAAAGGTTTGAACTCTAATGAACTCAAGAATTGGCAACCAATATCTTTGTGTAATGATATTTATAAAATTATTTCTAGGATCCTCACTAATAGATTGAACCTGGTTTTGCCTTCCATAATAAGTCCTAACCAGTGTGCTTTTGTTCAAGGAAGAAGCATCAAAGAGGCCACTCTATTATCAAATGAAATTATTCAAGACTTTGGTAGAGCAAACTCTGGTAATAAAATGTGTCTTAAGATGGATATCTCTAAGGCCTACAATTTAGTAAAATGGGACTTTTTCTTTGCTATTATGTACAGGATGGGATTTCCTATTCTTTGGATGTAGTGATTAAGTAAAATCTTAGTTCTATTTCTTACCAGGTTTTGGTCAATGGTGAGCCAACTCCTCCTTTCAAACCATCAAATGGCATTATGCAAGGAGACCCTATTGCTCCTTACCTTTTTGTCATAGTAATGCAAGGTTTTTCAGTGTTGATGGAGGATGCTATAGAGAAAGATATTATTATGCCTCTGTAGGCTTATAAAGAGTTAAACATCTCTCATTTAATCTTTGTGGATGACCTTATGGTCTTTTTTTAGGCCAACATCAAGAATGCAAAAAATATATCTTCTCCTTGTGATACTTTTGGTAATATTTCTGGATTGATTGCCAATGTTGAAAAGAGTGAAGTCTATTTTAGCAAGTCCTCCCCTAGAAATGATTTGATTCCTATTCTTGATTTTAAGGAGGGAGCCTTTCCTTTAAAATACCTAGGACTGCTCTCTTTGTAGGTAAGCTTTCTAAATCTATTTGTGACCCTTTGATTGATAAATTCAAGCACAAACTAGGCGGTTGGAAATCCAAAATGTTGTCCCTTGTTGGTCGAACTGAATTGATCATGTCCACTCTCTATTCTTCATTTGTATTGGATGAGTTCCTTTCCTCTTCCAGCCTCTGTTCAAAAGGAGATTGATAATTATTGTAGAGACTTCCTTTGGGGCATTGATAGTAACCACAACCATATCCATCTTGTTCAGTGGGAGAGAGTTACCCTCCCTACTGTTGAAGGTGGTCTTAACAATAAGAAAAGCAAGGACTCCTCTACAACATGTCTATTACTCAATGCTTGGGATATTGCAAGCAAGCAGGATTCTTTTTGGATCAAGTGGATCCATCAGAAGTACTTATGCAATAAATCCTTTTGGACTATCAAAGAATCGTCCAATATGTCTTGGGCCTTAAAGAAAATCTTGAGGTGTAGAAAGATTCTTGCTAAGTTTGTTAGCTATAAAGTGGGAAATGGGGAATCTATTTTCCTTTGGGAGGATCAATGGTTTAACCAAAATTTCCTTGCTGATTTGATTGGTGAGGACAATATCCTGAAGTTTGGTCTACATATTCACAGTAAGCTGAGTTGTATCATTCACAATGGTTCTTGGTGTTTACAGTCAAATCGCTATAACATGAAGCTTATGAAGACTATTGATTTTGTTCCTATTGATAAGAACAAGAAGGATATCATGTTGTTTAATGGTGTGGAAAATCCAAAGATTAAAATGATTTGGAACATGGTCAAGGCAGCAAGAAGTTCTGCTATGAAATTTAGTTGGTTGTGGAAAGGCGCTGCTCCTAAGAGATTCCAGGTCATTCTATGGAAAGTTTTTCATGATAAATGGCCTACTGTTGATTATATCAGAAGAATTGGGATTCCTTTTGTTGCAAGATGTTACCTATTTGAGTATGAAGATACAACTCACAATTTCTTCTCTTGTAGATACTCAAATGAGATTTGGTCTTTACTAAGTAAATGATTTCCCTTCTCTCAACCTAGAGCCATTAGTGAGATGGTTGAGAACCATAATGCTACTTGGAGAATCTATTGTTTATGTGTCTATCATTTCTTGTGGCAAGAGAGTGATGTGTCCTCTCGAGAGGATGGGTCAGATTTAAATTTATAACCCAAAACCGTCAAGGACCCCCAAAACTTTATTACGGGGTCAAAGTAGAAATATGGGGTCAAACACAGGGACGTGGGGACGCTTAGGATGCTTAAGATCTCATTCTTAAGTCAGATAAGCCAATCTGATAGTCTATAAAAGTATGGAGCTAGAACTAGTCTAGCAGATTGTCACAAAAATAAAAAAAAACAAAGAAAAGAAAACAAAACATAGTCTGTAGGATTCTACTAATCAGAGAGAAGGAGTTCCTGGCTATGTAACCACAAGTTGGACAGTCTATGCACCCATTCTCAGGCATAGACAACACTCAAACACCCGAGCAAGCAACCTACTTCCAAACATGGTATGTACTATGGTATCTGTTCCTGTAGGGTCATCCCACTCTCTCTTGTGTAGCGTGACTAAAACCCATCAATGATATGAAACCTCTCTCGAGAAATGACAAATCAGCACACTAGAATATTCTAGATACCCTCTTAGGTCTAGAATGTTCTGAGGTGCTAGGAACAGGTGTGATCTGGGCAGAACTAGGTATTGGACCTGACTGTGTCAGGCTGGGACCGGCCATGCCCAGGTCTACGGTTCTGCACAGATCACCTTGAACCGTCCTCCTTTCATATTTCGATCCAAACTACCTTCTCTTATCTATTTCTACAATGAATCTCTCGATATAGGTAGAAATAGAAGTTCAAGCAAGAAAGAGATTAACCAAACTAGCAATCATAAGTAGAAAGAGAAGATAGAACAATAAACATACTAGATCTGAAATAAAACTACTTGCTTAAGGTAAAAGTACACAAACATACCAAAACAGGCTACATAGCCAAGAAGGAGCTCAACTAGCCATGGACAAGCATAGTTGGCACCGAACAAAGATGGAAGAACATCATTTGTATAGAAACAACACTAGTACAGAACCGACCTTTGGTGTCAGTTATTTATGGCCTTTGGCGACAGTTAAAAAGTGACACATATGTGGGCGATGCTAAAAGGTGAACCCTTAGGTGTCGGTTTGAAAACCGACGCCAGAACCCTTTGTGCCACCCAAAACGCGCTAGCAGGGGCACTATAGGCGTCAGTTATTAGTGGGAAATCTGACACCAGAACCCTTCCCGCCACAAAAAAGGGCACCAGCAGGGGCATTATAGGCGTCGGTTATTAGTAGGGAAACCGACGCTCAAACCCTTCACGTCACAAAAAGGGCACCATCTTGGACACCATAGGTGTCAGTTTCTTAGTAATAACTGATGCCATATCACCATGTTGTTTGGCCACATTAGGCGGCGGTTTTTTTTATTAACCGACAATGTAATCCTTTGTTGTCAGTTTTCGAATAATAATCGACGCCTATGTTTTGATTTTTTTTTCTTATCAGTTTGCAGGCCTACTGTATGGCTGGCCGTAGGATGCAGAACCTACAGTTTAGTTCTGCACTGTAGGTTTACAACATCCATTGATATCATCCAACAACAGGCCACAAATATGCAAAATTAACAAGATTCATTTTCACACATTTAGCAACCTACAGTTCCATTCAATTTTCACATTCACACATGTAGAAACATTCATGTAGCAACCTGCAGTTCTTTTCATTTTCACATTCACACATGTAAAAACATTCAAACACATGTAGCAACATTCATGTAGCAACTTGCAGTTCCATTCATTTTCACATTCACACATGTATAAACATTCTTTAGTCATTATCGTTATCAACATCCCAATTATATTTTAAAACCCCCACTACTTGTATAGATTTTGCCCATTCTTCTCTTACATCATTTAATTCTTCCGTCATATAGGGAGCATGCATTTCTGATAAGGCATTACCTATAGTGGGGTCAGTTTTAAACACCTGCAAAGAGAATGATGTATATATAATTAATAATACATAAATAAGATTGATATATTTCATATTATCTAATGAGACTATATATAATACCTCATGTATGGTATCGATGTCCACTGTGGCATGTTTGATAATCATGTGTATAAATCACATCACATTGTATGCACATGCCCAGCCGTTGTCTTGTGTAGCACACTATAAATTGAAACATACAAAATATTTAAAAAATACAACTAAGCACGGTTCACATAAATAATATATACATTAGAGTCGAGAACTTACTTCCATGTTCTCCCAAATTATTGGCTGGTTCTTTTTTCTGGGGACCTTTCCTCCAGCCTTTTTGAACTCATGTAAACCCCTACATGTTAATGTAACACAGTAAATTGCATAATTAAATAGTAATGTAATAACAGATGTTAACGGATATAAAAATGAAATATTTCTCACTAGAATAATGCCATTTTCATTGCGTGTCTATATGTTGGATTCAATTTACTCCCTTAGGATCTAGATAATAGACAGTGAACATCCCAGGGACAATAACTAATAACTCCCAATGCGTACCCCTAGAGGTAAAAAAGTTAAAAATTAATAACTCAAAATCCACAATAAAAATGTAATTTTCTTAAGTCCAAATTATAAGCAAAGTAAACTTACTCCACATTGAATGGAGCTATTATCACCGTCTTCTTATTTTGACCAAAATTTGTAAAAGTATCACAACAGTATTGTTGAACTGACGAAGGGTCTTTAGCTACTAGACTAATCAAAGATGGAATCATAAATCCTACATGTTCAAATGAAAAATCTATGCATATCTTATCTAAGTAGCTGCAAAATATGTATTACGTATGCATTAATATATAAGAAACCAGATCACCAGATCCTACACAAGGTATATGGATATATAAACAAGATCTCACCTTATCCATAGCTATATCATAGATGTATTCAGCCAATCATAGCCAAACAACTCTAAAATATCTTGTATAAATAGTTTGTTTTTGTATGATTGACCTCCAGCATCCGCATCTATACAAATAGTTATAGGGCAATTTATATCATGTTCGCCTAACCATACTGCCATACCCCTACAATTAGGACCTAACGGGGTAGGTAGGTCCTGTGGAACCCAACTTGGTAATGTAGGAGGTGGAGGTGGAGGCCTATATGCTCTGGGTTTCTTCATTTTAACATGTATATATAATTTCAGATCAATTGACCTCATATATACATACTAAGAATTTAACGTAATGTAAATTTACCATACAATTTCAATATAGATGACATCCACTTTCGGCCACAATATCACTCCGCCTTCTGCCTCATCAAGCGTTTCACAATCTGGGTGGGCATATGGCAATAGAAGATCTATCCAATTGGGAAATATATGTAGCGGGCTCACACAAACCCAACCATCTGGTAATGGAGACCCATGAAACATTTTCCCTAGAAGGGATGGGTAAGCCGAAGCCTCTACAATGACATATTCTTTACTTTTTAGATGGCATGGATTCAACCCCTACAAATTTACATAAAGAATGTTATGTACATATATACATATCATCTTAAAAAGACTAGCTACTATGCCATAAAAATACTTACAACGGATGTGATAGGTGGTGGGTCTACATGATTACTCCCAAGCTCTACAGTAGGATTAGAGCAGGACGCTATAGGTACTATCTGAGTGGCAGTCAGATACGTCTTCCACTTGCTCATTGCTTCATGGAGTATCTTATCAACTGCTTCCTTGACTCTCTTATCAACTACTTCATCGACTCTCCTATCAACTATCTTATCTACCTATACATAGATAAAAGAAATGTTAGCTTCTGATTATTGAATTTCCTTTTACAATAACATTCTAAAAAAAGAATAGGTTACCTCTTATTGTGAAATTCCCACTTTTGGGCATGTTTGTGCTGGGATGGCCCAAAGAACGCTTTGATGCCCACAACAGCGCCTGCACCCCTAACACGTCCAGGATGCTCTGGGCTACCCAGAGCAACTGTCAATTCATCCCTTGTGCCCTCAGGGATGAACTTGCCTTGTTTCCTCAGCTCGTACAGCTCCCGCTAAATACCATCAACAGAAATTGGTAAGTAAACACCACAAATAATCAATATTCGAATGATTGCTCTAAGAGTTGTATTTTACCAATTTTGCAGCCGCCTCAGCACTTGCGGGCTTCTTTATTTCTCCCTTCTTATTTTTCCTCCCAGCTATCCAGACATCATGTCAAGGCAGAGGTGTGGTACCTATAGTAGAGGACTCCTGAGTAGCAGTAGACTGAACAATACACTCAGCTTGTAGTCTTTGGTGAACGTCTGCATAGCCCTTTGGATCCATTGTGTGGTCATGCACATTCAGTGCACGCCTTGCTCTTTGCGCCTCAGTGATAGCCTAGTTAGTATGCACATTGATTTGGTTAGTAACACTAAAGGTTAATCTTGAATAGGTGAATACAACATATATTAATTAAATAGGGAGTAACACCTAATACCTTGAATTCATCAATATTTCTTGAAGCAACAAATGTGTCCCATTCTTATGGGTCCAGGAAGTTCCACTGTTCAGTGGCTGACTTCTTCCGCTTCTCACCATCTTTTATGTATTCTCAGGTGAGATTTGTCCTATAGTTCCTTAGGACCCTCCCACAGTGTTGCATCATGCATTTACGATGCAACTTTTCATCCAACGCAAATATACTCTGCAAAATAGAATTACTATTAACTAGTATCCAAAAAATTAGTAATCTATAAAATAGAATTGCAAATAATAATAACTCACGCATAAATCCTTACATATTAAGTCTTTCTTCCCCTTAGGAACTTTATGCCAAGAATCTTTCTTACAACTACAATGTCTATGAGTAACATACCAAAGATATGAAACAAACGAATTGCGGTTCACTCCAATTGCATTTCCTGCATTATCAAAATCCACAACCAGTTTGGGTCCATTTCCCCTTAGCACTGTTAACTTCTTCATCATAGTGATGCCCTTCTCTTGTCAACTTTTTGATACTGCTCATCAAGTGCCTCAAGTGCTTCATAGGGTACATGTGCATCATCAACCTAAAATTTGATAAAATAAACACACTTACAGGATATAACTATAAATGGACATATAGATAGATATATATTATATATTTTTAAAACTTACATTGTGAGGTGGCACATTGGTATCCTCACCCTGGTCATCATGGACAACATGGTCATCATGCCCATGCTCAACCATCTGAAAATTTCATTAAAAAACCAAACATTTAGCATTTGACATGACTAGAAGATAATAAAACATTGAAAAATGAAACATTGTATAGTTCACATATACAAATGAAACATGGGAGGTGGATCAGTTTCGGTGTGCTCTACCCCACAACTATCCAGCATCGCATCAACGATGTCTCAGCATCATGCACAATGTTTCTAAACATGGGAGGTGGATCAGTTTCGGTGTGCTCTACCCCACAACTATCCAACATCGCATCAACGGTGTCTACTGAAACTGGTTCATTCACATCTACATCATCGGAGGCAATAACTTCTTCCACACAAGCACTTCTATCGACATCCACTGGTTTTGGGTTTGAAATCTCTCCATGCCCGTGCCATTCTATATAACATTGTACAATCCCGTTGCACATGACATGACTTTTGATTTCGTCACCAGTGCTGACTTTCAAGTTGTTACCGCAATGCCTACATGGATAGTAGAACCTATCTCCAGGTTGTTTCCTATGTTCCTCGGTAAATCTAATAAACTGATCAAGACCAGAAATAAACTCTGGGGTGCAGCGATTGCAAATGGACATCCATGATCTATCCATTCTATGATCAAAGAGAAAACAAGTATATATTACAACAAGATTAGGGCCTAGGGTTAACAAATTAGAGTTTAAGCATGGTTAAAACTTTAGGGTTTGAGGTCTTATATATAATTAATGGTTAAAACATCCTAAGTGAGATTAGGTGTTCAAGAACAGTCCCAAACCGGGGACTATCCAAGATTTACTCCTATTGAGAAAATCTTAGACGGGTTTCTAGGCCAACAAATACATGTGCTGTCATTCTTATATATAATAAATGTGTACCACCTATCCCATTCTTGAACACCTAATCTCACTAGTAAGTGTATAATGTGTATTGGGTTTTCAAGAAATTTCGGCAGCATTTCCCCGCTGTTCTCCAAGTACATATGTACTTAGAGAACAAACGGGGAAATGCTGCCGAAATTTTCTTGAAAACCCAATACACATTATACACTTACATCCTAAGTGAGATTAGATGTTCAAGAACAGTACTAAACTGGGGACTATCCAAGATTTACTCCTATTGAGTAAATCTTGGATGGGTTTCTAGGCCAACAAATACATGTGTTGTCATTCTTATATATAATGAATGTGTACCACCTATCCCATTCTTAAACACCTAATCTCACTAGTAAGTGTATAATGTGTATTGGGTTTTCAAGAAAATTTCGATAGCATTTCCCCATTGTTCTCCAAGTACATATGTACTTAGAGAACAAACGGGGAAATGCTACCAAAATTTTCTTGAAAACTCAATACACATTATACACTTACATCCTAAGTGAGATTAGGTGTTCAAGAATAGTCCCAAACCAGGGACTATCCAAGATTTACTCCTATTGAATAAATCTTGGACGGGTTTCTAGGCCAACAAATACATGTGTTGTCATTCTTATACCTATAATCCTAGTTTCATCATTCATATCCTAAGTTTTATGTAACATCGTTTAATCATGCTTGTCAGTAAATACTAAACAGTAAATAAACCATGATTTCATATATCAAAGATTTGAATGAGGGGTCAATCTTGAAGTTTTAACTAGAGCTTCATACATACTAGGTCATATTTCAAGTCAAGATTTAGGCATTTAATCACCTTAGGGCGCATACATGATTCACAAGGTATTTGGGTGCACAAAGAATAATATATGTTATTGATTTAGGAGTTCACATAATCATTTTAGAAATACAAGACCCACATGTGAGTTAATTTTGACATTCAACATCAATGTATCTTTAACACGCATGGTTCAAAGCACATAATCAAATCAAATTAGGATGCTAGAATGGACAAGTTTGAATCTTATTTTAACATGCATCAAAATTTATTGAATTAGGTCAAGCATGAGAATTAGACAAGTTAAAATAGTACATTAATACTAATCAGTAGATAAATGAATAAAAACTAGTAGATAATAAATACAAATCAATAGATAAGTAAATACAAATCAGTAGATAAGTAAATACTAATTCGTTGATGGAAATTAGTAAAATCAAGATATGTAACCTACCTAGCAGTAGGGGAAGCAGAGGCTAGCTCCGGTGACCTCAGGATTGAGTTCCGATGTTGTAACAGCTCCTCCGACGACCTCAGGCTCGAGCTCCAATGGTGTGAGGAGCAGGGGCAGCGGCTTGATCAGGCGGCGGCGACTTGACCACGACTGTGCGGGAGGAAGAAGAGAGCAGGGGGCAGTGGCTTGATCACAACCGTGCGGGAGGAAGAAGAGAGCACCTGAGCTTTGGAGGCGGTGACCACAAGAGCTTCGGGGCTAATTTCGACCACAGGAGCTTCGATGGCGGCGTCGACCACAGGAGCTCCAACGGCGTCGAGAGGGGAACAACGGGGGCTAATTTCACGATGTAACAGAGAATGGGGATCGAGTCTGTTTCTCGCGGGGGTTATTAAGTTAACAAAGGTGTCGGTTATCTAAGAAACTGATACCTAATATCCATCAGCATCGGTTGTCAGAAAAAATCGACATCCATTGGACAATCTTAACCCTAAAAATTTTTGTGGGGACGGCGCGTGAAACCTTATCAGCGTCGATTTTTCCACAAAAACCGACGACCTTTGGAGGTAATTTTTTTCGTCGTTAGGCATCGATGATTAGGTAAAAAAAAGACGCCGTATGTGAAACTTTGGGGGTAATTTTTTTTGCTCGAAAAATTGGATTTGGCGGGCTATTTTAGGCGTCGGTTCATGATAGGGAGCCGACACTAAATAAAAAGCAATACCCGTATCTGGCCGGTCTTCAAATATAGATGTCAATCTCTGTAATTAGTTGACGTTGTAGGGTTTAGGCATCGGTTTTCGATAATAACCGACGTCTCTAAATGTGACGTTATAAGCTATTTTTGTAGTAGTGCAAAGGAGAACATTAGAAGAAATGAGAAGAAGAGATTTAGCCCATAGAGGAGAGGTGACTCTCACTCCTTAGCCTTCGTATAGACCGGATCTCGTCTTTGAGTTGTCCTCCTTGGTCTTCTGGACTCCTTGGCCTCCTTTCTCTTTTATTCTTCCCCAAACAACAGCTTGGTGGGTGTATGGAGGTAGAAGATGGCTGAGAATGGTGGGATATGTGTGAATGGTGGTGGAAAATGGTGGGAGATGGAAGCAAATACGAGGGAAAGACGTAGGACGAGTACTTCAGCCTTTCCAGACCTTAGAACTCTCCCACGGGGCTCTGGGAACTAAAATAGGACGGAACCAAAATGTGGAACCTCCAAAATTTTGGAAATTGGAACCCAAAATCTTGCCACCCCCTCCAGGCCGTGGGGGGTGAGTATTTATAGGCAAAGGCAGAAGATGGCCGTGACACCTACCTCGGTCGTGGCCCTGATCTCAGCCCAACCGTGCCGAGCTCGGCACAGTCATACCAAGGGTCACGGTCGGTCAACAGACACCACGGTCATGGTCGTGCCACGGTCAAGGTGGATCCCACGATCGCGGTTGTACCGTAGTCATGGTGGATCCTGTGGTCGCAGTCGTGGCCTCGACCCGACCGTGCCAAGTGTCAGTCGACACAACATATTGGCCGCAGTCGTGGCATTGCTTCCTTGGCCGCGGTCGCGACATCATGGCCCAAACCCACCCCCATGGGGGGTATTACTTGGTGATCGATGGGACCGTGTCGATGAACCTTCTGATTGGCGAGGATGGATTCTGATAAAAGACTGGCCATCGAAAATAGGGTCCAAGATACCAAAAGTTTCTTGGGCCCGCTAATCGGTTAGTGGGACCACCGTCTTCTAAGTTGGTGCACATAGTGTGATACTTAGTTCACCGCGGTCGCGAAGGATGGAAGTCTAGTTGCTGTAAAAACCATGTGTTGGGGAGAAATCTTGGAGAATAGATGTCTTTTCAGGTTTGGTGCCTACAAGTCCTAAAATTTGCTAGTTGAGTAACTTTATCTACGAAAAGATATAAATTACTAAAAGATAAGGATCTAGGGTTATTTTGGGCATATTAAGGCTATAATGACACAAAACCATAAATAAATGCTTAGCATAGATGCCTAAATTTGGGTGTTATCAGAGAGGAACCTGAGGTGCTTTGAAGATCGGTTTAGGTCTCTTATTTTACTATGGAATTAGATTATGGGTTCTATCAAAGCTTTCTGCTAGATCTTTTTCTCCTATTTTGATAGGTATTTTTTCCCCTTTTTTGTGGCCTTTGTCCTAGTTTTTTGGTTTATTTACCAATAGATACATCTTGTAAAGATAGATAGATACCTCTGTCTATCTCTCTCCCTCCCATCTCTTATATTTCCCTTTTTCAAAAAATACAAAAAAAGCAACAGAGTTTTGAGGGACCAAAAAAAATCAAACATGAAGACATGATGTGCAAACAACATATGGGCCTCCTATCTGGTCCAACCATATTTGCATGTAATACATTTCAAGCATAAGTCTATGTCACATAAACATTCAGCAACATTATGATAATGATAATTCAAACATTAAAATAGAAAAATTAGCAAGCTTATAATGTAATTTTAACAACAACCAAATCCAGGGGTCTGAATGCAGGAATTAAATATCATCCATCTATATCTAACTCTTTCATTCAATCTTATGGAGTCATCAGAGGTGGAGGAATGTTCAAAAGAAGACTACAACTTTCCTTCAACTTGTTAAGTGTGGTTTTTATAACTTCAAACTTGTACTTATAGGAGTTGAAAACATCTTTAGCGTTGTGATGAATTTCAACAAATTCCTTCATGTTCATTGCCTGGCCCCACAACTACTTGCACTCATCAGTCGGTAACTTAATCTCAGCATGTAGAGACTGAGTTGTTAGAGAGAGCCAACTGTCTAGTGGAAGTATTTGCACTGATATTTTTCCTAAATGTATTCCCAAGACCGGGTTAATGACAATGAATGTGTAATCTACTTAGTAGTGCAACATATTGTTTATGATTTTACTATAGAACATGTTTGGTAGAACATATGTAATACATTTTACCCGACCTTTCATTAAATGTCGAAGTCATATTATGAGACCCCTAACCTTTCTTAAAGTTTTAAACAAGCATAATTACCATAATTGAATGCTTAAAAACCTAATCTAACCTATTGATATTCTTTGGAATCATAAGACAAGCTTAAGTTTCAAATTTGGTCCAATTTGGACACTGTTTGATCATGTCGTTTTATGTACATTTTGGACTTTTCTACAATTTACCAAATTGAGAGGTTTTCATTGCAATTTGTCACATCAATCATGTTCCTTAAATGTTGTTTTATCATTCTTGAGATTTTTGAGACATGGGGTTCCCAATTTTTCCTTGTTTTGATGGAGATTCCTTTCTATGTTGAATTAGGGTTTAACCCCCCCCCCCAATGGATGAGCTACCTTCAAGTCCAACAAATGATGGGTACCTTCAGCCAAAAGCCGATGGCTGGCTTGGGAGACCATCAACTGATGGACCAATAGTCCCCAACAACTGGGGGACCTTCTTCTTGCTCATCCATGGAAGCTTTAACCCATGGACACATTGAGAGCTGCTTGTACACCTCATGCTTGCTTCCATCTTTATCCATGGGCTATATCTACCTCTTCCTTGCCCAAGTACAAAACCTTTACTTATTTATCTTTTCTCTAACCTAGATCACTGACCTTGCTCTATTTGGCTACGAAAATAGGTGGTCCAAGGTAGAAGATGACCCTCCTTTTGAGAAGAAGGTCTCCAAGAGCTCCATCTAGCCCTACCTAGGGTTACCCATGTCATCTCCTAGGGTTTCTGACCAAGGCAAGTTGTTTTCTTCCTTCCTTCTCCATTTTTCTTGTTATTCTTCTTATTAAGACCTTCCTCTAGGTCTGAAATCTATTGTTCTATGGTAAAAGTTACTCTAAAGTTTAAAAACTCTACCTTTCTTGCTCCTTATGTTGAGGGTTTGCCTTTTTGGTGGAGAAAGGTGTTAGATGGCCGAGTTCAGACCTAAAGCTTAGGTTTTCTACCTTCTGGTTTGAGTTTTCTTACTGTTAAGAAGCTTGTTCTTCTATGTAGAGGTGAGTTTTATATCCTCTTTACTTTTATTGCTTACGACAAGCTTGTTTGCATACGTTATTGCTCTAAAACAAAGATTTATGCTTGTAAAAGGTAATGTTGCCTAGGGTTTTGATTTTTATGGTGTTTCTTACTTAGTTTCCAGCTTTAGATGGATCTAAAACTCTATACACAACCTGCATAAGGAATAAGATGACTTGGATCACTCTATCTTGACAACCGATGGTGCTAAGCACCTAACAACCGATGGCTCATACCTAGGTTTTAAGGCTGATTTACATTTTATACATCAACCGATGGTAGTACCCTTGAAACACTAATAGTATTACCTTCATGACGACCGATGGTGGTGACCAAGGGTGTCAACTGGTGGTGAAAACTGATGGTCACCCCTTAGGTCAGGTTTTGGCTCAATTAAAAGCTTAATGATCAACCACTAAGTACCCTAATGAAGATATCAACCAATGGTGACATCAATACAACACTCGATGGTTAAACATGATAGTAGTGTTGACCCTAGAAACTGATGGTGACACAATGTGTCACAACCGATGGTGGATTAGGTCATCACAATCATTGGTGAGTCAAGGCTTTAAATGTAGCTTCAATCAAGCCCTAAACCCATGATTTCTTGGTTCAATTGATCTAATGGTTAGTCCTATATTCCAATTGACGGTTTTGAAATATGAACCTGATCCAATGTTTAGGATCTAACACTTCTTCATACAATAGTTTTGAACAATGGACTTAATTCAATGGTCGGGATTGGATGCTTCAACATCCATTGGTTTGGATTGAAACTTGTAGTATTACATGTGAGTTCTAATAATTTGAATTTGATGGTTTTCTTTATGTGATCAAATTAAGGAGCTTGATGTTTGATATGATGTCTTGCTTAAAATGTACAACCAATGATGGGTTTTAACCTCATAACCTATTATGCCTCTTTATGTTATTAAATAAGGGTTGTTTGGGGTTAAAAAATGTTAGATATTGTGTTGGGGGTGAAGTGATATGTAAACATTGTAATTTTGTTTGCTAATGATTATGTTCTATTTATATATCATTTCCCATAAATTGCTTTGTGGTTTGTGCTTGAAATCACCTAGCATTCTAGGAAAATTGCTTATATGTAGCTAATTTAGGAATTACTCCTAGGTCCAATTCGTGGATCCCTAGTTATCTATTCACCTTCCTGCATGCTAATCAATTCTCCTACACCGAAGTAAGAGATCTAAATATGTAGTATAGAAGCATTTAATGTAATTAGCTTGGAGCCTTCTCAAGGTCAGAATGTAGGCAATGTGAGGTCAAAAACCTCATTTCCACCTCCCATTACTACCTCACCCCCTAATTACCCTTAGAGTTTCTATCCTAGAAGCCTATGGTTGATTAGATCCTAATTGAATTCCACATAAACCCTAATCCAATTGATCCTCGTAAGGGTGGGTAGGAGGTGATAGGGACTAGTACCCCTATACAAACCCTATCCTATCCATGGCCAACTAGTAGTTTAGGTCAATTCATTAGCATTGAGCTTGTTATTTGGTTCACTAATCTAAATGGAAGAACAATGCTACATGTTAACACCCCCAAACCAATTGACAAGTGCATTCCCCTAAACAACCCACACTCTCTTAATTGCATTAAAACCCTAATCGCCTTCTTGCATAATTAGTTTTTACTTGTTTAGCTCTTTACTTGCTTAATTAGTTCATTGCCATGTTCTTGTTTTGTTCTTGCTAGTTTAGGTCTTTAATTTCTCTTTTTCCTACATTTCTAGCTTAGTATAGTTTATATCTCTTCTTGCTTGCCTTAGTGCAATTTTCTCCTTTCTTGCTCCTTTCCTTGCTTAGCTTGTCATTTCTTGCTCAGTAGAACTAATTGTCTAGGGTTAACTTAGGTTTTGATTCTTGTTCTTCTTTTAATTATTTGCTTGTTTAACCCTTAGTGTAATCAATAAAAACCAACTTTAAACCCTTCAACCTTAGACTCCATAGTAGGAGCCTAGCCAAAACTAACTCAGCTCCAGTGCCCCTTTTCTCCCTATGGATCAACCCTATTCTTGCCTCTTACCTATACTATAACACAACCTTGTGCACTTACGGGTTAGTGTGTTAGTCTAGATGGGTGTGTTAGTTTAGGACCCTTATAAATTTGAAAATTCCCGAGTGTATTTGAGCCCATAGATGCACATCTAATCAAACTCAATTGATTTAGGTGTGTCAACCCTGAAGTTAGGAAAGACACATTCAACTTTTTGGTGTTGTTGTAGAGGATAGAAAGTGTCATATCTCCCTAGTAGTTGTGGTGTGACTCTCTTTTTAAGAACCGTCTTTTGGTAGTTTTCTTGATTGCGTTTGAGAAGCACACCAGTCACCCGCTGAATTTCATAGCAGATATGTGTCATGGTGCAATATTTCACCTCATTACTGGAAGGAGACACAATAGACTACGTATTACTCCACCAACTAAGGAGATGACCTCCTAAAAGAATGCAGAAACAAAAAATAGATCTCATGACATTCACATCTCCAGTCCAATTAGCATATGCATAGAAGTTCAAAGAGATATCTAGAAAAATTATAGTTTCTTGTAAAGCAAATCTCTTCCGGGTGCACTTTTCAGATAGCATAGAATGGTTTGTACCTGACTCTAGTGACACACAAGAGGTTTAGCCATGTGTTGACTAACAACACTAATAGCAAAATCTATATTTGGTTGGGTAATTTTAAGATAGATGAGTTCCCCAACTATGAGTAAAATTGTTCAAGATCAGAAAAAGATTCCCCCTTGGGTAGAATTTTGTTGTGATAGTCCATGGGTGAAGAAATAGGCTTATAATTCAACATATCAGAGTCCTTCAAGTAGTTGAGGATGTACTTCTGCTGAGATAAATAAGTGCCCTGACAAGAATGCATCACCTCCATACCCAAGAAGTAGTGAAGTGCCCAAGATCGTTGGTATGAAAATGTTGTTGGAGTGCCTATTTTAGTGTTAAAATCTGATGAGCATCACTACCAGTGAAAATGAAATAATCAACATAGACAACAAGGATGATAGTTCCATCTCAAGAAGAATTGAAGAATAGACTATGATCTAGATAAACCCAGGCTAGAAAGAACGCCATTGAGTTTTTTGCACCAGGCACGTGGTGATTGCTTGAGACCATACAAAGAGCATTTGAGATGAAAAACTCTTTGAGAAGACTCCCTTGAGTACATAATTTTGGAGGCTATTTCATATACACTTTCTATAAATCACCATAAAGGAAGGCATTTTTAATAACAAGCTGGTACAGAGGCCATTCCATCTGAGTGTCAAGGGAGAGTACAATCTTGAAAGAAGAAATGAGGGTGACAGGTGAGAAGGTTTCAAAGAAATCTATGCATATGTTTAGGTAAATCCTTTAGCAAAAAGTCAAGCTTTGAGTCATTTGACCCATCCATATGTTGGTATATATGCCCTGAGAGCCAATCATGGAATGATTTGTGAGACACATTAAGATTGATTTGATAAGCATCAAATGCAAGCTTCCAATTCTTTCTGGTTCAATCATATGAGATAATGATAGAACAGATTGAATGTCTAGAGAATGATAGTACTCAATGACGTATGCTTTCAGGTTCAGGACCTGAATGACGAGATCATACGGATGCTAAGAGTTTGTACATTCTTATTATGTCCCTAGTCGGATGTCATTGTGGAAGGTAGATAGACAACAATGACACACAAGACTAGATTGTGGTGTTGGTTGATGACAGAATCTCATTAGTTATGATATGGAGATATCAAACCAACCACATAGGTACTTGTTAGAGAACAAGTGTACCAGACAGACCCACCGTGAGTTTGACACATGGAACCATGACATGGTAGTCATAGTCAGTTCTCACAGTGATGGTGGTGAGTGTGATTCTTTGACCTAAAATCACTACACTCAACACATGTCGTTGGGTACACTTTGACATCATCAAACGCAGTCCTGAAACATGGGTTGTTATAAAGGTGATGATTGGGTGGCTTTGACACATGGGGCTTTTGAGGGGTGAGTGATAGATATGGGATTTGTCCCTCCTGAGGGAGTTTGATATCCATGGCTGCTTGATGAGTAGGATTGAGATAGGCATGCACACACATGTATGAATCAATATGTGATATTGATGTCATACATATCTCCTCCAGTCTACTCTGAGATCAAGAAAGTGAATGAACGTTGACAGGATGAATGTTCCATGCCTTGAGTTCATTTGGGATATCAGTGACAAAGGAATTATACATTCGTTGTAACACCATTCACAGATTGTAGGATTGAAAGTTGTTCTCCAACTTTCCTTTTCACTTGGGCAGCACTAATGTGCGACTAGGCACCGCTCTTTGCTTGTGAAATCATAAGTGTTATGGACTTTCACTACCAACGTGAAATGGGCCTGCAGGGTCACACACGTAGGATTTAACCTGGAAGAGGAGTTTATCCACAAATGATGTTTAGATTGATTGCTAGTTTAGTAGTTCAATTAAACACTCAATCAATTGATAGCTCAGTATCATAGTATTCAAAGTATTGGGCCGATTGATTAGAGTATCAGATTGATTGAAACTGTAATTGACTGATTTTGCACAGTTTGCACTCCCAACCGATCGACCCATATGATGAACCGATCGGCTCACCTTGGTGAACTGATCGACTCATGAGATGAACCAATCGGCTCAGGATAGGCTAAACCAACCAGTTCAAGGGTTGAACCGATCGGCTCAACTGGTCCAAACGAGCAAGTTGGGAAAGTCAAGTTGGTAAGAAATTTCGTTTCATTTCACTTGTCCAATTTGATTGGAACAAGGATTGGTATTTGGATCAATTCGAAACAAAAGGGGAAAAGTCAATCGAGAACTGATCAGGACCACAAACTGATCAGCTCAGGTGTCCCAACCGATCGGTTCAGGTCCCAACTGACCGTTTCATGCTTGAAATGACCAGTTCAGGTGGCGCAGTTGGTTGTTTTTGTGGAAAATCTCGAACCCTTCTACTCCTGCTTTAATACCGCATTGCCCAGGGTAGAGAACCATGTCCCATGACCCTCCTATATATAGGGGTATTGGGGGCTTCTCAGGTACAACAACTCAGAACACCAGTTGCTCTACAAAGTTGTCATTCTCTCTGGTTGTGGTAACCGAGAGAGCTCGAGCAAGTGCTACCCGATAAGGGAGGCACAACAAGGGAAAGACAACTGCAGAAAGGCAACTGGTTGCAGGAGAGTGTATTGGTGACTAGTACACCGACATGAGGGTGCAACTCCTTCCGGTGCCTTGTGCGACAAGGCGATCAGAGTTCCAGGTGGTCCGTGTGGACTACTTCAGAGATAGAAGACTTCTGCCGCTCAGAGGATAGTTGTCAATCCCGACAGTCCCAGTGAGACTAGGAGCTGCACAGACACCGTCCAAGACCGGAGGTGAAGACCGTGCAAGCCGTGAGGTAACGTCACCGAGCAAGCCTCGAGACAAGGTATGTCTCTACAAACCATCCTTCCTATTGTATAGACGTTGACGCGATTCCTTTATTCTGGGTTTGAGAGAAGAATTTTTTTTGTTTCCGCTGCTTTCTCTGTCTCCCATAAAACCTAACAGTGGTATCAGAGCCACGTCAACTGCTCTATACTTTAGGATTATTGATGTGATCGATTTTGGTTTGTCGCCTTTATTTATTGCATACGATGCGAATAAAATTGGCTTTATGCATGTCCAATATTAAATCCACAAATCCCAAAATACATATATGATATGTAATATGAATGCACTCGATACGCATCGCCCTTAAATGAGTTTCGTGGTGGATGTATAGCGTGGTTATGGCCAATAAACCCTATGTATGTGTGCTTGGTTGAATGTGGTTGCTTGCATCTCAGTCTGCACACTGATTCCCTGTCTCCTTTTCCTGAGGTAACTTGAGATAACTCGAGATATCTTTCCTACATTTTCTCCCCCTAAATGTAACTCTGGGTTTCCCTATTCAAATGTAAAATAGGATATATCTTTTATTTCCTGTTATGTCAAAGAATGACAGACAACCTGATGACGACTGAGACGATCGATTCAAGGAGTGAACCGATCAGTTGGCGATCCAGACGACCGGTTCAAGGAGTGAGACGATCAAGTGGTGGACATGAGGATATGCACGACGACCAGGTGAAACGATCGGTTGGAGGAGCCAACCAATCGGCTGGTGGCACCCAGACGACCGGCCAGAACGAGCAGGTCATTCATGTGATGAGTTGATCAACTCAGACGGTTATATCACTTCATCATGGACAGGTTGCATGTGATGTAGACCTAGATGACTGTGATTCCTATTGGCTCGAAGAATCACATTAGGATGACCATAATCATCACTTTTATCATTTCACATGTTTTCTGTGGGATATAGAATGTATATGATATGTACTATGTATTGTGGTGATTGGATATGTATATGTACCTATAAAACCAAATCCCTCATCTAAATATTAAGTCTTGTACGCCTTCCATTAGCAGCACACATGAAAAACTTGATCGACCAAGCATAGGTTACGCCAAAGCATGGTGCACCGTCTATCTCGTGGAAGTGTGAAGGGTAAACATGTAGGTTCTGCCAAAGCAGAGTGCATGTTCACCGTGTCGGCTTTTGGGTTAGACTTAACTGGTGATTCTTAGAGTTTCTAAGCCCAGAGGCACATAATGTTCATGGAAAAGTGTTGCACATGTTCATTCATCAAGAGTTACATATGATGCAATTGGCATGATGGCCTGCCTAAATAGTCAAGATGGTGGGCGATCAGCCAAAGCTGACTCATGACTTGATGAAATATGGATCTTGACCCACTAGAAGATTGTACGTTGCAATCTTCTGAATTGATGGTGAGGGCTATCAATTTGAACAAAAATAGTGGGAGTGATAATTAATTAAAGTCCTAATTAAATCATCAACCTTTTAAATCAATCAAATAAGTCAAAACTGAGTTTTGGACTAAATTGCATATATTTCCTTTTGTAGTACAAATGACAATAAACAACAATCACTTTTCATTGCGATCGGTCCTTGAAAAGGACAAGCTGAATGGGACTAACTTCCACGACTAGTTTAGGACATTGAGAATTGTTCTCACTCAAGAGCGAAAGCTCTATGTCCTGGATACTCCAACTCCAGAGGAACCTACTCCTAGCGCACCAAAAGGCAGAAAGGGATGCTTATAAGAAGCATTCTAAAGATGCCATTAATGTAAAGTGCTTGATGTTGTTCTCCATGAACCACGAGTTGCAGAGACAACATGAGAGCATGGGTGTCATTGAGATGATTCAACATCTCAAGAACATGTATGAAGATCAAGCACAACAAGATAGATATGATGTCTCCAGGGCACTGTTCAAGTGTGTCATGATAGAAGGAGATCCAGTTGGTCCTCACACGCTCAAAATGATTGGGTATGTGGAGAACCTGACAAAACTGGGATTTCCTCTGAGCTAAGAGTTGGCTACTAACGTGATACTGCAATCATTGCCAGAATCCTACAGTCAATTTGTGATGAACTACAACATGAACAACTTTGAAAAGCCATTGACAGAGTTGTTAGGCATGTTGAAGACAGCCGAGGCACATATGAAGAAGGACAGGCCTAAGTATGTGATGTTGATCAACGGAAAGAAAGGCAAGTCCAAGGGCAAGCGTAAGGGCAAGGCTAAGAAAGGTTCTGATGCTAGCCAGCAGCCCAAGTCATCTTCAACTCTCAAGGCCAAGGAAGGTGTGACCAAGAGAGGCAATTGCCACCATTGTCAAAAGCCAGGACATTGGAAAAGGAATTGTCCACTCTATCTGGAAGAACTAAAGAAGAAGGAGGCGATAGACGTCTCCATCTGAAGGTGTCATGAAATAAACTTATAACACTTTTGAGGTATATGATACCAAGATATAAAGTGTAAAGCACCCAATAAATGGGGCAAGTGTTGCCGCCATAGATAGGAGTACTTTAGTTTATTTTCATTCTTAAAGGCATGTAATAGAGTTATGAACTGCTATTTCATATTTTCCAATAGATAGAAACACATTATTTTTGCATATTGTATGACAATAATGTCAATTAATAAATTTGATATTTCCTTATGGCAATGCCTTGTTTATCTTGTGGTACTTGGTATGCATAAGATAAAATGATACCTAAAAGTTATTGATAACTCAAACAATCAAATTAGCATAAATCATGAGAAATTCATTTCTAGTCTCCATATGATGGATAAGTCTAGACTCTTTTGGTTAGAAAACTAGTAAGAGACATGAATCTCTTGAACATGATAAATCGATCTTCACTAAGGTAGTGGGATAATGATTATCCTATTAGGTATAATACGTGTGATGTATTTACATACCTATTAGAGTTAATGCTAACACTTCAAGCAATGTTTAGAGAAATACCAATATGAATATCTTGAAGTGTTCAAGAATATCATAGATGAAGTACGAATTTGGTAAAGTGTTAATTCTTGATGAGATCAATGAATGAAATACTTGAACCAAATGTTTAAGATCCTTATGAGTAAGTATGATTGTGTATCATAGTGAACTCATGATTAAGGCATGGTGATGTCTAAATCAAAAGGAGTCATACTCTAAGGAGTTAGAGGATGATTATCAAATAACTAATTTCTTCTTAAATAAAAAATGCCCCACACTAATAAAGGACATTAAGAATCACAAGGAGTTATGAGTTCTTATATCCTTGACAGATACACCTTGATTATCTATGTGATGAGTTTGTCATGTGATGAGTCAACTATCTAGATGAATATGAGGAACCAAATTTTGAGTTATGGTTTATGACCATTACATCCTAAACGAGTTCCATGTGAACCATAAGGTATGACCTTGATGGTAGCACCCATTGGGATGAAATCCATAAGTGCAAATAAGTCTTAAGCGTTAAGACACATGGATAACATTTTGAGAAGGATGATGCTTGTTGATTGTAACTTAATGACTAAGAGATTTGGCATACGGATACTAAAACTGCATTCCTATAGGGAATAAAACAAGGATGTGTACGTGACACAACCTATAAGGTTTATGAATCCATTAATGCAAATGAAGTCTATAAGTTACAATGGACTAATCAATGTGATTGATTGAGTATAAGAAACTCAGAACTGTGATCTTTAATTTGATGATATAGTCAAAGGGTTTGACTGATATGCCAAAGATAAAGAAGGGATATGTGATTTAGTGGGAGCATATTCACATTCCACATGTTGATGTGAAATGAGGTGTTCTAATAATGGAAATCCAAAGTGGAAATTATCTTTAAGGAAGATAGAGATGTTTCCTATATAATAGGAATAGAGATCTATAGAGATAGTTCTCGAAAACCTCTTGACCTGAAAAGAGAGAGCATACATTGGCAATCTACACTGAAGGGTTCAGTGTGCACAGATTCAGTGGGAGAAAAATTGTCCATGTTACATGGAGTTAGTATCCCAAGGCCAAGTGTCCAATTCTTATGAAGATTGGGAACACTAAGAATAGATGTGGATCTATCATATATGTAATCATTCCCATTATCTTGCATGTATAGGACATAGCAAGAATAAAATGCATTCATCATCTTGTATGTAGGACATGACAATATGATGTGTTCATCCCGATAACTCGTATGTGGGACATGACGAGTAGATGTCTGTCTATTTCCAGTAAGGGTTACTGAAATACCATAAGAACTTGATAAGTACTTGAGAAGTACTAGTTCTATGGAAATAAGGAAGGGTTCACTGTAAAGAGTTACATTGATGCGAACTTTTGAAAAGGACAGAAAATTAATCACAAAATATTTATGAGATATATAAAAGTGAATGTTTGTTGATAAATGGAAATGTTCCATTAAAGTCGTTTAAAGGAAAAGCCAAGTATCTGCGTGTTATAGAACATTAGTGGATACTATATGGATCTGGAAGTTCATAGAGATGAACTTATAGATATTCTGATCTTTGATGACAAGTACGGAATACTTGATCATGCAATATGGCTAAAGGTTAGCAAAGGAATACTAGATCATATATTACGACAATTCCGTCTCATATGTGTGACATACAACGAAGAGATGAGAGACATGCAGTTAATACCGACTTTGGCAAGGTGTTGCCATAACTTACTGTGTAAGCACTAGAGCATAGAAACATGTGGGACATGTTTGAAGATCACTAAGAATATGATTCGATGGTGATTGGCTCATAGTGCAAGTGAGAGTCTGTTGGTATATATGCCCTGAGATCCAATCATGGAATGATTGGTGGGACACATTAAGATTGATTTGATAAGCATCAAAGGCAAGCTTCCAATTCTTTCTAGTATAATCATATGAGATAATGATAGAACAGATTGAATGTCTAGAAAATGACAATACTCAATGACGTATGCTTTCAGGTTCAGGACCTGAACGATGAGATCATACAGATGCTAAGAGTTTGTACATTCTTATTATGTCCCTAGTCAGATGTCATTGTGGAAGGTAGATAGATAGCAAGACATACAAGACTAGATTGTGGTGTTGGTTGATGACAGAATCTCATTAGTCATGATATGGATATATCAAACCAAACACATAGGTACTTGTTAGAGAACAAGTGTACTGGACAGACCCACTGTGAGTTTGACACATGGAACCATGACATGGTAGTCACAGTCAGTTCTCACAGTGATGGTGGTGAGTGTGATTCTTTGACCTGAAATCACTACACTCAACACATGTCATTGGGTACACTTTGACATCATCAAATGCAGTCCTGAAACATGGGTTGTTATAAAGGTGATGATTGGGTGGCTTTGACACGTGGGGCTTTTGAGGGGTGAGTGATAGATATGGGATTTGTCCCTCCTGAGGGAGTTTGATATCTATGGCCGCTTGATGAGTAGGATTGAGATAGGCGTGTGCATGCATGTGTGAATCAGTATGTGATATTGATGTCATACATATCTCCTCCAGTCTACTCTAAGATCAAGAAAGTGAATGAACATTGACAGGATGACTATTCCATGCCTTGAGTTCATTTGGGATATCAGTGACAAAGGAATTATACATTCGCTGTAACACCATTCATAGATTGTAGGATTGAAAGTTGTTCTCCAACTTTCCTTTTCACTTGGGTAGCACTGATGTGCGACTAGGCACCGCTCTTTGCTTGTGAAATCATAAGCGTTATGGAATTTCACTTCAAACGTGAAATGTGCCTGTAGGGTCACACACATAGGATTTAACCTGGAAGAGGAGTTTATCCACAAACGATGTTTAGATTGATTGATAAAGGAGTTTAGTAGTTCAATTAAACACTCAATCAATTGATAGCTTAGTATCATAGTGTTCAAAGTGTTGGATCGATTGATTAGAGTATCAGATTGATTGAAACTGCAATTGACTGATTTTGCACAGTCTGCACTCCCAACCGATCGTCTCATACGATGAACCGATCAGCTCATCTTAGTGAACCGATCGGCTCATGAGATGAACAGATCGGCTCAGGACAAGCTGAACCGAACAATTCAAGGGTTGAACCAATCGGCTCAACTGGTCCAAACGAGCAAGTTGGGAAAGTCAGGTTGGTGAGAAATTTCTTTTCATTTCACTTGTCCAATTTGATTGGAACAAGGATTGGTATTTGGATCAATTCAAAACAAAAGGGGAAAAGTCAATCGGGAACTGATCAAGACCGTGAACCGATCGGCTTAGGTGTCCCAACTGATCAGTTCAGGTCCCCAACCGACCGTTTCATGCTTGAAACAATCGGTTCAGGTGGCACAGTTGGTTGTTTTTGTGGAAAATCTCAAACCCTTCTACTCCTTCTTTAATCCCGCATTTCCCGGGGTAGAGAACTCTATCCCATGACCCTCCTATATATAGGGGTATTGGGGTTTCTCAGGTACAACAACTCAAAACACTAGTTGCTATGTAAAGTTGTCGTTCTCTCTGGTTATGGTAACCGGGAGAGCCCGAGCAAGTGCTACCCGATAAGGGAGGAACAATAAGGGAAAGACAACTGCAGAAAGGCAACTGGTTGCAGGAGAGTGTGTCGGTGACTAGTATGCTGATAGGAGGGTGCGACTCCTTCTGGTGCCTTGTGCGACAAGGCGATCGGAGTTCCAGGTGGTCTGTGTGGACTACTTCAGAGGCAGGAGACTTCTGCCGCTCGGAGGACAGTTGTCAATCCCGACAGTCCCAGTGAGACCAGGAGCTGCACAGACACCGTCCAAGACCGGAGGTGAAGACCGCGCAAGCCATGAGGTAACGTCTCTGAGCAAGCCTCGGGATAAGGTATGTCTCTACAAACCATCCTTCCTATTATATAGACGTTGATGTGATTCCTTTATTCTGGGTTTGGGAGAAGAATTTTTTTTTATTTCCGCTGCCTTCTCTGTGCCCCATAAAACCCAACACCATCTATATTAAATTTGATAGAGAAGACCCACTAACAATAAACAATATTTTTGTCTGGTGGAGGAGGGACAAGATCCCAGGTCCCATCTTGCAATGTTATCAATTACTCAAGCATCACAACTTTTCAACTAGGATGTTGAAGGGCCTCAGGATAGTTTTTAGGAATCTAGACAAAGTCAAGCTGATGGGTGATATATTTAGTAGTAATGGAAAGCTTGGATAGGCAACATGTATGAGACACAAGATGATGAAGAGTGAAAGAGCATATACCTTACTAGAGTGCCACGGAACATGCTAGATCCCTAGACCTAAACATTGGTTCCTGGTCATGTGCCGAAGGAGTAGGAATGATAAGAGGATGTGGAGTAGGTTCATGATCCATGGAGCCAGAAAGATCAATCTCAAAAAACTCAATTTCATATTGAGGTTGAGGCGGAAAGGATATTGACATAGAATCAAAGAACATCTCAGATTCATGAATGGTAATGTTAACAGAGACATACATGCAACAGTTGCTTAATCTATAACAATGATAACCTTTTTGAAAGGTAGAATAGTCAAGGAAAGTCGTTTTAATAGATCAGGGATAAAGTTTATCCGCTCTTGAATCAAAGTTATGCACAAAAGCTATACACTGGAAAACATGCAAAGGAAAATGGAAATCCGCTTGTGTGACAAAAATAACCAATAAAGGGGTCTTGCTCTAAAGAAAAAAAAATTGGTTGTTGATTGATAAGATAGAAAGTTGTGAGAACAATTTCAGACTAACAAGTCTTCGGTAATTTACCCTAATACAAAATATCATGAGAGATATCAAGTAAATAACAATTTTTACATTACGTCAACCCATTTTTTTGTGGGGTGTGAGCTTTAGAACACATATGGATGGTTCCAGTTCTATATCAAAAAGAACACACTTGGGTCTGTAAAGAATTGTCGGTCCAAAAAAATTATTGGATTTATTAGATTGTGTTGAAATCATTTATGAAAATTGTGAAAAAAACCCAATCATTTCATTATGGAATTTCACTAGGTATAACCACGTGATGCGAGAAAAATCATCAACAAAGGTAATGGATGAATGGAATCCATTAGAAGCTAGTTGTTCAAAAGGGATCACAAATGTCACTATGAATAACATCAAAGGTAGTTTTAGAATAGAGACTAGTTTTTCTAGGGAAAGAACTCCTATGATGCTTCCCAAACTCACATGAGTCACAAGGAAGATTTTTAAATAGGATAAATAGGGCTCCAGATTCTTCAACTTATCAAGAGAGGGATGAATGTAATTTTGGTGAATTTGAAGAGGTGAGATCACAAGAAGAACATAAGCTGGAATGACATCACCAAAGAAATAAAGCTCATTGGCTCTAGAACCTGAATCAATCAACGAAAAAATTTGAGAATCCTACATCAAAAAACCATGACTACCAAAGTTGATATTTCAAGTAAAGGAATCGACTAACTTAGCAATGAACATAAAATTAATGGGACGATGAGGAATATAATGAACAAGTTGAAGTTTGGGACTAGGTGAGACATTAACACTACCACACTGTTGAATAGTTTTAATGGACCCATCTAACAGAGTGATAGATGATGAGGTTGGATTATGAGGTTCAGTTGAGGAAAGAAAGTGTTTCATACCAGTCATATGTTGGGTGGACTTAGAGTCAACAATTCAAGGAGAGATGGATGCCAACATAGAGGTCTCGCCATTACCTTGGTTGGAGGCCAGATGTGTTGAATATGTTGCATCAAATTGCATGGTCATGGAATCCCCAGATCATGTGGATCATGAAGGAGAATGTTGAGAGGACTGTAGAAGTGGGTCACACTCAACTGAAGAATGGTAACTTACCGATTGTCTAATCCTTGGGAAGCATGGGAAGTCATAGTGTTACAACTGCACCCATAGGGATGCTCGTGCTTTTGATAGCACATCCCTCTAGATGGACTAACTTATTGTATGAATTGTGGCCTAGGGGCACATATATGGCCATGTACTCATCCACAAGCAATGAAAATGACCACAAGTTGCAAATCTAGTGGAGTAGAGGTAAAGTGGCAGATGTCAGATTGTTGGAGATGAGAAAAGACATCTTTTAGAGTGGGGAAAATGTCACCGACCAAGACAATGATATGGACTGGAGCATAGGATGGATAAATGACACTAAGAAACTTTTTTGTGACAATATTGGCCCACTCTTTGGTTTGATACTTAGAAAAGATGGGACAAAAATAGTCAATTTGTTGAGACAAGATGACAGCAGATCAAAGTATTCATCAAGGGTCCCATCACCCTGATTTTCACCAAACAATTTATCCAAATTTTATAAATCATAAACAAATTCTTTTACAGTGCAGTGGTGAAAGACAATGCCCCTAAGTTCCTTCATAGTTTCATAAAACATGTACTTGGAGGCAATAGAGGGTTCCATGATGTTCCATATCCAACTTTTCACTTGGTTATTTCCCACTTTCCATTCAGGGGTATCTTCAACATGTTTATCAATGAATTTCACCTTGCCTATGGACTCTAGGATGGTCCAGATAAAATTTATCCAGAGTAGGTAATTATTCCCAGTCAACTTCATTAAGGAGATAGGATAATTATCATTATAGATAATGGTCAAAGGTAAATCTTTATCATCGGACATGTCTTCAAGCAAGATGAAAAAATCACACCGGTAGGACATCAGAGGAGAAAGATATCAACATAGCACATTGCTAAAACAATGGTGGAGAAGGATATCACAATAGCACATTGGTTTTGAACAATGGTGGATATGAGCAATCACTGGTAAGATACATAGTGAGAGGAGAAAGCCAAAAATAAGCATGGCTTGAAGCACTATCACATGAATGATGCAATATGATAGGAAGGAGATAATAGATCCCGAACAATTATTGGAACTCACCCATGTACATATATAAAATACATGGGGGAGAAAATTAACAAAAAAGGAAAACATGGGGTTGTTACAACCTTGTTTTTATAAATGAATCCCTATTGTGCCAAGATCAACACGCCACTAGTTAGATCCAATGGGTGGAGGAGAAGGGGTGGAGTACCAAATGGATTCTCATAGAGGTTTCTATGCCAAAAAGCACCTAATTAAGCACCTCCAAAGGGGACAATGATCTACGACTCCACAATTGAAGATCAGGAGAATGGGAATATATAATCCCCAGAGACAATGGCAACAAAGAAAAGATGCTAGAAATCACCACCCAGACAAAGGGTCACAACGATGGCTGACCCGAGCACCCACCTCACGAGCTATGGCGACATAGTGGCGTGCTAACGCATGACTGTCAGCTACGAGGCTAGTAGCAGTAGTGGCTACACCCTGCACATGCTATGGGCAACCAAGCACTGTGAGCAAGCAATTAACAACGGTGTGAAGGAGTGGAGGGGAGTGCTCAAATGTGGAGTGAGAGAGAAGAAGAAGAGAAGAAAGAAAGGTCATAACTATGTCAAGAGAAAAAGGAGACTCCTTTTTGGAAACTAGATGATTACTCTTAATATTATGTGAAAAGAAATTATTATTATTATGAGAATCTAGTTAGAGAGTCATATATATAGCCTACTCTCAAGGTATGATATATCAGAGACACAACATAACATAAAATAGACTGATGATAATGGGTCTAAGGAGAGTAAGCCCAATTAGCCAATAGATGGGAAAATAAAGAACATAATATACCACCAATAGTAATCAATTATATCATTGTTGTACTGATTGGAAGCCTAGTTTATTGGCTGGATAGCCCAATCACCCGAATATATAGACCATTTACAAATGGAATATCCAATCGATTGATCAGGTCGAGATCCACCCAACCGGTCGACTAGCTAGTCCAGTCGACCAACTAGAAAAGATTAGCCAATCGGTCGACTAGTTGGTCCAGTCAATAGAATGGAGTGGATTAAAGGATTGTTTGATTAGGTCAAGTAAATCTTGACTTAGCCCAATTGATCGACTAGACCAAGCCTGATGATCAACTAGCTATATGTGAGGGGCTGTTAAAAGGTGGTCAATGTCTTTTTGTTTCCCAAGGTTTATTAGAAATCATCCTTTCATGTCTCTCTTATATGAACGAGTGTGATGGCTAGAGATTTAGTTACACCTTTAGACTAGCCGTCATTACCCACAAGGAGAGAGAGGGGAGGAGAAGGTGGTATTATGAAACACTAGCACATCATCAACGATAAGGTTTCTCCTTACTTATTGTCTCTTATAGCATCATGTGGAGTACCCCTTATCTACGTGGACAATATAGATACACACATATTGGTGCTTAACTTCAGAGAACGTTTGCGACATCTTCTTCCATCCATATTCTTTCTTAGCACTGTGCTAGATCTTACTCTATGACAAAGGTATACCTCACATCCCTTCCTTCCCAGTATATTTTTATTAATGAGATCTACCTGTGAGAACATGGATATTTTTTTTGCTTATGTTGTGCCTATTGCATCCCTGAATCCATACAATTTCTTCATTGATAGAAAAAAAGATATGGAAAAGTCCAACTTTATTCATGTATGCCAAAATTGAGCAAACCTCGATATGAAAATATATAAACCTAATTTGCCTACTTTAGTAAAGAAAAGGAAAAAAACTATGGTAGGGAAAAGGGAGGATGTCACCCAATAATATTGACACTTGGATCCCAAGTCCTACATTTTCTACCAAAACATTAAGTATCATGTTGAATATTTCCTATAAATGCATGCAAAATGATGGACCTTGGGACACTTCCAAGCCTATTATAGGAGGTAGTGACTTTGTGACTTGGTGTATTAATGTTTGTGTTAATGTAGCTGGAACTACTCTAAAATGAATCCATTAGCACTACACTCTCAAGGTGCCCTCTAAGGTGGAAATCAAAATATGTGAGTCCTAGAGTGTCGAGGCAAGTACCAATGGATGAAATAGGATCCAAATAATCCAAGGGCTTTCCTATTTTACTTTCTATGTCATAGTCTATAATTGGATGATCTTGATCATCTTCATTGGGGATAGGGTCATCCACTCATCTTGTTCCTTTATATTAGTCCTACGATTTTCCATATTGAATATCTTCACCCCAAGCATAGGTTTTTTTAATTTATAAATATGCAATGAATGTGGACTATCTACAAGTGTCCCATATATGATATTAACATTTATCCCTTTAAATCCCCTCAAACTATCATTACCCTATAGGGGTGAAGTAAAAATCTGATCCAACAAGCTCATTATCTGTTCATAATCAACTAGATCATTACCCAAATAGGAAAATCATGATCATAAGAAAAATGTGTCCATATTAATGTGGAGAAAAATATATGGAATAATTATATTCCTCAACACGTCTTGGACTAAAACAAAACATATAATGGATATACCAAGTGGCTTTCTAGATTAATCTATCATTTATTTTGTGAATCCTTCTTTGTCTTTGACTCCATGAAGAACCTCTTCATATCCCCTAGTGTATTAATATTAAATTTCATTCACTATTTATTATATAGTTTTTTTTTAATTGGCCATTCATTTATCCTGTGGCCGAGGGGCTTTGAACTTGTGACCTCTCGGTCTTACATCAGTACTTTCACCAGTTGGGTGCCACATCTTTGGCACTAATTATTATATAGTTAAAATCAAATAGAATGAAGATATTCCTTAAGTATCAAGACTTTAAAAGTATCTAAAAATTCAATAGGTTGTGTGTACATGATGGTATGATAAGGTCATTATCGGGAATGGTGGAGTGTGCATGATGGATGAGATCTTCATGATTATACATCAACACATGAATATGTGAAAATCTAGTCACCTAATCCATTAAAAAGGTCATTAGTCTTTCTTTCAACACTCCATGCTTACTATGATTGAGAAATTAATACTTTAGAGCTCAGGGGTGGTGTCATGTATTACTATTATGGCTCATTGGAATGGTAGGAGATGTGCTGATTAGGCTTTTTAGCATAACATATTCATGTAAATAAAATTATATGCCCTCATGATCTTTTAGTTAATTTGATTCTCTTCTTGCACCATTCAACATATGAAGGCCCTATTTAGATATTTAATGTGGTTATATTGGAAACGGTCATGGAAGTTGAATTGTTAATAAGGATCATCCTCTAATTTTAAATCTCATGATAATGAATTGTAGGTATCCAGATGATTTTTGGGATGAGTACATGACCATCAATTGGTGTGTATGCTCATTCAATTTTTCCACAATCTTTACTATGACAAAAAAGTTAGAGGATACATTATTGGTTTGATATATCTAGAAGTTATTATACCCATAGTTATTAACAACTAGAAACAAAAAAAGGAAAATAAAGAACCAATACATAAGAAAAAAATAAAGCAATGCATATATATACACACACTTAGAATTAATGAAACATATTTTTTTATGTCTATTGTGAAAACACACCACAAGAAACATTGCTAGTAACTTGGTGTCGATTTAGTAAGTCAGAATTTGTGTCACTCATACAAGTGGATATGGATCCAACAATAAGATACAAGCATACCCTTCTTTCCTTATTTATGTATCATGATTTTTGTTTTTAAAGACAAATGCTTAATGAAACTCACAGAAGTGTATGGGTTATGTTTTTGTAATTAGATATGAACTTAGGTGTAAGGAGTGGGATCCAAGAGGGGAACCACTCCCTACTAGAAACAAAAAGGCAACATCCCTAGAACCAAACACCACATAAATTTTTTCACCAAAGGGATGGAGACCAATTCATTCAACATGTATGTATCATTACACAATGAGTAGCTGCAGAAAAGTTCATTATCTAACAATTTACAAAGCTTGATAACATAATACATCACTTCACCACACATGGGCGACCAAAAGGAAAACTAAACATATAATCCAAAGATCAAGCTGAGGGTCATCTAACCACCTCTTCAAGTCTCCTAAAAGCACAACTACAAGGTTGATGTCGAAGTTCACCTCTCCTTGATCTAACCTGGGGTTGGAAGCATACCCCACCAAAAGAAGAGAAGAAAAGAAAACTTCAGCAAAAAGCTAGTATGTGTATACTAAAGGAAACTTTGAGCAATGTAAGTAATAAGGACATCAAATATACAAGCTTTCCATGCAAGAGGTAAGAACTACCCCAAAAGAGGGCATAAAAGAATGAGAACATCAATAAAAGAGATACTTGCCATATCAAACAACAATAAAGTTTGTGCAATACTGGCACATAAAGGGAGTAGGGCACACACCCCACAATCAACATCAATAACTGGCATGCATGTGAGATAAACATAGCCCTAGAATAATATAAACACAAAGGCGGCCAAGTATAAACTTGAAACCTGATAGAGAAAGGAATACTGCCAATCTTCCAATATATAAAGTTGAGCATGGATATATTATTGCCACACTCGAGTATAGAGAAGTGGTATACTTCCACCCTCCTTAATAAACAATAGGGGATTACTGCCCCAAAACCAAAGTAATTTACACTACTCTAGTGCTACTGAATCACATAGCATGTAAAATGTAGAGGCAAGTAAAAAGTATAGTCAGAATTATACTATGTTGCCATCACAAAATGGACAACACAAACATATAAACATCCACTTCAAAGTGGGCGACATATCACTATAAGGGACCAACATGCACCAAGGCACAAGTTAAGATATCAAGAAAATATCTAAGTCCATAACATGTAAGATAGTTCACACGAACCATGATATCAAGAGAATAGACATATGTGTAGGCTAAAATCAAAAGAAAGATAAGATAGGTGAATTGCTCAACATATATGAATAGGGGATATAACATACCTCAATATCAGAGTCTAAACTCCAAAGCACTTCTAGATCTTGGTCATCAAAGAGCCTAATAAACATATATACATAATTTATGTCAGTTTCATGAACATTATCCAAACCCTAAAACATCTTTTTATCATTATTTGAATTAGGTTATGAAAACCATGCCATATAATATATTAGGTTATTAGGACTCTAAAACATATTTTATTATATTTTTCTGACTTTTAGATAATTAGTTATGATTTTTAAAAATTTAATTCATCATTAATTAGATCCATCGAAAGCACCTATTATTAATCTTTAGATTTAGTTATCAAAATATGTACCATTAGTTAGATCTTATTTTTCTAATTCCAACGAGTATTTTTCTATATTTTTTCAATCATCCATTAATTAGTTATTAATTTTTATGCACCGACCAAACAGAAAATTACACGTAAGCAACCGATTTGCAAAAGAGAAGAGAGAGGCCCACACGGACTGGGCCAGCCAATCACAACCATACATGTCAGCATGGCACTCGTCCAACTCAACGAAAATAGATGCTAAACATAAGAAAAAGAAATGCATGAAATGACCATAATACCCATCTCGAAAAACAAAGCGAAGAAGTGAAAATGGAGGGCACAAGTGAGAAAACACAACCATGGATCTACCCCTTTCTCGCCTCCCCGACAGAAGAGCCGCGGTTCAAGTATGCTTGGTGCCCGAGAACAAGATCAAAGATTGGGAGCCCAGCAACAACAATGAAGACAACCATTGTCTTCACGGTCACCGGCCGGACCCAACGAGCCAAAAACCAGAGAAATCATCGAAGGCAAGACCGAAAAGAGACCTCGGTCACAGGGAGGAGAGCGAGGGATGAAAAGAAGGTCACAAAGCTCCAAACCACAGCCACAGGCGGGTGCGAGGAGAGAAATCAAAGTCAAACAACCACTTACCAGGGTCAGGGCGTTGTCGGAGACCTCTAAACAATAGGCTGACGGCGACGACAACTCCGGGAGTAGGGGAGAGCAACCCACAACATGTGAGGCAAGACCGAGACCAGCAACAACTCCGCAGGTGTCCAACAGTCATGCAAGTATGAACAATTGAAGGCAGAGGGACCCAACAGAGGGCTTAGGCTGTCGGAACCAGAGGAAGAAGGTGGACCTGGTTGGGGAGGAACGGTGGATGTCGGGGGCAATTGAGGGCAGAGGAGGTTCGGTTTGGGGTCCAGGGGTGCTTCGTGCACTACCATATATATAGGAGGGTGGGTATAGTGAGAAGGGAAACTTGGGCTGCATAAGGAGCTTTGGGGGTTTTAGATTGGGAAAGTTTGAGGGAAAGTTAGGATCAAAAGATGCGGGATGATCTCCTGATCACAATGGGACAAGAATCTCAGAGAACGGTGGAGGAGAGAGAAAAAATGATTAAATTGAAGAATCCACATACAGAGAAACTCGAGTCGGGCTCCTACTCAAGGTAGGAGATGACCAGATGCCGTCCAAAATTGATCTGACGGTCACGATTGATCAACACATAAGTGAAGCACGTGACAGCTCAACCATAGGTGAAAAACAGGAAAATAAATCAAATTAACCAAAGTGAAATCCAATTAATGCATGTATTTTCTCTTTCCTCATTTAGGGGTTCTAGACTTATCCAAAGTAAACCAAATTTTACACATAAGTTTAGTTAAACAAGTAGATTTCGAATATACACTTAGTTTTGCCTCTGGAAACCTTTAATGGGTTAAATAAATCAAATCTCATTTTCTCTTTCCTCTTTCATTAATGGCTTTAGGATTATCCAAATTTGATGAAACTTGACCAACAAGTCATATTTAATATGTTGGATAGAATTTACCATCAATTTTACATGTTGGAGTTGTTTGAGTATTTATTTAACATTTGGAAGGTTCTACACACTTCCTCTCTCCTGATTTCACGTTTTAAGAAAACTTTATCCAAATTGGATGAAAATTCACCCAAAGGCTATATTTATTATGTAGATTATGAATCTAAGATTATTTTTCTCTTTTGGAGTCATTTATTATTTTATTTGATATTTTGGGGAAACACTCGTCTTCTTTTCCAACTTGAATGAAATGAATTATTATTATGTGAATACTGTGAAACTTGACTCCCAAGGATAATTGGGATCCAAGGAACATGATTTTAAACTTAGATTTTACTTTTGAAACTTCTTTTTATGAGATATGTCATTTGGCCCATTAGTTCATTATTTATTCAATTAAGTTCTTTAATTTCTTATTATCATCCAAATGAGTCATTATTAAGCACAAATTGTTATGTATTTCCTTATATACTTGAGGTGTCACATTTTATGTTCCATTATTAGCTTAATTACATGTATTAGCTTATCCTTGTTTGGCTAAGTCAAAAGGGTAAAACTACTAGGGTAGGGTTCTAGTTATGGTATGTTATAGCACACCACCCCTTAAAGGGATTTTGTCCTCGAAATCAAAACATCCATAAGAAAACTTATCCACCAACCCTTAAAAGTGTTCATCTTATTATATCAAACTAAACTTTAGATACAAAGGTTCAAATATACTTCTTACATCCAACTACATAAGCAACATGCAAAAAGGAAACATAACTTGTAAAGAATAATCTAAGGAACTATGGGTTAACTTTCTCTTGTTCATCATCATTAACTTCTTCACCATCCAAGGAAAAAACTCTTCTAGCTTTTCTTTCCATAGGTCTTCCTCTATTATTGTTACCATTATTGTTGCCCTGATTCTGAGGAGGTACTTGTTGTTGTTTCACTGGAGCTTGACCATTACGATGCTTAGGGCAATCAGGTCGGATGTGTCCAAGTTCATTGCAATAGTGACATACCACTGGTGCACCTTGATTTCTAACATGAGGGCACTTCCTTGGAGGATGGGGTCTATTACACTTAGCACAACTGTCTCTTTTCTGTTCATCACCAGAGGACTTCCTCTTCTTGTCAAACTCCCTATGTTGAAACCCTTGGTAAGACTCCACAGCCAAAGATTTATCAACCATCTACTAAAAGGTCAAAGGCAGTTGTGGGATAAGAGCACAACCCACATAGTAGTTGAGTCCCTGAAGGAACATGTCAGCCCTACGTTCCTCACCCAAACCAACTGCATAACGTTCACTTTTGCACAAAAGCAGAAACAGATAAAGAACCTTGCTTCAAGCTATAAGACTCTGCTTCTTTCTCCTTTAGGGCGGCAGTGCAGATATACTTTCCACGGAAGAGACCTAAAAACTCCACCCAAGACATGGTTGAGATGTCTCTAGTTCTTGCAATTCCATTCCACCAAACTCTAGTTGGTCCATCTAAAACATATGAAGCAAACCTAACCTTCAGGTGTGGAGGACATGCCATACCATCAAAAGTCCTCTTTATGGCTAACACCCAATCATCAACTTTGTCGACCATCTCTATCTCACCCTCACCCTTAAAAGAGGGTGGTTGCATCTTCATGAACTCCATGATCGAGAACTCCTTAGGCTTTTCAGGTACATTTAGGTCTTTACATCTTTCCTACCATGAAAGTAGCAAAGAGTTGTTGATACATAGCCAACTCTTGTTTTGGTGTGATGACTACACCCGTACTAGTAGAAGCTAAGGTCCCCTGACCAAACCTAGCATTTTGGGGTGTCTCGTAATCATACTGGTTGTCAATAGTTGAGTTATCTCCCGCCATTTGGGCTTTGCCTTCACAAGGCAAGGTACTAGGTGTAAGCAACCTAAGAGGGAGACGAGTTTGAAATAGTTAGATAACTGACCGCTAGAGACTCGAATACCATGCTGTAAGGAGTGGGATCCCGGAGGGGAACCACTCCCTACTAGAAACAAAAAGGCAACATCCCTTGAACCAAACACCACATAAATTTTTTTCGCTAAAGGGATGGAGACCAATTCATTCAACATGTTTGTATCATTACACAATGAGTATCAACGGAAAAGATCATTATCTAACAATTTACAAAGCTTGATAACATAATACATCACTTCACCACACATGGGCGACCAAAAGGAAAACTAAACATATAATCCAAAGATCAAGCCGAGGGTCATCTAACCACCTCTTCAAGTCCCCAAAAGCACAGCCAAAAGGTTGATGTCAAAGTTCACCTCTTCTTGATCTAACCTGGGGTTGGAAGCATACCCCACCAAAAGAAGAGAAGAAAAGAAAACATCAGCAAAAAAATGGTATGTGTATACTAAAAGAAACTTTGAGCAATGTAAGTAATATAAGGACATAAAATATACAAGCTTCCCATGCAAGAGGTAAGAACTACCCCAAAAGAGGGCATAAAAGAATGAGAACATCAATAAAAGAGATACTTTCCATATCAAACAACAATAAAGTTTGTGCAATACTGTCACATAAAGGGAGTAGGACACACACCCCACAATCAACATCAATAACCTACATGCATGTGAGATAAACATAGCCCTAGAACAATATAAACACAAAGGCGGCCAAGTATAAACTTGAAACATGATAGAGAAAGGAATACTGCCAATCTTCCAATATATAAAGTTGAGCATGGATTACTGCCACACTCGAGTATGGAGAAGTGGTATACCTCCACCCTCCTTAATAAACAATAGGGGATTACTGCCCCAAAACCAAAGTAATTTACACTACTCTAGTGCTATTGAATCACATAGCATGTAAAATGTAGAGGCAAGTAAAAAGTATAGTCAGAATTTTACAATCTTTCCATCACACAATAGACAACACAAATATATAAACATCCACTTCAAAGTAGGCAACATATCAATATAAGAGACCAACATGCACCAAGGCACAAGTTAAGATATCAAGAAAATATCTAAGTCCATAACAAGCAAGATAGTTCGCATGAACCATGATATCAATAGAATAGACATATGTGTAGGATAAAGTCAAAAGAAAGATAAGATAGGTAAATTGCTCAACATAGATGGATAGGGGATACAACATACCTCAATATCAGAGTCTAAAGTCCAAAGCACTTCTAGATCTAGGTCACCAAAGAGCCTAATAAACATATATACAAAATTTATGTCAATTTCATGAACATTATCCAAACTCTAAAAACACCTTTTTATCATTATGTGAATTAGGTTATGAAAATTGAGCCACATAATAGATTAGGTTATTAGGACTCGAAAACATATTTTATTATATTTTTTTGACTTATAAAAAATTAGTTATGATTTTTATAAGTTAATTCATCATTAATTAGATCCATCAAAAACACTTGTTATTAATCTTTAAATTTAGTTATCAAAACATGTTCCGTTAGTTAGATCTTATTTTTCTAATCCCAACAAGTGTTTTTCTATATTTTCTGATCATCCATTAATTAGTTATTAATTTTAAAGCACCGACCAAACCAAAAATTACACGTAAGCAACCGATTTGCAAAAGAGAAGAGAGAGGGAGATGCCCATGTGGACTGGGCCAGCCAATCACAACCGTCCATGTCAGCATGGCACTCATCCAACTCAGTGAAACCATGCACTAAACAAAAGAAAAAGAAACACATGAAACGGCCATAATACCCATCTCGAAAAACAAAGCGAAGAAGTGAAAACGAAGGGCACATGCGAGAAAACACAACTGGGGATCTACCCCATTCTCGCCTCCCCGACAGAAGAGCCACGACTCAAGTCTGCTTGGTGCCTGAGAACAGGATCAGAGATTGGGAGCCCAACAACAACAACAAAGACTGCCACTGTCTTCACGATCACTAGCCGGAGCGAATGAGCCAAAAACTAGATAAATCGTCAAAGGCAGGACCGGAAAGAGACTTCGGTCACAGAGAGGAGAGTGAGGGACAAAAACCATGAAGAAGGTCGCAAAGCTCCAAACCACAGCTACAAGCGGGTGCGAGGAGAGAAACCGAAGTCAAACAACCACTTACCAAGGTTAGGGTGTTGCCAAAGACCTCTAAACAATAGGATGATGACAGTGACAACTCCGGGAGTAGGGGAGAGCAACCTACAACACGCGAGGCGAGAACAAGACCATCAATAGCTCCGCAGGTGTCTAAAGGTCATGCAAGTGTGAGCAATTGAAGGTAGAGGGACCCAACATAGGGCTTAGGCCGCTGAAGTCGGAGGAAGAAGGTGGACCTGGTTGGGGAGGAATGATGGATGTCAAGGGCAATTGAGGACAGAGGAGGTTCAGTTTGGGGTCCAGGGTGCTTCGTGTACTACCATATATATAGGAGGGAGGGTATAGTAAGAAGGGAAACTAGGGCCACAGAAGGAGTTTTGAGGGTTTCAGATTGGGAAAGATTTAGGTGGGAAAGTTAGAATTAAAAGATGCAGGATGATCTCACGATCACAATGGGACAAGAATCTCAAAGGATGGTGGAGAAGAGAGAGAGAACAATTAAATTGAATGATCTGTGTATAGAGCAACCCAAATTGGGCTCCTACTCAAGGTAGGAGACGACCGAATGCCGTCTAGAATTGATATGTCAATCACGATTGATCGGCACACAAGTGAAGCGCGTGACAGCTCAACCATAGGCGAAAAATAGGAAAATAAACCGAATTAACCAAAGTGAAATCCAATTAATGCATGTATTTCTCTTTCCTCATTTAGGGGTTCTAGACTTATCCAAATTAAACCAAAATTTACACATAGGTTAAGTTAAACATGTAGATTTTGAATATACACTTAGTTTTACCTCTTGGAAACCTTTAATGGGTTAAATAAATCAAATTTCATTTTATCTTTCCTCTTTCATTAATAGCTTTAGAATTATTCAAATTTGATGAAACTTGACCCACAAGTCATATTTAATATGTTGGATACGAATTTACCATCAATTTTATATGTTGGAGTTGTTTGAGTATTTATTTAATATTTTGAAGGTTCTACACACTTCCTCTCTCTTGATTTCACCTTTTAAGCAAACTTTCTCCAAATTGGATGAAAATTTACCCAAAGGCTATATTGATTATGTAGATTAAAAATCTAAGATTATTTTCCTTTTTGGAGTCATTTATTATTTTATTTGATATTTTGGGGAAAACATTCATCTTCTTTTCCAACTTGAATTAAATGAATTATTATTATGTGAATAATGTGAAACTTGACTCCCAAGATAATTGGGACCCAAGGAACACGATTTTAAACTTAGATTTTACTTTTGGAACTTCTTTTTATGAGATATGTCATATGGCCCATTAGTGGCCCATTAGTTCATTATTTATTCAATTAAGTTCTTTAATTTATTCTTATCATCCAAATGAGTCATTATTAAGCACAAATTATTATGTATTCCCTTATATACTTGAGGTGTCACATTTTATGTTCTGTTATTGGCTTAATTACATGTATTAGCTTATCCTTGTTTGGACAAGTCAAAAGGGTAAAATTACTAGGGTAGGGTTCTAGTTCTGGTATGTTACATTAGGGATGTAGACAAAGGTTTTTCTAATACTTGGACCTTATATTAAGTAAGTGTGAACAGAGGCATATACAAATAATTGAATTAACAAAGTATCAAAATAGGAGATAGAACTAATATATAGATCTATGCATCCTAGATTCTAAAGAAAGAGGGAAGGCCATATACAATAGTTAAATGAACTAATTTAATTGCTCATGTACTTTGACCTTGGGCATAAACAACCCTAGAACCCATGTATCCAAGCAACATTTGACCAATGATGTGTGGTAGTTATTACATGTCATTCCTTGATTTTTATAAGTGGGATGAAATTCATTTTTTTACCAAGTCATCTCTCAAGGATCCTAAACCAAAACTATTGAATAATTTATAATGCCCTCTTAGGTCCTAAGTAAGTTAGGATATTATGAACTAATAGGAATGTGTTAATAACTCAAAACAACTATAATGTACAGTTCCAAAAAAGTCTACCCATAATCCAATCACCTTGTTGGAGATGTGGTTCTATACTAGCTTTCCTCTGTATTGGTCATTTTCTCTTGAATAATGGAAAATGGGGAATCATAAAATCAAGGGATTAGTAAACCCACAAATCTAACAGGAGAATAGGGTTAAATGCTCTGGCAACTGACAACACGGTCATGGTGAAGATCTGTGGTGACAAAGAGGTTGGAGCTCATTATTCCTCCTTTCTAACAATGAAGGATCCTCATTATCATTCCTCTACCTCAACTCTCAATGATGCGTCTCTATTGAAAGAGTTTGCTCATGGGCATATTTCTTAAAACAAAAACATGGTGATACTTCACAGAAGAAGGCTGGCATAGTAATGAAAGGCCAAACATTGGTTTACCCGTGCGAAGAAGCAGAGAAGAATGATGAAAGGTGGAAGCTATGTCAAGCTGGATATATCATTGACTTTAAAACTCATCTTCCTATGGTGGAAAGGTACCTGTCATAAGTATGGATTCTTAAAGGGTCAATTGAAGTCAACAATCATGGTTAAGGTTTCTTTCTCATCAAGTTCTCATAGCAAGAAGATATGGACAATGTCCTTGATTGTGGTACCTATTTCGTCAGGGGGATCATGAAATGGAACATGGTGATATGCTTAAGAGATTTAGGATGACAAATATGCCCATTTGGGTTAGAATTCATGATCTTCCATTGGAGCTTTGGGATATGAAATTGTTGCTAGAATCTATTCTTTTCTTGGAAATCCTTTGTGTATCGATAGACTGACATGTGAACTAGAAGACTTGAGTTTGCAAGATTATAGATCTTAATGTTGGGATCTTCAACCTTTTCATAAGAGTTGTAAGTGTCCAATGACAAATGTTATTCACAAGTCATTAAATTTGAGTATGAGTGGGTGCCAAAGAGTTGTCTTGTTTGTAATATATTTGTTCATAATGATTGTAGTGGTGTTATGAGAGTAGCTCCAAAAAAGTTTGGGTGGCAAAGAAACTAGTGGATGCATAGAATTGTTTAATAAAATGTTTGAAAATACCGAAGTGGTTGATATCTCAATTAATGTTGACTTTCATACTATCACTGATAATCTAAAAGTTTCAAGTACTGATGATGAAGTTTTTCATGTTCCCAAGGACTCTTTTGATTGATAGTAGCTTTGTGATTTCTGACATTGCATCAGAAGAGATGTGTCTTCTAGAAGCCAAGAGGTGGTAGTAGGCTTGATCACTCCTCCCAACTCTACTGAACCAAAAGATAACATTGGAGATTTTGAAGTCCAAAAAGCTAATAAAAGAATAAAGGCAACATGGAAGGGGAGAAAGGCACCCAACACTGATGCTAGCACGGAAGTAGAGAAAAATGTTTAGACAACTCTGATAAAAAAATAGACAATTTAGACTCTTGTTAAATGAAGGCAAAAACTTCTTAAGAAAGGGGTTGTTACATCTAAATCCAACAAATCATTGGTCAAGAAAGGGGTTAATGGATAATTTTATCTGTAACATTGTGTCATGGAATGTTAGGGGTCTGAAAATAAAGCTCCCAAATTCTAGGAAAAAAAGAAGATTGAAGCCTCAATTGATTTTGCTGAATGAGACTAAAGTAGAGAGAGGAAGACTAATAGCTAGATTACTATTCCCCCCCCAGTTATCATTGGGTATCTAATCATGGTTCCCACCATATGGGAAGAGTCATTTCCCTTTGGAAGGAGGAAGATTGTTCTATTAGGAAAATTTAGGAGACGGATGAGTCAGTTCATATGGAAATTCATGTCGATAACAATAGGTTTTTATCTCACTGTAGTTTATGGGCATAATACTGACAATGATAGAGTTTGTTTGTGGAATGAAATTAAAAGTATTCATGCTAGTATGAACTCACATTGAGACATATTAGGCGAATTTATTTGGTTAGAAAGGAAGAAGAGAAGATAGGTAAAGACCCTTCCGTCGAAAAATCAATGGAGGTCTTTAATAATTGTGTTCTAGATTATTGTTTTATTGAACAAAATCTTAGTGATTCTCTTTTCTCGCATGACAATCTTCAAAGAGGAGACAAAATTTTTACTTCATATATTAGTATAATCCTTTACAACTATAAATTATTGAAGTATTTTTCTGATTTTAAGGGTATTCTTCATTAAAATATATTAGTGGTCACAAAATCATGTCTCTTATGATCAATGAAAGACAAAGGGTTCTTTCTCCATTTAGATTCATCAACGTCTGGATGATAAAGGAAGGTTTCTTTGATGTTATTAAGAAAGGTTAGGATGTCAAAGCTAAAGTTTTTCCTATCTACAAACTTTACTTCAAGCTTAGAGATCTTAGAGGTCATTTATCCAGTTGGAATAAAAATGTCATTAGAAATTTCTCTCAAGAGGCTAAGAGGATGGAGATTTGTGTTATTGTTGCTCAAACTAGATTAGTTACTGATCCTATTAACATTGATCTTTAGTGTGACACTATTTCTTAAGATGCTTACAAAGTGGTTATGCTTGAGGAGTCCCTTTTTAGACAAAAATCCAGAGCCACCTGCATAAAAGAAGTTGGTTCCTATTCAAAGTTTTTCTATTCCTCCATCAGAGTAAGAAGAAATATTAATCACATTAAATCCATTAATATCAATGGATCTCTCTGCATGAATGGCAATGCTATTGCAGATTACATCTCCTCTAACTATTCTGAGATTTTCAACAAGTCACATTCCTCGTGTTGATTTATTGGATTCTCTCAATTTTCCAAAACTTCATGATATGGAGAATTTTATGCTGGATAAATGCTTTTCCTTTAAGATATTTTTGATGTGATGAAAGCTACGAATATATACTAATTAATGTCCTGGACCGTATGGGTTTAATGGCAAATTTGTTAAGGTTTGTTGGAGCATTGTTTGCATGGATACTATGGAAGCTATCTTCAATTTCTTCAATTTTGGCAGAACCCTTAGAGAATCTAGTAATACTTATATTACTTTCATCCCAAAAGTTAAAGATTCTGATGAGCTTAAAAATTGGTGGCCTATATCTCTCTACAATGTTTAATAATAAAATCATTTAAAAGAGCTACAATATTTTCTCTCCTCTCTGGTTAGTCTTAATTAATGTGCTTTTGTAAAAGGGAAGAGCATTAAGGATGATGTGCTTCTTTTAAATGAATCAATTCATGACTTCAACAAGTGCAGTGGAAAACCCAAGATGTATATTAAAATTGACCTATCTAAGGCATATGACTCTATTTTGTGGGAGGATCGATTGCACATTATTTCTCTAATGAATTTCCTTATTGTTGGAAGATTGAGGTTTTCAGTACTACTACCTATAAGATTCTAGTTAACAGGCGAATGTACAAGCTCTAATAAACCTAGTAATGGGGTGCATTATAGTGACCCTTTAGCCCCTTATCTCTTTGTCATGGTGATGCAGACAATCACTCATCTATTCAACAAAGATATTAAAGATGGAAAGTTTCATCCTCTCAAAGCCTTTGCTAATTTTGTTGTCTCTCATTGAATCCTTTTTGACGAGTCATAGTATTCTCTGATGTTGATGAACTTAGTGCTTCTTGCATAAAATACATTTTGAAGGAAATCTACAACATCATTGGATTAGAGATCAACATCGAGAAGAGCTCAGTTATTTAAAGTAATGGTGAAAATAAGAAGAAGATTTGTGATATCTTGGGTATCAGTGAAGGAACCCTTCCTAAGAGATATCTTGGAGTACCATTTTTATTGGTAAGCTCAAGAGACCACACTACGACCCCCTAATTGGTAAAATGAAGAAAAGGGTCAATGGGTGGAAATCTAATCTTCTCTCGATGTCTGAGAGAGTAGAACTTGTCCATTCAACTCTGTTTGTCATTCATAGTTATTGGTCTTTAATGTTTCGTCTTCCGTACTCGATCTATGATTATATTGAAAGGATGTGAAAAGATTTCATTTGGGTGAAGTCTAAAAAAAGAATATTGTTCATATTTCTAAATGGTGCAAGATTACTAATCCAAGAACTGAAGGTGGTTTGGCTATCAAATGTGTTATAGGTATCATCAAAGCTTCTAGTGTTATGCATGGATGGAACATTGCAAAGAAGAAGGATAGTTTATGGATTAGATGGATACATGAAAAATACTTACATAAGCACTCTGCTAGTGTCACTCACAAAAATGACTCTTTCTCTTGGCATCTAAATAGGATCCTTAAGGAAAGACCTATCATGTTATATTTGTGAAGTTTGTTGTGGGAAATGGTGCTAATATTTCCATTTTGAATTACCCGTGCTTACATAGCTTGAGATTCCTAGTTGATATTTTGGGCAGTAAAAGTGTTATGAAACTCAGTTTGAGTTCAGGTGCTAAACTTGAAAGACTTATTAAGGGTACCTCATGGCATTTTTAGAAGACCACACTTCAATACGGTCTTATTGACTTACTTGAATCATGTCCCAGTCCCAATGGACATGAAAATAGGATTTTTTTGATGACTTGGTTTCTATCAAGCTAAGAGATGTCTGGTTTAGAGTTAGAACTATTGGTAGATCACTCATCTAGCTTGTTATTGTTTCCTTTGTAAGAGCAATAAAGAAGTATTGGAGCATGTTATCTTCAGTTAGAACTATTCAGTTCAGATATGGAGGAAAGCTAATGAAACCATGCTAAATAGAGTCACTTAGTTTATTAATGGTCTAGTTGATTTTGGAGAGAGAAGAGAAAAGATTGCTTGCATTTGGATCTTGTATTGGCTATGGAAAAAACACAACACTAGAGTTCATAGCAATAATAAACTTTGTAGGTCTAAGTTGTGGAGCTTTATTGAAACAGATATCAGGGCCCTATGTGAGCTATGCATTTTTAATTGGATTGTGACTTCCGTGTTGGTCTTATGATCTTGAGATCATGCTTTCTATCTTGGGGAGATTTATTTCAATTTGCCTTTGGTTTTGTGTAACTTTCTTCCCCCTATCTTTGTTGATTACGTATACTCTTGTTGGAGTTTCAACTCCTCAAGATTGTATAGATACATTTACATGTTAAAAAATGAAAAAGTAATAGATTGAGCTTGGGTTACCAAAAAAAAGTAAACTAAGAAATCATAATTGAAAGGAAAGATATACATGATAACTTAAAATTGATTCTCGACATGGTATTTGATTAGTAAAACCACTAAAATAGGAAAATATAGCATAGATGGAACCTAAATACCCATAGACGATCATAGTTGACCACAAATATATGAAGAAACATTAAAAAACAATTAGAGAAGTATAGAGATAGAAAGATAAGGAGAGAGAGAGATGGAATGAGTGGATCTCACTCCAATATCCTCCTAGTTATATGATTCCTTCTTATTTTTGTGCTTTTTCATATTCTTTGGTCTTCTTCATCAACCTTCTTTGCCAAGTCATTTGAACAATAACTATGGATTTCAAAGATTGTGGTTGTGTAAGGAGTGGGAATAGAGAGGGGATCCACTCCATACTCAATTTGAGGAAGAAACCATCTATTCCAAACACACTAACAAGTATGTTGGAATAGGTATATATTTCATTTATCAAAGGAATGGTTCACACAAATAGTAGCAGAATAGATGTAATGACTACATTCAATTCTATAAGATTACATAATAATCCCACTTGGGATTTACATAAAAAACAACAACTTATTCACTAGGAAGAGAGATGTCCAAACAATTTCAAGTCTATCTCCCAAGAGTAAGCTCCATTAACCCAGTTCTAGGTCATCATGTCAAGTTCACCATATCCTTCACCTAATGGGTTGTAAGCATAGTCAATAAGAGAAGAAAAACTAGAAGTTGCCAATACAAAGATGACAATATGAGCATAATAATAGGGATTGAGCATTATTAAGAAAAAAGACCACCAATATAACAAGGCTTCTCATCCAGGAGAAAAGTACCAACCAAGTGGATATCAAAAAATTATGAATTTCAATATATGATAATCAAAATTTGTACTTTCCATAAAACAAACTAAGGTATGCCACCAAAACACACATAAGTATTTTAGGAAACATAACCCATCAACATTAATAATCAATATGCATGCAAGTGAGATAAAATTAGCATTATTAAAAATATGAAGATTAGTGGTAGTTGGGGAATATAACCCAATACCTAATAGAGAATGAGACATAAAAAACCCCCCACGACATATATACCGTACTAGGATTTGTGGCCTTGGATAAAATGATCTTAAAAGGAATGATTGGACTACCCACATCACCAAGGTGCACCTCCTTTTCAAGGAGCACATCACTAAAGAACTCTATGGTTAAGAATGCTCATCTAAGAGTAGTACTAAGACGAGTGACCAGTCAGGAAGTTTATCTTGGCTTACGTGTGAGTGAGGACAAAGTGAACAATTAAGGCTAGTGGTGGTTTGTGGGCCATTTGTTGTTCCTAAAACTCTACTAGAGCCTTGGGCAGTGGGCCTGAGTGTTACAAATGGTATTAGATCCATAACCCCTCTAGTAGGTGGGGCCTACATGGGCATGTGACATGCCTTCTTGAGTTGTGCGGTCCAGGCAAGTTGGAAAGGGTTGTCCATGGTGATGTAGCCACCCTTATATTGGTATTCCATGATATGGAGTTGGGTGTCCATGGGCGATTTTGGGTCTACACTGCAATGGGGCAATATTATGAGGTCATATAGTTGAGCCTCAATGAGGACGTCAAGAGTCTAAGTGGGGGAGATTACAACATCCAAAGATTTGAGGCCTCATATAAAATGATCAGAAAAGTAATGATTGGACTACCCATATCACCAAGGTGCACCTCCTTTTTAGAGAGTCCATCACTAAATAATTTTGTGGTTAAGCATGCTGAGTCCATAGTAGTACTAGATGGGTGACCAGTCAGGAAGTTGATCATGGCTTGCACGTGAATGAGGACAAAGTGCATAGTTCAGGCTAGTGCGGGTTTGTGAGGCTAGTCATCATTCCTAAAACTCAACTAGAGCCTTGGGTAGGGGGATCGTGTGTTACAAATTACAAGCTTGGGTATGGGGCATAAAACCCTCTATACCTATATATATTATATTATTATTATTATATATATATAAAGAGAGATAGATAGAGAGAGATATATATAGAGAGAGGCTAGAATACACTCAAGTGTATTCAGCCCCAAATACATTCAAATTTATAGCCATCAGATCATCTATTGATAAAAAGGATTGAGAATCCACTCCCACTCACAGTCGACTCTGACAATTGACCCCACCACTACCCATTCACATACATGCTTCTCTCTCTGTGTGACAAGTCACTACAATTATGACATCCCTCTCCCCCCCCTCTCTCTCTCTCTCTTCATGACATCATTTTACCAATGAATGCCACCACCAAGCTTCTCCAATAGGAGAGTGCATTCTACCAGTACCATCGCCAATGAGTAACATTAGCAACAACAATAGCTGCAAACACCAACATGGGATAGGTAGGCAATCCAGTAATCCTACTTTTGATGCATGGATCAAGACCCCATGGACACGATGACATGCCACACTAGAGTTTTCTTGATCCAACTACTCCTCTGTCTATCTAATATGGTGTTGTCCTCATCGCCCAAACCCTCTGAGGATCTCCATGGCTCTATTGTGTGAATCTCGACTCTAACTATGTGATGACTGCCTCTAAGTTCCCAACCTATATGTTATTACCAATGTCATTGATTATCGCAAGAATGAATCTGATATACAAAATGAAGGAGTGTTATCTTTCTCCCTGATGTCAACATTATCTGTTATGAGTGTTATCCTTCACACTAGTAACCCAAAACAGGTGTGGTAGTGGGACATGTTGCTGGACTGGGAACTCATTACCTATACCTAAATGGAAGGAAAATGCCCTTCTTGCCATCAAATCCAATGATGAAAGCCAAGCCACTCACTCCATGCCAATACACCATGCATGAATCTACCACAAGGAAGTGTTCCACCACATGTCTCTTGCAACACGAAGAGGGATCATGAAATATGTTGACAAAAAATTTGACTACTGTGAAGACAACTAGAGAAGAATTGCATTCATGAAATTCAAATTGGGCTTATTTTATGGCATTTGCATTTAAGAAAGTTGACTACTGGGAAGACATGTCATATTCACTCGAGCATTTGTGCATCATAAAGATTCTACTGCACAAAGTTGATGTGTGTGGACAACATCAACATGCTAACAAATCTCATGTGGTATTCTGGTATTAAATTACATGATCAAATAGATATAACCAATGTTTGAATATCACACCTTCTTAGTGGATGTACAAAAAGCAGAAGAAACCGCATGATGATGCCTTGTTTGTGTGAACTGTTGCCATTTCATAGTTTTTCTAGTAGCATCATTTATTGCATGTAGTTTTCAAAACAATTATAAAATGCAATAAGAATTATCTGATTATATGAGAATAGATATGGGCCTGAGCAAGGTGTTCATTCATATAGATGCTTTGCAATTTCATGCATTTTTGACTTCTCACTAATTGAACGTGTGGCCAAAACTGCATTCCATTATCAAGAGTGGAGGTGCTAATTGGACCAACATCAAACTTACGTGCTTGTGCCCCTCGCTTGACACCTCATGATGAAACCCTCACCTTTGTGGCTTAACTCTGCCTCACGCTCGTTGCCACTAGCTGTGCAGTTAGGTGTAGGAATTACTTTATGAGCTTAAACTCAATGCCGCAATAGATGCTATCATCAGAGACAAGGATCATAGAGATGTTTATTTGAAGCGTCAATGAGTCTCCAATAAAGTTGGAGCATTACCCCCTACTATTTATCTGGACTAACCCACCTATGGACCAGACATCATGGTCGTCAAGGTAATACAATGGATCACTGAGAGTGGAACCACTATAGTGATGCCCAATCATTCATCCAGTTCCTTCATCCTTGACTAGCTCGACTGAGCTCTACTTTTCAGGTACAACAAGTTTGTCTCTGTTGGAACACCAACATGGATCCAACCATTCTTCGACCCATTCCAGTCAACAGAGAGAACCACATAGAGTTCACACTATATCTCATATAGGATCTCAAGTATACCTCCTTATCTTCCAACCCAATTAATGATTCCTAGTCTTCTTGTAGAGTTCAAGAAGTTTTCATGGAAGAACTAAAAGATAAGAAGTCATTGAACCAATCATCCTTTATTGATGGGTAACTAGGTGTGGTACTAGCCGACAACTAGCTTGGTCGTGTGAAGAGGAAGAGGAGAAAAACTAATTTTAATAAAATTCTAGTCATACATTCAGATGTAAGGTCAGTGTTGCCTACAATCAGAAGATACACAAAGACGTCAGAGGACTCCTAGTCGTCCTCCTCCTCATACATGTTTTTTTCACCACCATTACCATGGCTCAGCATATCCTGCTCAAGTGATGAACCACCATACCATGACGCTCACCACGGTGAGATGTCATAGGTGCTAGCTTCATGCTACAAATCCTGTGAAGACCATGACATAGTGCCAGAAGACGAGTCACTTCCTCATTCTTGCAAAGTCCTCATCCTGTCTAGCTCCTCTACTCCTCTTCCTCCTTCTAAGACTTTCCAGTGAACTTCAAGGGTGTCCTTATCCAACTCGACACCTGTGTCATCCCATACAGCCTCACACGCCTCCTTGCCACCCTCGGCGTCCACCAAATTCTAATGAATCAAATTCTCATGAGAGAGAAATTGTATAGGGTAGTATGCTCAAAGAACCAAGTGAGAAAAAAGTATGAGTGATTGCTCAATATGATCAATAAGGGATGCCACATACATTAAGAGGGAGAAAAATTAGGTCAAATGCTCAATATAGAATCTAGAAGATAAAACATACCTCAGATGAAGTCTAGATATGTCCAAGGTCAATCCTAGTTCCACATTAAGATCACAAGACACCTAATAAAAGCATATATGAAATTAGGAGTAAGTTCACTTTAGTTACATGAATCATCAATATGCCCTCTTTATTATTTATGAATTAGGTTATCAAAGTGATATCATCTTGTAGATTATGTTTTACTATTTTCATAACATATTTTACTTTGTTTTTCTAAGTTACTAGATTACTAAATATGAATTTTACAAATTCTATTCAATTATGAAAATCCTTAAAATATTACATTGGAATTAGGTAATGAAACTTTTATTAAAGGATGGTGAATAATTTCTAGGTTTCGAAACATATTTTATTATATATTAATGAGCCATATATTAATTTCCATCAACTTTTTGAAAATGATACTATTTATTGAAATAGAAATAGGAAAATATGTCAAAAGATTGATCTGCCCTTGCATATATGCTTTTCAACCATATATGTGACATGGTATTTCATTCATAACCAAATCAATCTCATTTGACCAAAGAAATCAAAACAGGATAAAAGGACATCAGTTACCCTGAGAAAAATAAAATAAGAAAAAAGATGGTAAGGGTGAAGTAGAGAAAATAAGAGGACAATACAATGTTCTCTGAGCATAGATGATCCTCAAATCTAGAAATCAATTCCCATATGAAACTGTTGAATCCTTGCAATCTTGAGACTGAGAGGGATACCCACACACTACCCACAACTAGAAAAACTCGGTGACCCCTCAAGGAGATACTAGGGTGGCATGAAATGCCCAAAAAGACTCCCACCATGAGTGTATAGGAGGAGGAGTTGAAGTACACTGAAAACCCCCCAAAAAACAAGAAAGTTCACAAAAGAGGGGTTTGCGGTATCAGAAAAAAAGAAAAGAAGATGAGAACCTAACAGAACCTTGACCAAATACTCCATGTCGGGAACGAGTTTCAAAATAGTTTGAGAAGAAGGTTTTTAAGGGGAACAAGTAACCCCCGTTCCTAGTTCAGGTTCTTAGTTGTGAATCCTTCACATCGGTGTTGTGGAGGTTCCTAAAAGACCTATGGTTGTTTTCCAATGCCAGAAGCTTGCAGCCAATTCTAATATGACATAGAAGGAGTTGGAGGGATTACCGAAAGAGAAATCAAACTATGAAAACATTGGTAATCATTGTATAAGCCCCCCTTTGGTTCATGGGTAAGGATGTGAAAAGGATCTAACAATGGTTGGGATATGGAAGAATGTGGAGAAATATAGAATGTAGTTTATCCATCTCATGTTTGGATAACACAGAAAAATGATAAGATACAATGTACATTTGTTCAATGAATGCATAATTACAAATAAATTTAACAAATTGATTAACATTTGATAGTTGCAAATAATAGTGAATAGGCACCCACAAAAATATATCAGGAAACCACCTAAACTCCATATACATTATCACCTAGAACAGCTCCATCACGCACATAACATCTTCAGTGCAGAAATTGGTAGTAGCATTTCAAAACAAAGTGACAACGGAAATAAACCCAAGCAAATGAAATGATTTTATAAAAAAATATAAACTAATATAGCTATAACCAACCTCGAGTCGTCAGTTAATTTAGAATAATTTTGATTATCCTTTGATGGTGCCTCACCAATCTAATCTTTAAGGTGCCACACAGTGTTTTCCTTTTTACGTGCTTGAAGAAGAATGTTGGCTAATGCTAGATGTCAACCTTAACGTTGATGATTTCTCCTCTATCATTTGGCTGGCACCAGAGCTTTTAAACCAAGGTCAGAAATGGAAAAGTTGACGGTTTAGATTCTATCATGGTCTATAGCTAGGAAAAGAAGATCCCCATGGTGGTAGAGACAATCAAGAAGGCATCAATGACGGTGGTTGAAATTAGAGAGAAGAAGAACTCTCAGTATCAGCTTGGACAAGCAAAAATTAGAGTGTTTGATTCATGATGTTGTGTTTAGATGGATCATAAATACCTTGTACTGGGCAGGTTTTGATAATCCTGAGTCATCATGATTCTAATTCTGGCGGATTGTTTTCCTGATTAGATTTTTTCCCTAACAAACATAGGATAGGATTAGACTCAGAAATAGAATCCTTTCCCATGCTTAATACCTTGAACCAAACACATCTAAGGGTTTGGTGGTTGTGGGGGAGTAGTTTTATAGTGGAACGAGGATCTACAATAGAAGGGAGATGATGCAAGAAAGGAAGCAAAGGAAGAACAAGGGATGAAGGGGGAAAATATGATTAAGTTTTACAACTGACCCGAACCCTATCAAAGTCGGGATCAAACTATGTGGGTATATTCAAGGAACATTTTGGCAAAAAAAACTTGTGAAGAAAGAAAGTACAAATGTAGTTTTTCATGAGAGAAGAGAAAAAAAGAAATACATATATTGAGAAACCATTTCCCAATTAGGATAAAGGTGGAAGACAATAGATCGAGACCTACAATCTAGATCGGATGATTCAAAGATAATTCAAGTAAAGACAAAGAATGAAACATGTGTGACCTACATTCTGTGTGAAACTTTATGAAATCGATGTGTTAATGCAAATATTCATCAAATTAAGTCATTTTAAAGCCTTTTCTTTTATAACTAATTAGAGGTGTTAGCATTTTCTAGTTACTCTCAAAGTTGGCATCCAAGCTAATTGGGAGCTAAGGAATATAATTTGAGATTATATTTCAATTTTGAATCTTCCTTTAATGATTTCCAATACAATTATAGTTTAGATTTATTATCCTTATATTTTTTATAATACTACATCATTATCATCAACATTTAGTAATTAGAAACTTATAAAATTCACATGGTTATCAACATGGTTATCTTATATTATTGTGTACAAATTTGGTTAAGATACTCAATTACTCATAAGTCCATTAGTATTATCATTAACTTTTATATTGACACATTATTCCTACCCATTAGACATATTTTAGTCATTATGTATGCATTAGTGGACAAAGAAGCATATGTATCTTATTATAAGGGATTACCTACATATCATGCATCATTTAGTTTATTAGGTCTAATCCTATTCTTAATAAGATATCTTATGTTATTATCACAACTAATTTCACTTAATGTAATATATATGTTTTCAAGCCTATACATGTTAGGGTTACTGTTGAGTTATTCATGTTAGTGCATTAACTATATCCATTAGGGTTGCAAACAACTATATTAGGGTATAATACCATCCCCGTTTGGTCAAATCTTAGGAACCAATCATAACAATCTCCTAACCATGAGATTAGGGTTTCTAGAGTCAAGATGATAGGTTTTATTATGTTATAACACTCCACCCCTTAAAGAGGTCTTCATCCTCAAAATATAATCATCCATACATTATCAACCAACTACTCTCCATCCCTTAAATGGTTTAATCTAATAATTTAAACTAGAAAACTCTTAAAGATATTCATGCTTCATATGAATTGTCTAGTTGGAAATTCTATATGTTGTTCATAGGTCATGCATCCAACTAACATGTCATGTCCATCTAGGGTTGAATTTTAGGTCCTTGTGTTTCTAACCTACCAACCCTAAGATTCACATGAGAATCCAAAAAGTCACTAGCTACAAATATCCACAACTTAGGAGAGGTGAATAAGGATAGATCCACTAAATATTTAGAACAAGCTACATCTTCCTATTCATAACTTCATAGTCAAAAATAGGGTTGAGATTACTATTCAAGCCAATTCTAGGGTTTCTCTTCCAACTTCATGCATATTTTCATTATGACTTGTTTCAAGAGAACATTGATAAAATCCATACAATTTTCTTTGCACATAAATAGTATAACGGAAAATAATTTTTGATGGTAAGGAACTATGAGATGCAAAAAAAATATGGTACCAAAATTAGTTGTGTGAACCAAGTCACAAATTTCCAATCAAGATCTTATAACCTTAATACTTTAACATCATCACTACCATCTCCCTCCTATAGTTGAAAATCATGTCTATAGGGAAATATGTGGATAGAGTAGGCAACGGAAACAAAAAAAAATTCTACCCATATTTTCCTTAACTAGCAGATTGCGTCAACAATAGTGTATTTTGAAATAGGGTGCAAGACATACCTTGTTATAGAGCAAGTCCAGTGACTTTTCTTGTAGAGATATGTGCTCCCTTCAAATGTAGCACATGCATGGAAATCATTAGCATCCTCCTAGTATAGCAGACAGACAATAGTTGACAACATCCTCCTAGTGTGACAACAAAAGATTCCACACCTCTATGTAGTCCATACAGACCACCAAGAACTCCATGTTGCACTTACATAACAAACGGGAAGGAGTTTCCCTTCCATTTGTCAATGTTCTAGCATTGTCTTTCTTTACCCTTGCTATCTCTCCCTTTCAGGTAAGACTACTAGGCTCTCTCAGACATTACCTGAACTGTGAGATAAGGAGTCTTGAGACAATCTCTTGACTTCCTCTTTTAACTTTGTGTCTATTGTGTGTTTGAGCCTTGCCCACCCCCTCCTTATATAGGAGTGGATGGGCTAGGGCTTCCAAAACTTAGGGGATACAGAAGATCAGATCTGATGGATTGATGGTTGCTTTGGACAACCAACCATTTGACAGGACCATCCAGTCAGTTAACTGGCACACTAGTCGATCAATTGGAATGTCTAATCGATCGATTGGCTTGTGGACAATGGTGCAATAATACCGTCTTTTAATGCAATAGTTTATGCACATTGTTACACATATCATTAATCGTTCAAACCAGTCAAACTGGTCCTTTGACCCAGTCATACTGGTGGTTTTAGATCTAGTCGGTCGATTGGACATTCTAGTCACTCGACTCATTTTGACCATCCATTAGGAACCCGATTCAGCCAGTTGGTTGGACAACCCAACTAGTCGACTTGTTAGTTCCATCAGCCAGTGTCAGTTAGATCCACTCGGTCAACTAGACACTCCACTCGACCGATTGACACACCAGTTAATTGAATGGACACTCTAGTTGGTCGACTTGAATAGCAGTGTTGTTTAATTTCATTACCTAAACAATTTTAGTAACCAAGTCAAATCTTATCCATGAGTAAACTCCTATTCAATGTGCATCCTATGTGTGTGACCCTATAGGTCTCATATTATACTAGCAATGAATTTCATAACCATTATTGTTACACAAGCAATGAGCAATATCTAACAACACATCATTGCTATCCAAATAATGGGAAAGTTGGAGAACAACTTCAATCTACAATCAATGATCAATCTTAACATGTTTATAGTTCCTTTGTCTCTAATATCTAGATTGAATCCGATTCATGGAATTGTCATCCTGTTAATACTCAATCTATGTTTCTTGAACTATAGCAAATTGTTGAGATACATTGAGTTTACATATCATATATTGACTCACATGAGCATGGCCATGATTTTTCAATCTCTCTTATTAAGGGCTTGGGATCAAATCTCAATAGGAGATACCCCCATCTACATCACTCACACTCAATCCCCATGAGTCACAACATACCCAAACATCACCTTTATGGCATTTTTTATACATGATCATGTTAGATGATGTCAAAGTTCACCGAAAAACATGTGATGAGTGTAGTGACTTCTAGTCTAAGAGACACAATCACCACTACCACTTTGAGAGCTGATTCAGACTACCATTACATGATCTCCATGTATCAATCTCAAGGGGGGTCTTTCTGGTACACTGTACTCTAACACATACCCATGTGTTTGACTTGATATCCAATATCATGACTAATAAGACTTAGTCATCAGTCAACACACATTCTAATCTTTTGTATCATTGTCATCTATTTTGCTTCCATAATAATATCTGACCAGGGACATTCTAAGAATGTATGTGCTCTTATCATACATATGATCTCATTCATCAGGTCCTTAACCTAAAGACATATGTCATCGAGTAACAACGACCTAAAGACATATGTCATCGAGTAACAACATTCTTTAGACATATATTACACTTGTATCATTATCACATAACTTAGACATTCCTAACATACAAAATTACCTTTTTTTTATTTGCAAGAGAACCACCCCCGCACGAGCGCCACTTAGTGACCCCCATTATTTTTTTTTGTCTAACAGAAGACACCAAAATTACCTTTATTAATATTATCAAGTCAAGTATATAATGCTTCATATAAGCATCAAATGATATTTTCTATGGGCATACATACCAACAAACTCCCACTTGCACTTAGATCCAATCATCCATGAATCTGATTCCAAGTGCTTTATCATGACCATCATGTTTCTTCTAAATAAATGCTTTTGTCAGTAGGTCAGCAACATTTGCTTCTAGTCGGTGCACATCTTTACATCTCCTTGCTGTATGATTTTTTGTATGATATCGAAGTGTTGTGTGTATGTCATTTGGGTTCCCGAGCCTATCTAATAGATCCATTATTGCCACAACATCCCTACTGTGTTGTCAATGTTTGGAACCACCCCAAGGTCACCAATGAACTTCTTGATCCATACAATACAATTGATGTTTCCAAACAACAATGTATTTGACTTCTATTGTAATAAACAACAACTGTCTCTTGCTCAAAACCTTTCCAGCTTAAAGTTTTGCTTTTAAGGCAAAACACAAATTATCATCAATAATCATCTTTGTTAGTTTGGAAGCTTGCATCAATGTAACCATTTATACCCAACTCTTCCTTATCACCATAATTAAGGAACTGATTCTTAGTGCTACTAGTTGTTTTGTATGGTAGTCCACTAACCTTCACTGGGATTTGACTAATATATGCTTACCATACCCAAGAATATGATGAGTGCATACCATTGCATACATGATAGATCTAATTGCAGAAATACATGACATCTTACTTGTGTGCTCCTGTTCTTCACAAGAATCAGGACACTGGGCTCTAGAGAGGTTAATTCCATGGGACATGGGAAAATTTTCCCTCTTTGAGTCATGCATGCTGAACCCCTTCAAAAATTTGTCAATTTATGTACTCTTACTTAGGCCAAGAAGCCTTCTATATTTATCTATATAGATCTTGATTCCTATTCCATAGGATGCTTTGCCTAAATCCTTCATATAGAATGTACATCCCAGCCAGTTCTTGACAACATGTAGGACAGGGATGTCATTCCTACATACAATATGAAATACAATTATCCTCCCACTAGCCTTCTTGTAAACACATGTTTGATCTTCATTTTGACAAGGCAAACTCTTTGACTGCCTTGTCAAATCAAAGATCCTAGGTATAAGATGCTTGCTTTAATCCAAAGATTAACCTTTGTAGCTAAGATGAAATGGAAAACATGATATTGATGGATGTCATACATGTCAGTCTTCTTGTTGAACACCCACTTGCACCCTATGGGTTTTACCCCTTCAGGTGGATCCATAAAGGTTCATACCTTGTTTCTATACACATAATCCATGTTAGTTCTCATGGCCTCAAGCAATGTTTAGAGTCTGGTCCCTCAATAGAATCTAGGTAGGTTGTTGGCTCATCACCTATGACCAACTCATCGACTTCTTGAGTCATAAGATATCTAAATCTTTCAGGCTCAAGGCATATCTTACTATATTTATAAGGTTTATGTGTTACCTGAGGAACTTGAGATTTCACTACAGTTTGTGATTCTCCTCATTCCTTCTATACTTCTACATGTTCAATATTTTCATTGGTCTCAAACTTCTTTGATTTCTACTTCTCTCACACTGATTCCTTTACAATCAAATTCCTTTGGGGGAACATAACAGTCCTAGAAACAAACACTTTATTTTCAGATGGAGAATAAAAGTAGTATCCCTTGGGATATCTAAAAAATAACATTTATTGGATAGGGACCATTCTTTTCAAGAAAATATTATCTCTCATAAGCTTCACATCCCCAAATCTTCATAAAAGACTCATCAGGACATTTCATATGTCATATCTCATATGGTGTCTTTTGAACCAATTTAGACGGTACATGATTTAGTGTAAACAATGTGGTTTCTAAAGTATATTCCCTAGAAGGATGTCATAAAATTATCTAGACTCATCATTACACACACCATACACAACATGCTATGATACCTTCTTTCTAGAGTCCATTCTGGTACAATACCATGGTCTCAAAAAGGTCATCAAACCTTTTGGTTCAAGTATTTTCCACATCCTTCATATCAAAGTGCTTTAATACTGGTAACCACCTATATCATTTGTTCTAAAGGGTCACATACATTACTATGTACGAGTCCCAATACATCACTTGCTCTCTCACTATTCCCAAAAAAAGGAGCTTTCGTCATCTTTCCCAATAAACAAAACTCACATCTCTCTATTGATTCAAAATCATAAGAGTCTAGATAACCTTCTTTATGGAATCTAGAAATGTGTTTCTAATTTATGTGTCATAGATGAATATGCCAAAGTTATGTTTCATTTGAGTTATTGAGTTTTAGCATTTAGGTATTTACACTATATACACTTGTCTCTAGAAATCAATATATATCATGAGACATTTGGGCACTACGTTATCTTTAAAATGAAACATCCATCATATATTATATGAAATATGTATCCACTCTTATCCAAACAAGATATATAATGTTTCTATAAATGGTATATATGTAATAGCTATTCTCTAACTATATTATAAGGCCTCTATCCGGAGATAAATTTGGTAGGTTCTAACTGCAGTTCGTAGCAACTCTTGCTCCATGTAGTTACACCTCATCATTTCCTTAAATTCTTACTTCTTCTTGGATCATGCACATTATAACATGTGTGAGATCCTCATCCAGTATCCAATACCTAATATGTTGAAGTAGTAATACTTATCTCATTAGCATATACATGCTTGAAGTAGATATCTCTATCTCTGGCTTCATCTTCTAAGTTCCTTTAAGTGAAAAGGAGGATTCCTTTCGTACTTATACTTCTCCTTATCTTGAGTGTAGAAGACTTGGAATTTAGCTTAGCGTCAAAACTTTTCTTAGCTTTGGCTTCATTCATGGAATCCCCCTTGATGATCAGTATCACGAGTTTAGGTTGTCCTTCTTCATTCATGCTTCAGCCTTTATCAACATGCCAACAAAATCAGACAGCGATTTAGCCAAGTTGGCCAAGTAGTAGCTCTAGATAAATTGGGTATATGATTCATGCAATGATTGTAGAATCATATTCGTGGACAACTCTTGGCACAAAGGAAATACCTGTCTATCAATATGGTCCATGTGCCTAATCATATTTAGCACATGGGGATCTACTGGATCTCCCTCTATCATGTTGCACTCAATGAGCACCTTGTAGACATTATACCTTTCCTACTGTGCATGATTCTGGCACTTGTTCTTAAGATGTGTTACCATCTCGAGAACATCCACGTCTTCATATGCCTTATGCAACTCATAGTTCATACAACATAGCATAAGGTTCTTTAATGTATGTGGCATCATTAGTATGCTTCCAATAAGCATCCACCTCATCCCTAGGCATGTTGGGAGCGGGTTCCTATGGCACCGGTGTATCTAGGACATAGAGATTGTGCTGTTGAGTGAGAATGATTCTCAAAGTCCTGAACCAGTCATGGAGGTTGTTCCCATTCAATTTCTCCTTCTCAAGGACCCATCACAACAAAAAATTTGATTTTTTTATATTTGTTTCTACAATAGAAAATTTGCATTTATCAAAACACTTTTGATTTGATTGAAAAGATTGATGATATTAATTAGGATTTTAATTAATTATCACTCCCACTATTGTATTCAAAGTTATTGACCCTTACCATGAATTTGGAAGATTCTAGTGTACATTCCTCTAGTGAGCTAATATCCAAAATAATTTAATTATTACCCAACTAACATCGGCATCCATAACCAATTATTAGGTAGGAAACATTTTCCAATAGCAACCAATACAATTCTTGGATAGATGGTATACACAACTCTTTGTCATAATCTATTTGTGTGCATCTAGTACTTAATATCATTAAAGATAGCTAGTTAAGCCTAACCCAAAAATCCAACATGACATAAATGCACCATGCTATGGTAGACCCACAGAACTACCATCACACTTTCACAAGATAGACACAACACCATGCTAGGGCATGACAACACTTGGCCGATCAATCTTTTCATATGTGATGTTTATGGAAAGTATTTGAGACTTAGTATTAATTGATGGATTTTATTTATAAATACATTTACATATCCAATCACCACACACTTATAACATGTATCATATACATACTATATCCATAAATGAAACATGTAATCACAAACATATGAGTGATGATTATGGACATACTAATATAATTCTATGGATCCATAAAGAGTTATTGTTCATCTAAAGTCATACATTGTATGCATGAAACCTGTACTGGATAAATCTTGTGACAAGAAAATGCCAATCAGTCGTGGTCCAGTCAATCAGTTGGACCTCATATCGATCGGCTAGTATCCATCATTCAGTTGACTGAATCCTGTCTCAAGAGGTTGCTAGACTCCTCTAGTCAGTCGATTGGGCCTCCAATCGATTGTTTGGCTCCTGCTATCCTCTGACCAATCAACTAGACTTCCAGTTGGTTGACTCACCTCATCAGAATGCCTTCTTCTTGTAAAAACTGAAACTAATGGTAATCCTATCTATATATTACATTGTGTAAGGATAATACCTCGAGTTACATTCCAAAGGAGCATAGGGGGTTAAGCATGAATTACATTTGGATAAGAAATAGGAAGGCTCAGTATGTAAATCAAATTTATAAGATAGGAAATAAACCATCTAGCCATAGAAGCATCCAAGGGGTAATTGGCCATGACCACACATACATCCACCATCAAAACCATTTTAGGTCAAAGCATATGGATTGTTTATATATATAGGATCTATGAGACATACCATAGTGTATGTGGTATTTAATTAGATATGCAAATTAACCATTTAAATGTTTGCATACATGCAACAAAATGAATGATAAAACTAAATCAAATTAAATCGATTTAAATCATGATACAACATAAGTTGACATGGTTTTGATACCACTATAGAGAAATATGAGGATAGAGTAGGCAATGAAAACAAAAGGAATTCTTCCTGTATTTTCCTTAACTAGTAAATTACATCAGCAATAGTGCATTTGGAAACAGGGTGCATGACATATCTTGTCCTAAAAAAAGTCCAATAACTATTCTTATAGAGATATGTGATCCCTTTAAAAGTAGAAAATGGATGGAAATAGTTGGCGTCCTCCTGGTGTAGCAAACATAAGGCGGTTAATGGCATCCATCTAGAATGGAAACAAAAGTTTCCACTCCTCTAAACAGTCCACACATACCATCGGAAACTCCACATTGTACTTCGAGAACCAATGGGAAGGAATTGCCCTTCCATTTTCTGACGTGCTACAGTTGACTTCCTTTCCCCTTGCTATATCTACCTTTTGGGTAAGACTGCTAGGCTCTCTCACACATTAAGAAAACTGTGAGATGAAGAGTCTTGAAACAATCTCTTATATTCCTCTTTAGACTTTGTGTCTGTTGTGTTTCTTGATCCTTGGCCACCCCCTTCCTTATATAGGAGTGGATGCTCTAGGGTTTCCAAAATCCAGGGAATATGAAAGCTCAGATCTCATGGCTTGACGGATGCTGCGGACAACCAATCAGTCAACTAGATCATTCAGTTAGTCAACTAGGACACCACTCCATCCAATGGACTATACGGTCAGTCGGTTGCTTCTGGTCAGTGGCGCAATAACACTGTATTTTAATGCAATGATTATTACACATTGTTATGCATATCATCAACCATTTGACCCATTCAAGTTGGTCCTTTAACCTAGTCAAATTGGTCATTTCACATCTAGTCTGTCGACTTGGTATTTTGGCCATCCACTGGGAACCCAATTCAATCAGTTGGTTGGACACTCCAACCGGTCGACTTGTTGGTTCCATCATCCAGGGTCAGTAAGATCCATTCGATCAACTTAACACTCCACTCGATTGACTGGCACATCATTTGAATGACTGGACACTCTAGTTGGTCGACTGCCATAGCAAGGGTTGTTTAATTTGATTACCTAAACACTTTTAGCAACCAAGTTAAATCTTTTCCATGAGTAAACTCTTATTCCAAGTGCATCTTATGCGTATTGGCAGTGAAGTCCATAGCCATTATGACAACACAAGCAATGAGTGGTACCTTGCAACACATCATTGCTAACTAAGTACTTGAAAAGTTGGAGAACAAATTCAACCTACAATTTGTGATCAATGTTACTATGATTGTATAGTTCCTTTGTCTCTGATATCCAAATTGAATCTGAGGCATGAAATCATCAACCTCTTAATACTCAATCTATGCTTCTTGAACTAGAGCAGACCGTTGAGATACAATGAGTTCACATATCATATATTGACTCACTCGAGCATGGCCATGCATTTCTCAATCTCTCAATATGAGGGAGAAATCCCATCTATATCACTAGTATTCAATCCCCATGTGTCACAACCTACCCAATCATCACCTTTATGGTGACATATTCGGGATCATGTTGGATGATGTCAAAGTTCATCGAACAACATGTTATGAGCATTGTGACTTCACGTATAAGACTACAATCACCACTCTCAATTTGAGAGTTAATTCTGACTACCATTACATGGTATTCATGTATCAATCTCAAGGTGGGTATGTCTGGTACATTGTTCTCTAACATGTACCTATGTGTTTGACTTAGTATCCAATATCATGACTGATGAGCCTGTCAACACACATTCTAGTCATATGTGCTATTTTCATCTATTGGACATAACAAGAATGTATATACTCTTAAAATACATATGATCTCATTTTTCAGGTCGTTAACATGAAGACATATCTCATCTAGTAATATCATTCTTTAGACATCTATTATGCTTTTTTCATTATCTAATAACTGACATAGGCATAAAATGCGGTATTACCTTTATTAATATTATCAAATCAAGTACATGATGCTCCATATAATCATCCAAAGATTCACTTTATGGGCATACGTACCGACAACATCCAAAAGTAATATGTCATAAGTAGCCTATATATCAACGTATGAACTTATGAGTCCCATCATATTAGGGTTCACTCATCAAGATACTTATACACACATCATATGATTCCAAATCTTTTATTCATCCTCCCATAACAACATAAGTATATTCTAGGGTAAAATATCACTTAAAGGGTTTCTATGTAGGGTAGGGTTACTTAGGGGAGATAAAATTGAAATAGTCAAAATTCAACTACCATAGCTATGATACCATCTTGTAAGGGTGGGGGCAAAGACGATATCCACTCCTTACTCAATTTTAGGAATAAACCATCTAGTCCAAACACAATAACAAGTATCTTGTAATAGGTGTATCTGTTCATTTCTCAAAAGAATAGGATATAAGAATAACAGCAAAATAAATGTGATGACTATTTTCAATTTTGTAAGATTACATAATAATCTCTCACTTGGGGTTCACATAAAAGAAACAATTTTTTCACTAGGAAAAGGGATGCCCAAACTATTTCAAGTCTATCTCCCAAGAGTTAGCTCCACTAAACCAGGTCCAGGTTGTTATGTAAAGTCCATATATCCTTCACGTAAGGGGTTAGAAGCATACCCCACACGAGAAGACAAAGTGGAAATTATCAGCACGAAAATGTTAGTATGAGCCTAACAATAGGGATTGGGCACTGATAAGAAAACGGACCACAAATATAACAAGGCTTCCCATCTAAGAGAAAAGTACCATTCAAGTGGATATCAAAAGATTATGAATTTCAATAAGATGATAATAAACAGTTAGACTTGCCATAAAAGACTAAGGCGTGCCATGTAAGCACACATAAAGATTTATGGCACATAACCCATGAACTATTAATAATCAAACTGAATGCAAGTGAGATAAACATAACACTAGTGAAAATATAAATTCAATGGTGGTTAGAGCATATAAGCCAAAACTAGATAGAGAATGTCATATAACCAAACTCGTATGACATACAAGATGAGGTATGGGGGCATATGATCATCCATTCCTATATATATAATATTATATAAGTGTAGGAGGACTAAAACCCTAGTGCCCAATAATATCATAAAGGGGAATAAAATCCTAGGGGAACAAAATCCAAAAACCAAAGCATCACATAACTCTAGGATTATTTAATAAATGAGCCTGTAGTAATGTAGAGGAATGTGAAAGTATAGTAATAAAATATATTTAATGATATTTCCATCATGTAAAGGGATAATATGAAACATCCACCACAAAGGTGGTCAAAATAGTTCATCTCCACATTTTAGATTCATTATAAAACAACAAAAGATCTACACTTAAAAGTTAGGGTTTCATTTAGTTTAATTCCTAAAATTATGGTTACCTCAAGATGCTAATAAGATCTTTTTGACTCTTGTTCCTAAGGGCCAATATTCTACCCTCATAGAAAAATGGATATTGATTTCTCTTTCCAACTACTTTTTAAAGATTATTTCTAAAATTCTTGCTAACAGAATGCAACTGATTTTGACCTCTATCATAGATATCAATCAATGTGCTTTCATTCAAGGAAGAAATATTAAAGGTGCCACCTTATTGTCTAATGAAATCATTAGTGATTTCAAGAGATATTTTGGGAATATGTGTATTTTGGCTAATATATGGAAAGCTTATGATTATGTGAAATGGAAGTACCTCTATTCCATCATGTATAGAATGGGTTTTCCTTCAAATAGATAAAGTGGATTGAAACTATCTTCACTTCTACTTCTTACCAAATTCTTATTAACGGAGAGCCTACTGAAATCTTCACTCCCTATAACGGATTAAGAAAGGGAGACCCTATTTCTCCCTATCTCTTTGTGACTTTGATGTAGGGTTTGTCTGTTATGTTGAGAAATGCATTGAGTTAGAAGGTGATTACTCCTATCAAAGTTTCCAAACAGATGGCAATATCTCACTTAATTTTCACAAATGATCTCATGATTGTCTTGAAATCCAATCAAAGCAATGCTTTACATATTAGACAGATTTTATCCAAGTTTGGTCTGGAATTTGGTTTGAATATTAATCATCAAAAGAGCTCTGTCTTTTTTAGCAACAAAGTTGATTCTAAACCTATTGTAGACATTCTTGAGATTCCAAAAATCAAGCCGGACTCCAACAAATATCTTGGTATTCCTTTATTTTCTGGGAAACTATCTAAGAAATATTGCACTAGTCGCATTGATAAGTTTAAAAAGAAACTTGACTCATGGAAAGCTAAGCTCCTCAGTTTTGCATGAAGACTAGAGTTGGTTAAGTCCACACTTCAATCTCTTCACCTCTATTGGATGATGTCTTTCCCTATTACTTCTTTTGTGATTGACATTATTGAAAAACTAAGCAGAGATTTCCTTTGGGGTAAAACTGAAGATAAAAATAACCTACATCTGGTCAACTGGGTTAAAATTACATTACCAAAAAATCAAGGAGTTCTTAAACTCAGGAAAGGAATGGAAATCGCTAAAGCTTTTCTGATCAAGAATGCTTGGGATATATCAAGAAAAAAAGATGGTCTTTGGGTGAAATGGATTTCTAAGAAATATTTGAAGAGCTAAACCTTTTGGAGCATTGAGGAATCATCTAATTTTTCCTGTCTTTTCAATAATATTATGAAAGTAAGGCACATTTTTTTAACCTCTTGTTAAATTCCACATTGGTTAGGGGAATTTTCTTAAGATTTAGCAAGATCCATGGGTTACTACCAAATTCTTAGCTGACCATATCGGAGGAAATATTTCTATTCATTCTAGTTTGGGAGCAAATGAGTATCTATGCTCTATTATCAAAGATAGAAAGTGGAATATTCCTCAGTCGAGAGTTGATGGAGTCATCTTTAACTGTATTTCAACTAATAACACATCTCTTGAATCCAGTGATTATATTATCTTTAACTGATAAGGGCATTGAAGATAAGAGGTGTGTTTGGATGTGGTGAAGTAAAGCTCCTGAAAACATTACTTTTCATACTTAGAAAATCTTTGTGAACAAACTACCAACCTTTGATTATATTAGAAGACTAGGGATTGAAGTAGTGTCCATATGTTATTTATGTATGGATGGTTATGAAGATACGATGCATTTGTCCTTCAAGTGCTTGTATGTGAAAAATGTCTAGGAAGAATGTTGTGATAGAAGTCTTATCAGTTCTTGCCTAAAGAATGCCGATGACTTATTGCTTATGACAAAGAATTCAAAAAATTTAATTGCTATGACTATTTTATACTTTGATGTGGAATGAGAGAAATAGAAGGGTACATGAAGAAAAATATCGTGTTCTTGGTAACCTTATGAAAAAAATTGTTTCTATGGTTGAAGTCTTCTGATAGGTCTTTTGAATATGGTTCTGAAGGTTTATTTTTATGACTGATTTCACAGTCTGTATCTTTTGTTGTGATGCATGATATGGAATAAAGAGAAGTTTTTTCTTGGAAATTGACACTTGTGGAATGCGGATATCTCTCTATGTTTCAACTCTGGGTTATGTTGTTATGGCCTTCCATTTTTAATTTTTGATCAACAGAAGGTCTTGATCAGTATGAGTACAATGCAACAAGAGGATTTCCTAACATGATCTTAGGCTTTTTATCTATCTGATTGCTTCTCAAGTGCATTGATGTCATGTGTCCTTGTTTGAATCTTGAATGTTGTTAGGGGGAGGTATTGAACTTGGTTGATGATGTTTATGTTTTGAAGAATTTCTAATCAAACTTTCTATTTAGAGATCGCAGTAGTGACTCACACATTTTCTCCTCTGATGGCTTTTCTTTGTTATTCTTCTTGGTTATTCCTCTCAGAGTTTTGTTATTTTTTGGCCTATAGCTTTTACATTCTATTCCTTTTATTTTCCTTCTATTTTGTATAGTTTTAAAAAAATGCAAAAAAGATAAGGTCATTTAGCTGACAAAAAAAAGATGAAAAAGATATAAACTAGAATCCAATAAAACTAAGCACCAAATTAAGTAGATCACTTGGTTAATATCAACATAGAACTACTCTCATGAATCAAATTCTCATGTGAGAGAGAAATTGTATAGGGTAGTTTGTCCAAAGCACCAAGAGAGATAAAAGTATGGGTGATTGCTCAATATGATCACTAAGGGATGCAACATACATCAAGAGGGAGCAAAACTAGGTCAATTTCTCAATAAGAATCTAGGAGATGGAACATACCTCACATCAAGTCTATATATGTCCAAAGTCAATCCTAGTTCCACATAAGGGTCACATGCCACCTAATAAAAGCATATATGAAAATAGGATTAAGTTCGTATAATTACATAAACCCTAAAAATGGCCTTTTTATTGTTTATGAATTAGGTTATCAAAATCATAACATCTTTTGAATTATGTTTTAGTAATTTAACATATTTTACTTTATTTTTCCAACTAATAGATTATTAGATATGTATTTTACAAATTCTATCCAATTAAAAAAATTTGTAAAATCATATATTTATTAAATTAGAATTAGTTCATGAAACCATTCAAAGGATGGATAATGATTCCCTAGATTAAAAAAATATCTTATGTTATTTATTATATTTGTATATTAATTTCTACAATTTGTGGAGATGATATGACTTATAAAAATTAAAATCTAAAATTTTCCGGCCATAGTAGCCCGGGTGGTAAGAGCTCGGTAAGTCCCAATGAAGGACCCGGGTTCAAACCTCACCGAAGGCACTTTGCGAATGGCAATTCACGTTGATTAGGCGCATAAGGGGGGTGACCGGACCACACCCTCTCATGCCTCGAGAGTTTACCATGTCGGCTTCGCCCGAGATGGGTTCTCTCGGTCATTAAAAAAAATAAAAAATAGGTCAATAAACTACTCTACCCTAACATATATGCTTTTCAACCATATATGTTACATGGTATTTCATTCATTACCTGAATCAGTCTCATGCAATCAAAGAAATCAAAATAGGACAAAAGGGCATCAATACCCCTGAGTAACAAAACAAGAACAAAGATGGTAAGGGAAAAATAGAGAAAAAAAGAAAATGATTGAATGTTCTCTAAGCATAGAGGGTCCTCAAATCTGGAATTAAATTGTCAAATGAACCTATCAAATCCTTACATTTGCGACCGCGAGCAATACCCACACACTACCCACAACTAGACGAACTCGGGGACCCATCAAGGAGATCCTAGGGAGGCATGAAACCCCCCAATAGACTCCCTATGACTGGCTAAGAGGTGGAGTCAAAGTCCACTTATGGCCAGAACAAAAATAAGAAAAATCATAAAAGGGAAATTGTTTGTATTATAATGGAGGGAAATAAGATGAGAGCATAACAAAACCTTAACAAAATACCTCAAGTTGGGAAGGGGTTTCAAAATAGTTTGGGAAGAAGGGTTTTAAGGGGAACAGGTAGCACATGTTCCTGGGTTAGGTTATTGGTTGTGCATCCTTCACATTGGTGTTTTGGTGGTCACTGAAAGACCTTCAGTTGTTTTCCAATGCTAGAAGTTCACCGCCGATTCCAAGGGGCATGACAAAACTAAAGGAGTTGGAGGGATTTCCAAAAGAGAAACTAGATTGGGAAAACATTCTTGATCATTATATAAGCCCCCCTTTGGTTTGTAGAAAATGATTTGGAAAGGAAGAAACAAGGGTTGGGATATGGAAGGACATGGTGAAACATAGGATGTAGTTTCTCCATCTCATGTTTGGATAGCACACAAAAAAGGATATACTATAATGTACATTTGTTCAATGAATGCTAAATTACAAAAAATCTAACAAATTGATTAAGACTTGAAAGTTGCAAATAGTAGTGAATAAACACCAACAAAATCAAGAAACAACCTCAACTCCATATGCATAATCACCTAGAATAACCCCATCATGCCCAAAAATATCTTCAATGCAGAAATATGTAGTAGCATTTGCAAAACAAAGTAACAATAGAAATGAACTCAAGCAAATGAAATGATTTTCTAACAATATAAAATGATATAGATTATAACCAACCAACCTAGGAAAACACTGGTGATCATTGTATAAGGGTTTGGTCATAGTAGAGAAGGAGTTTTATTGCAGCACAAGGATCTGTGATACAAGGGAGATGAGGAGAGAAAGGAAGTAGGGGAAGAACATGGGTTGAAGGGGGCAAAAATGGTTAGGTTTTACAGCTGACCTAAACCCTATCAATGTTGGGATCAAATTGTGTGGGTATATATCCGGAACATTTTGGCAAAAAAACTCATGAAGAGAGAAAGTACATAGGCAACATTTCATGAGAGAAGATCAAGAGGGAAACACTTATATTGTGAAACTATTTCCCAATTGGGATAGAGGTGGAGGACAATAACCTGAGCCCCATGATCTAGATCAGACGATCCAAAGGAAACCCAAGTAAAAGACAAAGAAGTGAATCCACATGACCCCACATTATGCATGATACTTTAGGAAATCGACGTATTAATGCAAATCTTCATCAAATTAGGTCATTTTTAAAGCCTTTTATTATCTATAAAATTGGAGGTGTTAACATCATCCAATTAGTCTCGAACATCACACACAAGCTAACTGGGACCCAAGGAATACAATTTTAAGATTATATTTCATTTTTAAAGTTTCCTTTTTTGATTCCTAATGTAATTAGGGTTTAGGATTATTATCCTTATATTTATTATAATACTACATCATGATCATAAGCATTTATTAATTAGAGTATTATTAACTTCACATGGTTATCAACATGGTTCTTATGTTATTGTGAACAAATTTTCTTTATCTATCAATTATGCATAAATTCCATTAATATTAACTTTAAATTATATAATGACACATTATTCCTACCCACCAGACACATTTTAGTCATTTTGTATGTATTAGTGAAAAACGTAGTGTATGCGACGTATTATGATAGTTTATCTACATATTATCCATCATTTAGTTTATTAGGTTTAAACATATGCTTAATAAGATATCTTATGTTATTATGACACTTAATATCACTTAATGAAATATATATATCAAGCCTATACAGGTTAAGGTTGTCATTGAGTTATTCATGTTATGTGCATTAACTATATGCATTAGGGTTACAAACAACTATGTTAGAGTATAATTTCATCCTCCTTTGCTCAAATCTAATGAACTGATCATACCAATATCTGAATAATTGGATTAGAGTTTCTAGGGTCAAGATTTTAGGTTTTGGTATGTCACAAGTTGACTATCTCGAGATGATAGGAATAATTTTTGGAATGGATAGGAAATGTATATAGAGGTGGAATTGAAATGAATTCCCTCAAGTTCACAAAAAAAAAGAAATGAATTCCCTCAAACTTGGAGAAAAATTGATGGAAATGGGAGTTTTAAGGATATATGGTTCCATAAGTACTTGGGGTTTTAGAATATAATGATAAACTCTGTGATGAAAGATGGTGAGGTCTATGTTGTGTTTGGGAACATTTTCCTAGCATTGTTGGGGTATTTTTGGGTTTTTATATTTTTTTAGGATTTGGAAGGTTAGTTGGCAAACTTGTGTTTAGTCAGACTAGCTTAGTAGGTGGTTAAATGGTAGTAGAAGTAGAAAGAGTCATGAGGACCCCACCTTCCGGTAACCCCCAATTAAGGGAGACCGAGAAGTCAAAGCCGCACCCATAATTTCTGGATCAAAGGTTCGACATTTAACCAAGAACAATTATTAAACTTTAACAGACTATACTGGAAAGCTGTAAGAAAATAAACTTTTGCATACCTTTTGAAAATTTAGATCTCTAAACTTCTATCCACATATGAATTTCTACTATACTAATCCTCCTTGTATTTCAATTCATGTATTTCTCAATATGACGATTTACTATTTGTCCTTTTAGCTTGTACCTAAAACACCGACAAACAAAACGTCGGTCAACCGGAGCTGGTATGTGGGGGAAACACTAATCGTGCAATTATCCATAACAATGTATTGCAATCAATTACAGTTTAACAAACAATTTTACGGTTTAAATATAACTGCGTGATCCATGTATATCCTATCCCCATTATACCCCTCATGATCCCACCTAACAGGTGAATCAGTTTCTAGGGTTGAGTCACATGGCACTACCCGTAGGTACCCCGCTCCTTAACTCATGGCATGCTAAGAGTCTCATGGCACTACACATGTGTAGCCTAGTTTCTAACTCATGATAGCCTAGACCTTGCTCTAGGTTATCCTTTTTAGCCTTTGCATATCCACAGGGGTGGACCCATATCTAAGCCAGTTATATGTATACATTTATAGTGATAGTCATAGTCACTCTATAGTTGCATGAAATAAAAGGCATCCAACAGTTAATTTCAAGCAACTGATAAAACATTAGGAAATTGTCGTGAAACTAAAGCGATTATTCATAAGCGTAACCACATACCTGATTTGAAGATTTCACAAGCATTAAGTGATTCCAACCAAGAAAGCAATCCAAGCAAGCAATTCAACAATCACATAATTCCCGAAAAGAATATGTACTCTATTTACTACACACTTTATCAAGAATCTAATTTATTGACTTGGATTCACTTTCTAGGGTTTCTAATCCAAATTAAGGTTTCGTTAGTATTCATTAGGGTTTCTTAGATCAATTTCTCAAACTTTATTCCTTTTAGGTCAACAACCCCAAAATACTCTTTCTACTCATATAAACCCTAATTGCTCAAATTATCCATTTTAATGATCTTTTATACTCAAATTGATTTAGGATCATCATATCTCTTATTTATTCATGGATTTGAACAAATAAAACAATTAAAAGACATATTCACCTAAATTAGGGTTTTCAAGCTCATTAATGCATATTCATGCACAAAACCCTAAATTAAGCCAATTATATAAAAAGATCATCCTTTTAAATCCTATTTTCACTTTTATTAACAACATGTTAATATTGGCTTGAATTATCCAAAGAACATCATTAAATCCATCTATCATCAAATTTAAGGGTTTTTCATTAATTAAATCATTAAAGATGATAACTTTATGTACTTCTGAACTTTCAAGCATATTTATGCACATAATCTCTAAATTAAACTAATTACATGCAAAGTTCATCCTTTTCGATCTTAATGTACCTTTTTACAATTAATAGGTTAATATCAACTTTAATCACCCATTAAACTCTACTAATTTCATTAATCATCTCAAATTAGAGTTCCTTAATCTTTTATTCATTAAAGTTGATAACTTACACTACTTTTTTGAATCTTAAGAGGAATTAGGTTATAAAACTATTTTTATTGCATTCCTCTTATTTTTTTGAGCAATTTTATATATAGTTTCGCTATATTCTAAGTTACTAATAAAGAGACACAAATTTTACTAAATTTGCTTACTTGGACCAATGGGACGCTGACACGTCATCGGTCCCATGCACTGCGCTTGCTGCGTAACTTGCTAGTATAAAAACATAACCAAATACCGATTTTACCCTCACACGACTCCTTGGTCTTGCAAAGTTCGAAGGGGCAAGATCGTCCAACGCCCCCGCCTTTCTTCTTCCTCGCGCCATCCGTCTGTCGTTGCCCTAGCCGCCAAGGGCGCGACTCATCCTTGCCTCCCTTGGCCTCGTTGGCTACCAGGGAGAGTGCTATTGCCCATATCGAGCCCTGGCGTATGCAATGTGCTTCCCAGACGTGTCCAAAACGGCCGCGAGCAAGCCCAGAAGATCCGCAGCTCACAGCTATGATGCAGCCATGCTGCAGTCGATTGCGGGACCTCTCCAAGGCGTGAATCTCCTCGGAACTCAAAGCCCTACCTCCGATGCAACTCCACGCATCCAAGGGTGCCCTCCATTCATGGCCAGAACTGTTGGTTCTAGTCGGTTGGGTCTGCAATCCGCGGCTGGCATTGCAGCCGTGCAGCGGCCGTCGTGCATGCGTTGGAGTCTAAGGGTGATGGTCGTGCTTCCCTCTGGCCAAGTGCGACATCCCCCGTCCATGGTGGTGACTCTAAGGTTCCTCGCTGCCCCAAGGTTAGAGCTATACCCTTTGGTTAGGGTTTGAACAAAGAAGAAGGAGGAGAAGAGAATGAGCCGTGTGGGAACTCTTAAACTCAGGCCAAAAGCCCTACCCCTTATATAGGGGAGGGTATCGATGCCCTAAGGTGCTTGCCCACAAAGCAACTGAGCTCTTTCCCAATAGGAATCTAATTCCCTTATTGAGAAACAAGATTCTCTCTCTCCTAAACATCTTTTTAAAATAGCATATTCATCGAATGTTTAGGAATACGAAAATATTCTCCCTTATTCTCTTTTGACTTTCTTTTTAATCCATTAATCACGAAATTATGTTTTCCTTAAGTAGAAAGTACCACTGCTTTAACAAAGCTACAAAAACCATGAAATTCATTAATCATGCATCATATTATCGTCTTATGTTCTATTATTGGTATTTTTCTCTTTCTTTTCTTCATTGGGACTCATTGGATCCCAAGAAACTCAAATAATTCGAATTTCCTTTTTAAGGAATACTCATTATCCTTCTAATTGCATCAATATGCATTATTTCGCATTATCTTGTTTATTTCTCATTAAAATATCTCTTTTTGAGTATTTCTCTTTATTTCTCTTTTATTTTCTTCATTGGTATTCCTTTTAATATTAGGAATCCTTGGGATACAAAATTCCACCAAGAATAACTCAAACCTCTTTTCACTTGTTTTCCACATTTTACCATTGTTTTCAATTTCTTTCTTAATAAAGAAAATACTTAATTGATCTTTTCTTTTGTTATTGCCTTTTCTTTGCAACTTTGGACCCCTTGGAAACCAAGGAACCCAAGAGGCACGAAATCCATCTTTGGATTACATCCCTTTGCCTTCTAGAGGTTTCTACATCTTTCTTTTCTCAAATATTCAATTATTCATTTATTAATTGAATTTTCTTGTTATTTGGGCCCAATAGCCAATAAAGCCCACAACACAATCATCAAGGCTATTATAAACAAAATCCATTTATTCAAAACAAATCATATCTTTATTTGTTCAATTATCTTTAATATGAGAAATTACATTTCTCACCAATTGAACCCAAAAATTGGGGTTGTAACATCCTTCCCCTCTTATAGGAATTTTGTCCTCAAAATTCTTATCAAGCAAATAAACAATTCAAGATAAGACTTTTCCATTTCCATCATTGGCCCTTATGTGGCTTTACCGTACTCATGGCACTTCCAAAGAACCTTTATCATCACATATTCTTTTCTCTGAGTTCTTTCATCCTGGCGTCTATAAACTGCACAGGTGACTCATGCCATTTCAGCCTCCCTTGGGGCTCACTAGGTTCATTGCTCAGCACATGGTCTGGGTACCTCACATAGTGCTCTAAATTGGACACATGGAACTCATCACACATCACTTTATCCTTAGGGGTGAAGTCAACCATATCCTTCTCCACCAATCCATCTCAAATGGACCCATGTATCGGGGACCCAACGTCCTTAGCTGTAGCTCAGAGGGGTCAGATTTTTCATGTCTCATATTTCCCACAGTGAACTGCATGTCAGTCTACTTTGCATCCGCTCACGACTCTTGTTGTCTCTAGGCTCCTTTCAGCCATTGTACGATCAAAGTGACTTCTTCAACACACACTGTGATCCTTTTCTAACCAGCACATGGTCCTTTCACCAACATCACCTTACTGAAGTGGTGACCGACACAACCTCCCTTATAGAGCTTCTTTAAATCCCGATACTGTCTATGGTGGTCATCATCACGTCTTTCTTAGGACAAGGACTGTCTCTAGGTATCACCTTGAACGAGCACACATGCTCTCATCAGACCCTTTTGTCTGGATCATACTAACTACTGGTTAGGGGTGATAAACTGTACTAACATCGAGTTCTTCATGTACCTACTTCCACTTTTTGGAAGGAAACCTTTAGGTCAAACTCAAGAACCTTTGAACTCACATCATGGTGTAGTTGAACCATCTCTCTCATGGGTAGTTCAACCAAATCTGTCCCTCGACAGAACACTTTCTTTCTCATGTCATCTAGGTAAGGTGATCTACCATAACCCATATTGCATCTCGAACTTCCTTGGTCCAGGGGAGACTTACAACATCCATAGTGATGAACTCCCTCAGTTTGCATGGCCATATACCACATGCAACTTTATCTTAGGCATCTAAAGTACTACTATAATTTATTATCTTCGTAGTACGGTGTATGGTGATCTTCAATCATGATTTCCAGTACGTCATGATTCCTCAAGATCGATTCCTCAGAAACCCTAAACCACTCTAGTCGGGATTTCATCATCTTCCTTTCCAAATAAGTGCATTTGAGGTGCTACAACCATCCTGTCATTGCACCAAGGCCTAAGTTGGCTAACCAAACAACCATTACTTGTTCAACAAAACACGTTACATCTAAGTGTTAGCCAAACACATCTCCTTTCCAAACTTAGGGTTAGCCTAACAACCTCTTCTAGCTTCTATCCAAACTAGTCAGATACATCTCAACCAGAGCATCCATTACCACTTCACATTCTTAGGTATTAGGTAACATTGAAGACATACACTTCCATGTATTTCACTTATCCTCTCAACTCGAACTCTAAGTCTATCTTCATCTAGAAAACTCTGAGCTCATTCCTTTGGTTTTCGAACTCAACCTTGTATAACTCATAGCTCATGCTAAAAACATCCTTATAAGGTGACTACCTCATTCCTCTTAGTGTTTGCAAACCATCAATGTATCATTCACTTTACCAGGGTATGTTATCTTCTCTGTCCCCATATCTCGTGGCAACATTCCAACCCACATCATCTTTATCCTTAATGTATGGCATGCGTACTGTCTTATCTCTCACTCCCATAACAAGAGGAAATAAGCATTTGGCTGCAGTCCAAATACAGAGTTCTTCCTGTTCTAAGAGTAGAGATGGTACATCCCACCTTGCCAGTACACCTTTAAATCTAAGTTGAAACGTGCCACATATGTCACTTCATCACAATCATATCGATATCAAGGTTACTTCCATGGAAAATTAGTCTTGAAACTACTGAGGTTTACACACATCCATTGGTCATCCCCTCTAGGTCTATAGGGTGCCGACACTTTTGGGGTCATCCCTCTTCCCTTATGCATCCAGAGAGTGCCCTACTCGTCTGCCCTTTGGGTCCCATGAGTTCATGAAGGTGATCAATCTCCTAGCCCATGGCCCTCAGACAATGATAGTTGTTACCTCCCGACCCTATGGTCATGTGCAACAAGGGAATTAGGCAACTCCTACTTCCATCAGTCTTATCCTTACCTGACCCTAGGATAGACTGAGGATTCTATTATAGTACATGTACAACTTAGAACCTTACCCAAGCCTTCATCATCTCTCTTTTTGCATCCAAGGGCTGACTTTTATCCTTTCAAAGGGGTCATGGTGACCTGCCTACCTTGGTCAGGCCCCATACCGGTTACCTCCATGGTAACACATCCATATGCACTTAGAGATGGATATCTATGGGTCTACATGTTCATTCTCATACCATGTACTTTTCACTTAGCTTCTCAAGATCCTATGCGACCTATTTAGGTTACCAACAAAATTGGTATACACCCTACAAAGGGTCCTTCTCCCAGGATGGAAGGAAACTACTCCTTGAAAACAAGGTTACAAACACCCTTAGGTCTAGGGTTTAAATCTACATGCTTAACCCTAGCAATCTACTAAGGTACAAGAAGATCACCTACTAAACCATGTTAGGTCATACTTGTTCTCTTTCCTTGACACTGGATCATGATCATGCCTTCCCATGTCATCAACTCAGCTGTGAGGGGTTCATCAATCATACCTTTAAACTTAAGGGGTTTCCTTTTCCTCTACACATGTGGAGTACCCTGCTCAAAACTATGGAGACTCAAATCTCATTATGAGCATCAGGTACACTACCTCCCCTCTTAGGCCTAGGAACCCTAGGTTCACTTTTGGGTACCCAACTGCATGCTCAACCTCTTAACCACGAATCAAGCATGTCCAAGGTATGTCATGCACTTCCTGTCATCCTTTAACTCGAGCAACACTTCAGAGTTGAGTCCTCCTCAAGGACAACCAACAAGGTACAAGGCCTCACAACCTATTACTAAACCTCTCTTAGTCTAAGGAACTCTTCTTACTATCTTAGAAGGTAAACACCTATGCCGTAGGCACATAGGTACCACAAGCCTCATCCTCTCTCTAGGGTTTGGTTCCTCTAAAGGAAACCAAGATATCATCAGCCTCCAGGGATCAAGCATGAGGCAACCACTATCATTCACTTACCTCGACTCCCCACTGTTCCTCATATCTCGGAGTCTAGTCTTCCAACCTTTTTGCATGGGTCATGCTCTTTCTCTCTAGAACTAACCCTACAAACAACCTTACTACGTGAGGTTCTCTCTCCATGAAGGTGGGTCAAGCTTACAAGCATACCTCTACATGTTGAAGCCTATGTTCAAACTTATGTTTTCTCAAGGTTATCCCTAGCCCTTTATGCTCATCTTGTAAGCTATCCATCATACTTTCCTAGCCAGGGTTTTATCTTATTGTTAGTACTACTGACGTACTCTGGGTGCATACTATGCCATGCCCATATAAGCCCATAATGTTTCCATAGGTCCTTTACTAACCTCATCATTGAAGGAGTTATCCTTCACTCTAACATGACCCTTCCCAGGGTTAGGTCACTAAAGGCACTCGATCATCCAACCTCTCATGGCTCATATGGAATCCAAGGCATGTCCATCCAAACACTTGGTCTAACTCATCATACCATCTCTCTCTCTAACCTTCACTTAGGGTTAGGGTTAACATCATCCTAAGAGGATGTGCCATGTCTCTACTTGCAATGAAGATCTCTATCTCCAAGACTAACTCTCTTTACTTATCCTTCTGATAAGAAGGTCTAACCTCAGGTCTCTTCTGAGGGCATGACAACTTATGTCATACGACCTAAGCATGTATCTATCCTTTAGTTTTTGCTTACTCTATTAAGCTTAAGTCCATGACTTCTTATTTACATGCTTTTCATTAATTTGGTGGAGGATTCCTTAGACCCTATCAACCTTACCTGTACCTCAAGAGGGTGAGGAAAAGAGAGAAAACCCTAATCCTTAAGGTCCTTAACAGAATTCGTGACGAGAAGGGATGAATAAGATGAGAAAGTCATAAATGTATCTTATTTCGAATCATACCCTAAGACTTTGGCCAGACAGTCACACGGATCTGGGAGTCCACATATTCTGACTAGCAGTGCAGAGGAAAATTTTGCCAGCCCCCAGTCGTGATCCTTTTCTAGAAACCTTCATCTTTCAGATAATCCTCTAATAACTTCCTTGGGTTCTATGGAGTTTGTAAAATTTAATAATTATTAATGGTTAAGTGAGGAACCTACACCCTGATACCAAATGTTATGACCCCACCTTCTGGTAAACCCCAATTAAGGGAGACCGAGAGGTCGAAGCCGCATCCATAATTTCTGGATCAAAGGTTCGACATTTAACCAAGAACAATTATTAAATTTTAACAGACTATACTGGAAAGCTGTAAGAAAATAAACTTTTGCATACCTTTTGAAAATTTAGATCTCTAAACTTCTATCCATACATGAATTGAAATACAAATAGGATTAGTAGAGTAGAAATTCATATGTGGATAGAAGTTTAGAGATCCAAATTTTCAAAAGGTATGCAAAAGTTTATCTTCTTACATCTTTCCAGTATAGTATGTTAAAATTTAATAATTATTCTTGGTTAAATGTCGAACCTTTGATCCGAAAATTATGGGTATGGCTTCGACCTCTCAGTCTCCCTTAATTGGGGGTTACCAGAAGGTGGGGTCGTAACAGACCGATAGTGAGGCTTGCTAATGGGGGATACTAGTTGGGATGAAAAAGTATTAGATAGCCACTAAAGGTCCTGACTTAACATCAGTTGGCCCCAATTTGGCAGTTTTGGTCATCTTTTCAGGCTACTTTGATTGATCTTGACTAAGAATTATTCATCCAAGTAAGCTTTGTTGGTGATGCATGAGCTGAATTTGTATTGAGGAAGGGAATGGTCCCTACCACATTAGTTGTGTTGACGAAAGTTATGTCAACTGAGTATGTTGTCTGTAGGGTAGAACCCAAGAAAACCACTTAAGACATCCATCCGACTTTGAGAGGAATCATGATGAATGAATATTTTCCCTTTTTACTACATAAAAATACATAAATAGGCTATTTAAGTACTTTGTAGAGAAGTAATAGAAATTATAACATGACTAAGAATTTGACCTAATTAATTGTTTATTGGGATAATTGGAGTGAGATATATGAAGAACTTATAAATAACACTCATTTTTCATTTTCAAATTTCTCTATCTGGAAGTACATTTCAAACAATGTGGATTGACCTAATTTGGTTGTTGAAGTTCGATGATAATGTGAAGAGTGAGGCAACCCAATGTCTTGGTTTTCTACAAAAATGGTCAATTTTGAAAGGGGTATAATGCATATTATAAAAAGGTGTTTGGGTACATTTCTTATTCTCATCTCTACAATTCTAGCATAATGATTCACAATATATAATAATTCTATGTGGGATGGTGATAAAAAAAGGCAAGGTTATGGAAGGACAAAAATATAGAGTCTAGGTGGCTTAAAGAAGGAGACAAAAAGATACATGGTCTGAAAGAAGGGGATGAGAATAAGAAATGGCATAATGACTCACAATATATATTAATTCTATGTGGGGGTAGTGATAAAAAAGGGATAAGGCTATTGGAAGAACAAAAACATAGAGTCTAGGTGGCTAATAGAAGGAGACAAAAAGATACCTAGCCTGAATGCAAGAGCAGGAGAAGAACCAAAATAAGAAGCTTATATGTGGTTGGACCTTAAGTTACAAAAGAAGGAAAAGAAAGAAGAGGAAAGATATATGATCATACTATGAGGTGGAGTGAGGTCTGTGGATCTAGGAGGTCAAAAGTAGGGTTTAGATCATGCTTGATACATACATGGTAGTTATGGGAGTAAGAAGTAGAAGAACAACCTACAAAATAAAAATGTTTATAAGGATTTCATAACTTGATGCTACATTGAATGTTCTGTACTCTTTTTATAGTGTTGTTGGATTCTATACAGTTTGCATGGTAGCTATTAAAGATAGAAAATTAGGCAGATGTTCTAGAGAATGTCTTATCTTAAACCAAGACTAGTTGACATTGTATGTAATTTTAGTGTTTAGTCACTCAAAGAGGTCTACAAAAAACTCTCTTATGTTCTTCATCATTACATGGTGGTTGTGAGGGTATGTATTAGGTCTTTTTGTGCTAGATGCAAAAGGGATGTTTTATTTTTGGTATCTATTAGTTTCTTATAAAACTTTCACGAAGAGGTAGGGTGGAGGTGAAGTTAAACACCTTCTTTATTCCATCATATGACATACAAAATAATGGAAAAACTTAACTCCATAATGCTTTTTTAAGGACACCATCATTTTAGTGCTTACTTGGCCACTCAAGCTACATTACAAAAGTAAAAGGAATGGGATTCACACACGACATGGATCTACTGACCTAGGCTATACAAAAAGGTGTGGTTGGAGGACACTAGCAATACATAGGGTGCATCTAATTATATCGTATATGTAGAAATAGGAGGACAATGATAAGCACTTCACCCTTTAGTTTTAAGTGGAGAAGTCACACATGTTTGAGTGTAATTCAATTATATTGCATTTCGGTCTCTAAACCTAAAGTTGAGTTGGAAAACTTGATTTCTAACATATTGTAGCCACATAGAGATATTTGCTTCTCAGTTATAGTGTCATTATCGTTTCCACTCATTTTAAATGTATATCATTTTATTTTCCTTTTTAATTTAGTTCTCTTAAAATTACCTAATACAATTGATTCATCCTTCTTTGTAATGTATTCATTCATTCTTTTATCAATTGATAGTTTCAAGTTATACTACAATTTATTTAGTTCTCATCACATTTATACTTAACCACATTCATTTTAATCATAATTTTGACTAATCTTTGATAATATTTTAGGTTCTAGATTTGTGTATGGTGTAATCAATTATTCTCCTTTATGTAAGAATTTTTCTTCAAATTTTTCTTATTTTTCTAAGAATTATCCATCCATTTATGTTTTGTCTAGGTTTGTTAACCTAATTTGTACTACATATTACATTTTTTGGATTTAACTTTTTAATTTTTAACCATCCAACACATCAATGTCTATTTTGTAAGCACTTCATTTTTTTAGTTTATTAAATCTTACATTACCAATCACATTAAAACCATTCCTACCCATGCATGGCTTATTTGAATGATCTTCCTAGCTCACCATTACTACAAAAAATCATGATTATACCCACTTTAGTCCTTATCAACTATAGGTCGATATTTTTTTCAAAGTTCCAATTTTTTTTTGATTTTATCATATACCTAGATGATTACACAAATAACTCCTATGGAAGGGGATGCAAAACATTTGATTGGTAAATGACCATGTATGCAAGGTTAGGAAACCTAGTAATCATGAATTATATATAAAGAGCTAGAAAAAATTAGTCAAATATATGGTGAGAAGTAGAAAAATAGCACATGCCCTTATATCTCTATGTTTCTCAAAAATAAATTATTATAGGTGCACAATGGAACTAGGGGAAAGGTCCATGCACTAGGAAAATCAATGGAATTCCCTCGTACTTGGAACCTCCCTATAGTGTGTAAAAACAACAAAAAACACCAGAATACAAAAAGGAAAGTCAATTGAAAGACAATGAGGCTAGGAGATTCAGTCTCTCACCAATATATCATTTGAGCCACCAATGGTTCTTTACTTAAGATATTTTTTCAAGAGATTTGGGTTTAAGAGGTGGGAAGGGTGAAGAATGGGTGGTATCCACAATAGAGAGTGTAGTGGCATGCTTTTGACGGAAGGACATATTGTGAATATGTGGTGATTAGGCGAAGGACCTAAGGTCCATAAGAAATGGTCCAAAGGTTTTTCCTTATATGAAAGATGTTCCTTCATATAGAAGGAATGTCTCTTCTTTTAGCAAAAAATATGATACAAAAATCCCATCCATACAATGCACATTGGAGTGTTGTTGGTCAATATTGGTAGGATGAGTAATTGCATATTAGGCTTGTTGTGATGGAGTGGACTTTTGGAATACGAAAATGTCCAATGATTTAAGTGAAAGCATAAGGTTGAGATAGATTGAGGGTTCCAAGCTTTTGACAAAGTAGGTGTGTTGTTTGATGTTGATATTATGATTAAGATCCTTAACTTTATGTATTTTTGAGGTATTTAATTGAATGTTCTAATAGTTTAGTTTTGTCACCAAATTGGAGTAGAATGTTCCTTTATAGGTAGGGAAGCTATGGTTGAAATTTGGTTGCAATTGGATGTTCCTATAGGAAGTTATGAATGTATGAGATTTGTGAAATAATGTACATTATTGGTGTTTGATTAGCCTAAATGTTGATCAAAGGTGGTGTTACGCAGCACTCTTATTGTGGGTGGGATGCATGGAGGCTTTATAGCCTTTGATCTCAGATCCAACGGTTGTGGGCTTTGAGAAGGAAGTGTCGCGGATCCTGCTTTGCACGACCCCCTTCCTAGCTGTTGGATGCACCTTGGACGACCAGATCCTCATCCCCTACCTCTGACCAATCAGGAGATCATGGAGCAGTCAACGATGCCGAGTCCCAAGCATCCCCACATCATGATTGTGGAATGAGGAGAGATTTTGACCAAACAGTTATGCTCGTCTCATCGAAAGGAGGCCCTCGACCCCTTACTTGTGATCAGTGATTAAGTGAAGAGGGAGAACAAGCTCTCCCATTCACTGCCCTCTCCACCGCATGGAGCAGGTGGTGGCTGGGATGAGGATATAGAGGCAGAGGGTAGATCAAAGGAAGATGAAGAAGGGAAAATGAAGCTAGGTCACAGTGGAGTTGAATGCCACTGGTTTTGTGCCCAGCCACTATGGTTCCATGGTCGCCGAAGCCATGGTTGGTCAGAGGTGAAGATGTAGCTCGGAGGAGGGTTTTAAGACTTCTACACCATTAATGGAGGACATGGATGAGTTCCTGGAGGCGGTACAAAGCTTTTGGAAGCTTCATCTTGGCACGAGGATGACCAGAGGTAGATCGTCTCTTTTGCTCCGTTGTGTCAGAGCCTTACGGCGATGAGCTCCAGGGCGCCAGGGTTTGGAGCCGCGGACGAGAAGCCACGAAGTCGTGGAGGTCATGGAGGGGACCTCCAAGCTATGGGCGCTGTGGGGAGCTCACGAAGAAGACCTGGAGCTGGAAGATCGATCGTCGGAGCTGAGCGTCACGGCGGCGCACACAGATAACAGGGGAAGCCCGATCGCGTGAAAAAGAGAGAAAGAAAGGAGGACCGGGTCAGACCAAGAATCGGCCGGTCTAGGATAGAAGACTAGGTTCATAGGATGTGAACCAGTAGCAGCGAGCAAAGGATGCACGCCAGCCCAAATCACCACGTGTCAGCGGCCTATTGGCCTAAAAAGGTAATTTCTTCAAAAATGTTTAGATCTTACAAAATTCATAATAAATAGCTCGATTATCATAAAAATATATATAATATACCAAAATTCTAAAAAAATGAGTAGAACATAATGATGACATAATATCAGGCTTTTGTGGTATTAATCTCTATGATATCATGTAAGGTGCTTTATACTTGTTTCATGAGTAATAAATATCAAATGATGATATAAAATTATGGAAAAATGTTAGTAGATTCATAATTATGTTTATAATGCTTATGATGTCAGTTATAGTCATGTTGATGTACGAAATCATGTAATTTACTTAATATGGCTAATTAGGCTAATAACCCTGATTAATATGCTATAAATACATACATGCTCAATAGTTGATTAAAATTTACAGAGTAGGTTTATATCAGTAATGTGAGGCTAATATGTAACTCGGATATCAATTAGATTCATGGAATTAATGTTATACTAAGATGACCCATAATACATGTGATGAAACCCTAATTTAGGTTAATGATATTGTAACCTAAGGTTAAAATGTTCACAAAAAGGATATGGAACCTAATGTTCAGATAATGAATCATAATCTGGAAAATGACATCAGTAAGTTAAATATAAGACAAGAATGCAAGTAATGATGCACATATCCTAACGAGATAAGGTAAACCCTAAAATGGACATAATTAGGGTTAAGATGAGATGTAAGAAGATGAGAACCTGATGATAGTATGTGATCTTGTCTTAATCAGGGGTTGACCAAGTTATAGATGACATGAGGAATATGTGATTAGGATGTCTCTTTGGAAGGTATGACATTAGCTCTTACTTGGCTTATTATACAATATGCTTGTGTTATGTAGTAGTAAATACTTGGAATATGGTATTGGTTGAAATGATTGTTTTTGTATGATATGTTGGTTGATTCTATACTTACTGCTATGAACACATCAAACATAATATATTTGTTCCATTATATGAAAGCACCAACTCTTTGGTAGTGTGCTTGGACCCAACTCTTTGGCAGTGGTCACATTGTACATATGATCCAACTCTTCGGTAGTGATCATAAAGGCCTCAATGCATTCAACTCCTTGGTAGTAATGCATGAATAATATAATGGAAAATATGCCTAAATGTTATGTGTTCTCTTTTGTTGATAAACATTCTTGTTCAAGTATATTCTTTTTGTTATATATTCTTTTGTTACTGCCAAGTATTAGTTTTATCTTATTACCAAGATATGATGAGAGGTATATAAAAGACACGTAGGCATACTCAGTACAATATTCTTGAATATTGTGCTGACATGTACCATATGTAATCTTTTGTTTAGGTTGTGGTTATGCTCTTGAAGATCCAGGATAGTGAGAGTTGTGTGGCGAGCTGATGTACATGTGGACCTGTTGTCTTAAGATCCTGTAGTTTAGTGGTAGTATATGTATATGTGGAAGTTTGATGTTCAATATGTAATATCAAAGGTTGTAACAATTCATGTTGTAATTATATGTTGAATGGTGAACATATGTTGTATGGTTTTATTATTATTCATGTGCATGTGCTACTGATTGTTTCATTATGACTTCATCTGATTTTCTTCTTCTTAGCCTAGTGTGTGGTGCTCAAATTGGGATTCTCGCTGAGGTGAGGTTTCAATTTGAACGTCACACATCGGATTAAGTTTTAGAAAATTCGAGGACGTCACACTTGTCGCTGCCAAAGAAAAAAAATAGCTAGATGTAAGGTTAATATTTCTTAAGGATGATATATTCATAAAATAAGTTATCTTTGTGTTCTAAAAGGTATGGGATTGTAATGGATGTAATGATTTAACATTGAGGCCAAGGATCATTCCAAAAGGACATGTGAGGTTCACCTAGATTGGCCTTTGCCATTTGGACTACTCTTGTAGGCCTTGAGAATTGAAACAAGAAACACGGGTTGCAAGTGAGATTTTTTAAATCTTTTTGTTACTTTTACATGCCGATCCTTAGTTGTCTTAATTGTGAATTTTCTTGTAAAATCTATGCCGGCATTATACTCTATGGCTTGCTTATAGATGAAGATTGAGAATCAAAACTTAGTGTACATTTCACTCACCATCACAGATAATCCCATTGTTTGAGCTACCCTAGAGACTGAAATATTTTCCCCTGCCGCCCCTACCCTTCCGTCATATATATTTTACTTCTCTTTTGCTTACTTTTTCCTTGTCTTTTTCTTGGTGTTTTTTCTTTCTTTCTCTCACACTGGAACCCTTCTCAGAAGATCTTTTTCCCTTGTCTTTTTCTTGGTGCTTATTGCCTTGTTTATACCGTGTTCATCTCCTTTTGAGTGGGGTGCGAGACTACGAGAAAGACTGAATTGTTCAGTTCTTTATCTTTTGTTCAGTACTGAAATAATAAAGTAGGCGTCTAGGGACAATAACATGTACATTGGGTCCTTAAGCGAAACACATCACGCTTTCGGAACCCAATAGTGTTTTTACCTAATAGTGTAAGCGTGCATCGTTATAGATCGCAACGAGAATATTTTATTGAAGATGTGGTCCTCCGTTCAGTTTATGTGACAATCCGTTTTGGCTTATGATAAGCCAATTTATTATACGGTTAGGGGAATAGTGTGGTCAATCTACCATGTTATTTCATATTGTTGTTGGCATAGTGTCTCTACTGGAAGGTAGGGAAGGGTAACAAAAATGTACTTGGCAGTGCAAATATATTGATAAGGAATAGGCTTGTATGTAATATGTTATTAGTATAAACAAGATTTCATGCTTGCGTCGAGAAATAGTGTGGTCAATCTACCATGTTATTTCATATTGTTGTTGGCATAGTGTCTCTACTGGAAGGTAGGGAAGGGTAACAAAAATGTACTTGGCAGTGCAAATATATTGATAAGGAATAGGCTTGTATGTAATATGTTATTAGTATAAACAAGATTTCATGCTTGCGTCGAGAAATATTTATGAGGAAGTACGAAATTATTTGAACAACAAAACCGATCACGGTGGGACTCGAACCCACAATCTCCCGCTCCGGAGGCGAGCGCCTTATCCATTAGGCCACGCGACCAATTGTTGATAAGTGTTTTATTTTAAAATACTTATCATCTATAGAAATGTATTTCAAAAGGCTCGACGTGCATATATTTGAGTAGTTTATACCTGTCATAATTACTACCTCCGTGTGCCATGAAAAGAGTAATACAATATGAAGTGCCAAACCAAGAGGGTGGTACGTGTTTGAGTAAAATCGTTGCACGAAAGATTCTTTCAGGGACAGGTTAAAACTACACGGTCTAATTGGATGATGCATGTTCTTGCTGTTTCCTAACTCCCACGGATATCAGGGTAACCCATGAACACTTGTTTTTTTAATTTTAAACTAAAACTAAGGTTCTTTTTTTGCTATAACCCACATATATCAAGAAATTTCTCTCACACAAAGTGTAGGACTACCGGTCATCAGCTGTAAAAGTTCCACAATATTACCATAAAATTTATTATGACTATATAGCAAAAAAAAGTTTTGCACGCAATGTGCTAATTTATGATTTAATTGGTAAAGTATATTTCATTATAAATTACCACATATTTATAAATTTTATGTTACTATACTTTACAAGTGTAGAACAATTACAATGAAAATAAGAAATAAATAAAGAAATAGACATATCAAACGATCCATTCAATTTGTTCCTCATATTACGCCATTAATTATGTAATGGATTCATTGAATCTATGACACACAAAAAAAGAACACGTCAATAGTTCCACACTTATTTATACTGGTAATCGCTGAGCAATAATGAAGCCACAATTGAACTGAGGGTAGTCAATATATCTGTTTCCATAGTGGATAAAATAAGGTATAGTTGATGATTTTTTTAAATTTATATATGATATGCATTTTCAATACTTGATCATGTATGATGATTTTTAATTGCAAATGGGTAAAATATTATTGAAAAAATGGCATGTTGTAACAGATCCTAAGGTATAAAGCCCAAAATACATAGTCCACTTTATAAGAAGAAAAGTTGATTGTCAAGAGCTACCTACAAAAGGTACAAAATTACATGTGCAAGTGCCTGGTCTAAGTACTAGTGAAAGGGTAAGCAACAAAAAGAGTCCAACTAGGACAAGGTAGCATTGACCCTACTCAAGATCTCACATTTTAGGGGCAAGGTTAATTTTTGGTTAATTTGATCATGTATGATGATTTTGGTTAATATGAGAATTGTATGTTGACAATGATGGATCTTGATATTTGTAGCATTCCAAAATTTTCAAAAATGCAATTTAGATTTCTTAATGGAGTTTCTATAATAAAATTTAAGTAAAGATGATAGCCGCAGTTATAAAGCTTCATTTACATTATGGAAAATATGTGCACCGAACGACTCACCTTTATTTATAAAGAAATGAGGCATTGCTCTTTTATTTTTCTCTATCATATGAAACCCTTTCAAATATACATAAAAAGAAGATGAGAAACCACTCCCAATCTCAAAATTCGCTAAAAATACTAGACAAGGAGAATTTATTTCAATTTGATCTATCTTTTAATGAATTTAAATTAAGATATTGACACATGTGAAATTTTTGAACAAAATATACTCAAAATCTAAATCTATTTGTATGGGAAGATTCTAGACCCACTAAATAACATGTGCTCAAATTTTGATATCGTTTGAAGCTTAATTGATGACCTTATTGATTTAAGGAGGTTCCTATATAGTTATTAGTCGATTTTAATCAATATTTCCCTAATATCCACTACTACAGAACCTACCTTTAGTTTCGGTTATTTAAGGCCTTTAGTGTCGGTTTCCGAGCGACGCCTATGTGGGCGACACTAAAAGGTCACCCATTACGCTTCGGTTCCAGAACCGACACCCAAACTCTTCGCGCACGACCGAAAACGCGCCATCAGGGGACTATAGGCGTCAGTTATTAGATAAGAAACCGACGCCCAAACCCTTCGCGCCACAGAAAAGGCGCCATCTTGGGCGCTATCAGTGTCGGTTATAAGCCAACAACTGACGAAATATGTCTTCGCGCCAAAAGAATATGTGTCGGTTACATTTAAATAACCAACACTGTAATGTTATGTGTCGGTTGTTTACAATTACCGACACCTGTTATTGGCGCCAGCTTGGGCACTATCAGTGTCGGTTTGTAGTAAGAAACCGACACCATATATGTTCGCGCCACAGGAAATAGGCGCCAGTTATATCTAAATAACCGACGCCTATTGTTTTTTTTTACAGACCTGTAGACCTGCTGTGGCTGGTCGCAGGATGAGAAACCTACAGTTCAGTTAACTGAACTGCAGGTTTTACGACATCTATTGATATCAGCCAACAACAGGCCACAAACCTGCAAATTTAATAACAAAAATATTCACACATGCATTTAGCAATACAACCTGCAGTTCCATTTTATTTTCACACATTTAGAAACATTCATGTAGCTAGCAATCTTTAGTTCCATTCATTCACATTCACACATGTAGAAACATTCATATAGTAACCAACACTTTCATTCATTTTCACTCAGACACATGTAGAAACATCTAGACATGTAGAAACATTCACACATATTATAATTCAGAAATTCATTTACAAAATCCCCACTATTTGTATGGTTGTTGCCCATTCTTCTCTTACTTCATTTAATTCTCCCATTGTATAGGGAGCATGTACATCAGGTAAGTCCGTTCCTGTAGTGGGGTCAGCTTTAAACACCTGTAAAGAGAATGATGTATATATATAATTAATGAGCTATAAATAAGATTGATATATTTCATATTATCTAATGAGACTATATAATACCTGAGCAATACAATCGATGTCCATACAACATGACAGACTAACACATATATAGTACATAACAAGAGCAACGTCGAATTTACATACAACACTAGCTTAGTACATATATAGTGGGACTTATAAGGTGACGATCCCACCTGGTAAAACAGGTTACCGACAACTACATGTTACGACTGGGAGGTCATGATTCAGCAACAGTATGCATTAGCAGGAGGACAAATAGATCACCATATGTTTGTCCTCATATGGTGATCTGTTTGTCCTCCTGCTAATGCATACGTTGCTGAATAACGACCTCCCAGTCGTAACATGTAGTCGGTAACCTGTTTTAGCAGGTGGTATCGTCACCTTAGTCCACTATATATGTACTAAGTTAGTGTTGTATGTAAATTTGGAGCTGCTGTTGTTATGCACTATATATGTGTTAGTCTGTCATGTTGTTATATGAATCTGAACCACTTGTGTGTGCTGCACTTTATGTATTGTATCTGTATCCTGCTTCTCTTCATTGGGGCTTCTTCCTGCATATCCTGCATATCCTGCATAGCTATGTCATGTCCGTCCTGCATAGCCTTCTTCCTATATTTATTTTTCAAAGAGAATACAAACAAAAATTATTAGTATAGAGTTAGTGAAATACTGATCAATGTCTAGAATTGGAATAGATCAAGAACCTACTCTCAGCATCGCGTATGTAATCTCGAGTGAGATTGGTCCTATAGTTCTTTAGCACCCTCCCACAATGTTTAGCATTTGTATTAACTAGAAGATAATGAAACATCAAATCAGAAAATGATATTGATATTAAAAAAGTAAACATTTAGCTTCAATAAAAAAATATAAACATGCATGCCTCTAAAATTGTGATCTTTTATCAATTAACAATCCTTCATTGTGATCTCCGCGCACATATAAGTCATCATTAGCTTCAATATTTTCTGGAGTTGGCAACCCAACTGAGAATGGACTGGAGTCATCATATTTATCATAGTACTCTTCTTCATCTATAGGATCTTCAATGAACTGTCTTTTACCATGAAGAACAACCGACCATTTATCATTTGCAGGATCATCGATATAAAATACTTGTTTCGCCTGTGATGCCAATATGAATGGTTCAGCCTTCTCGCCAATCTTTTCAAAGTTCACTAAAGTGAAACCCAATTCATCCACTATAACTCCTTTGGTGTTATCAACCCAATTACATTTGAAGAGCGGAATTCTGAAATCTATGTAGTCAAATTCCCATATCTCTTCAATGACACCGTAATATGACATTTTAGCTTCACGTGGACTCTTATCCTTTTCACTTGCAAAAAACATAGTCGATGCTTGAAGGGTGACCCCACTGTTTTGGACGACACTCTTATCATCTTGGCGCTTTGTGTAATATGTGAATCCATTAATGTCATACCCTTCATAAGACATAACAGTCAACTTTGGTTTAAAGGCGAGGCATTTGATAGTTTCAGTAATATCATATGGTGTTTGAGATAGTTGATGTAAGACTTTATCTTCAAACCACTTAATAAAAGTCTTGCTATGCTCTCTAGCAAGCCACATTGTATTGGCTTGAGGATATTGTCTTTTGATGAAATTGGTATGTTCCTTGATATAAACGTTCACTTCGTCCATGTTGTGTAAAATATACAAATGACCTTGTTCCAACTGCTCACGGCTGATTACTTTCACACGTGATCCCGAAATTCCTTTGCCAAATAGCTCGTCAATATTCTTATCATTATCAGGAGTGTCATTACCACTGAGAAAGTCATTGTAGAAATCCATAACCTCTCTCGCCACATAACCTTCAATAATACTCCCTTCAGGCCGATAACGGTTTCAAACATCACCTTTAAAAATGCTCATGTATCGTTCAAAGGGATACATCCAATGCAAGAAAATCGGGCCCAAGATTTTCACTTCCCTAGTCAAGTGGACAACAAGATGTACCATGATATCAAAGAACGAAGGAGGGAAATACATCTCAAGATGACATAGGGTAACAACCACTTCTCTTTGCAAATTATCGAGAGTCTCAGGGTCAATAACTTTGTTGCAGAGACTGTTGAAAAAGAAACAAAGTCTGGTAATTGCAAACCTTACATGATTCGTCAATATAGATCGAATTGCCACGAGAAATATTTGTTGCATTAGAGTGTGACAATCATGAGATTTAAGTCCTATCAACTTCAGATCTTTCATTGATACCAATCTACGGATGTTGGATGAGTAACCATTTGGCACCTTAACATTTATCAAGCATTCACAAAAAGCTTTCTTCTCTTTTCTAGACAACGTGTAACATGCGGGAGGTAAGTATGTTCTTTTACTACCCATTTCATGTATTTCTGTTAATTCTGACCTTATTCCCATTTCACGTAGGTCCAGTCTGGATTTTATCCCATCTTTAGTCTTACCTGGCATATTTAACAGAGTACCAATGATGCTATCACATATATTTTTCTCAACGTGCATTACATCGATACAATGTCTGACTGTCAAAGAACTCCAATAAGGAAGATCCCAAAATATTGACTTCTTCTTGAATGAAGAATTGTCACTCCGTGTAGTACCTTGTGATCTCTTACCAAATTTATTGACAAAGTCTTTTATTCTTTCATAAACAACCTCCCCTGGTATAGGTTTAGGTGCATTGCGTTCCTCATTCAATCCATTGAATGCTTTGTGCTTCCTATGATACAGATGGAATTTTGGAAGAAACCTTCAATGTCCGAGATATACATTCTTACCGCCATGTTTTAGTCTTGTTGAATCAGTATTCTCTTCACATATAGGACACACTTTAGCTCCGTTGACACTATATCTAGACAAATTCCCATATGCTGGAAAGTCATTAATAGTGCAAAACAACATAGCATGCAAACGAAATGTCTCTCTTCGTGAAGCATCATAGGTCATCACACCTTCACCCCAGAGTTTCTTTAAGTCATCAATCAGAGGTTCAAGATAAACATCGATGTCATTTCCAGGTTGTTTAGGGCCCGATATCAACAACGACAACATTACGTACTTATTTTTCATACACAGCCAGGGAGGAAGATTGTATATAACAAGCATGATTGGCCAAGTGCTATGTTGGCTGCTCAATGTCCCGTACGGATTCATCCCGTCTGTACAAAGCCCAAGTCTTAGATTCCTGACTTCTTCACCAAATTCAGGGTACAATACATCAATCTTCTTCCACTGTGGGGAATCAGACGCATGTCGTAGGATCCCATCATTATTTTTCTTAACATCTGCATGCCACCTCAAATTCTTCGCATCTATCGGATTGGCAAACAAGCGTTGAAACCGTGATATTATAGGTAGATACCACATCACCTTGGCAGGAGAACCAGTTTTGGACTCCCCCGAAGTCGTCAATTTATACCGTGACGCACCACATTTTGGACAATCTTTCAAATCTGCATAGTCCTTTTGAAATAATACACAATCATTAGGGCATGCGTGTATCTTCTTGGCATCCATTCCCATTGGGCACAACAATTTCTTTACCTGGTATGTTGAGATTGGCAGCTCATTTCCTTCAGGAAGCATTTCTTTCAACAAAGACAGCAATGACGTGAAGCTTTTGTCGCTCCATCTATTGTTAGCTTTCAACTTATACAATCTCAACACAGCGTTAAGCTTCGTAAACTTAGTACAACCTGTGTATAATGACATCTCAGCATCATGCACAATGTTTCTAAAAATGGGAGGTGGATCGGTGTGCTCTACCCCACAACTATCCAACATCGCATCAACGATGTCTACTGGAACTGGTTCATTCACATCTATGTCATCGTAGGCAATTTCTTCTTCCATACAAGCACTGCTATCAACATCCACTGGTTTTGGGTTTGAAATCTCTCCATGCCAGTGCCATTCTGTATAGCCTTGTATAATCCCGTTGCACATGACATGAGTCATGATTTCGTCACCAGTGTTGACTTTCAAGTTGTTACCGCAATGTCTACATGGACAGTAGAACCTATCTCCAGGTTGTTTCCTATGTTCCTCGGCAAATTTAATGAACAGGTGAAGACCAGAAATAAACTCTGGGGTGCAGCGATTGCGAATGGACATCCATGATCTATCCATTCTATGATCAAAGAGAAAACAAGTATATATTAGGACAAGATTAGGGTCTAGGGTTAACAAATACATGTGATGTCATTATTATATATAATAAATGTATACCACCTATCCATTCTTGAACACCTAATCTCACTAGTAAGTGTATAATGTGTATTGGGTTTTCAAGAAAATTTCGGCAGCATTTCCCCGCTGTTTTCCAAGTACATATGTACTTAGAGAACAAACGGGGAAATGCTGCCAAAATTTTCTTGAAAACCCAATACACATTATACACTTACATCCTAAGCGAGATTAGGTGTTCAAGAACAGTCCCAAACCGGGGACTATCCAAGATTTACTCCTAATGAGTAAATCTTGGATGGGTTTCTAGGCCAACAAATAATGTATTGTCATTCTTATACCTAAAATCCTAGTTCTTCAAGTTAGGGTGATTATTGATGTCTTTAAAAGCATGATTGGCAATTTAGGGAAAAGTTCATCATTTACATTCCAAGCATGTCACATGTGTGCATTACAGTTCATCATTAAGCAAGATATAAGCAAGTATGTCATATTAAAATAGACTAAACAATATGAGAAAATAGTAGTGTAATCATGCAAATGGGAACATTCATGGGAACATACACTTCAGTTATAAGCATTCATGTAGCAACTTTCAGTTCCATTCATGGGAACACACACTTCAGTTATAACAATAACTAAACAAAGGGGTTGGTGTACCCCTAAACATGCGCATAATTAAAAAAAACTATTAATACAGACAAGTCTAGATAGATAGACAACTAAATACTACACCAACATGGTCCCGCATGCATCAGTAACTTCTTTTTGATGATGAAGCTGTGTCACGAAGCTCCTCACTGTATTTAGACAAATCTGAACTGACAGGGGCCTCAGATTCAGATTCCTCATAGATGATATCCGAGTCGTGCGCTCATACCGCAGAAGATGATCGGGGGTCTCGCAGTTGCTGTTGGTTATCCAAACTTTGATGGAATTATGGCCAACTGGACGGAGAAAAAGCCTGTTCCAACGGACCACATGCAACTCTCCAATCCAATCACGCCAACCAGATTTTGATACAAGATTTCCCGCCAAATCATACTCGACCTCGATAACATGTGAATAATTATCAAAAGTTAGGGTCACTTTACCAGGCATGTAGTGTCTTCCTTTTAGAAAACGCCAATGTTTGGGTATGACCAATTGGTTTAAGGAACGATCATCTAGGATGATGTCCAATTGTTCTTCAATAGGGAACGTTAACATTGACATAGAGGCCCAGTTCATAGTGACTGTTATGGGTGGACAGAGACTGCACAATATTAGTATTAACAAAGTGTATGTACATATAACGATGTTATATATTTTCAGAAAAAGTTGTATAACATCAGTTAACCTTTTATTGCTTGTCATAACCAACTTTATTGTGGTAGACATGATAGCTTGAAAAGAAGTCTACAAATGTACTTAGAGAACAAACGAGGAAATGCTCCTAATGAGTAAATCTTGGATGGGTTTCTAGGTGCTTACTAAAATAGAACCATTATATGGAACTAATCCTACATTATACACATACTTTTCCTGAGTAAGATAATGTGCACTTCATGGAATTATTAAGATCTGAATATATATAAGTTGTTTCTACCTACTTTGATGGGATTTTATAATATTCGAGTCTTCCATTTATAACATTAAGATTTGAATATATATAAGAATCCCATTTGATACACACGATTGAGAATCTTTCACGATACTAGGAAAATACACTAACTAGATATTCATTTAGGTGTTAGACATCAATATGTGTATGAGCCCTAATTAAAACTGATTCTCATAAGAAGTAAATAAATTTAAAAAAAAATGCCCAGCAGCAGGGCGACACCTTGAGGGAAGACGAGCAGAGGAAGAAGAAGAAGGCAGGGCGGGCACCTTGAGGGAAGAGGAGCAGCGGCCGAGGCAAAGTCCTAGCAGCTTTCGGCGGCGAAGTGAGGAGCGGCGAGGCTAGGAGACCTAGCTGCTACCGGCGACGGCGGAGAAGAGGCCGGCGGGCGGAGAAGAGGTCGACGGCGGAGGAGAGGCCGGCAGGCAGAGAGGGAGGCCGGCGGGCGGGCGGAGAGGGAGGCCGACTGCTTCTCGCTCGACGACGATGAGCGGCGAGCACGGAGGAAGGAGTGGCGGCAATGGCAGGGAGTAAGGGAAATCACCAGAGCTAGGGAAATCGGGAACGAAATAGGGAAATGGGAAGAATCGTTCGGGCAGGGTGAGCTATTAAGTTGAAAATACGTGTCAGTTATTTAAAAAACCGACAACTAAACCAACAGTGTCAGTTCTTTGCCACAAACCGACAACTATACTAGATTATAGTCGTCGGTTTTTGATTAAACGACAACCGACAACTATTCCTATCTCACGAATACCCTTTAGTCGTCAGTTATTTAGTTACGAACCGACGCAATATGTAAAATATTGGAGCCAATTTTTTTGCTGGAATTTTGGGTTTGGCGGTTGATTTTAGGTGTCAGTTTTTTATTAATTAACTGACACTTAATAAAAGCGGTACCCGTGTCTGGTCGACCTTCACGGATTGGATGTCGGTTTCTGTTCAAAACCGACACAGTAGGGTTTATGTGTCGGTTTTTGTATACAACCAACACCTTGAAAAGTGACTTTATAAGCCATTTATGTAGTAGTGATCCCAATATTTCCTATGCTGCTAGGCATACACATGTCACACGGCTCTTGGTAGAGTCCTAGTCTGATTCACTGATCTGGAGCCATCAACAAGTGGGGAACTCTTCCCCTTCACCCGTTATCCTCATGTTTCAAGACTCTACAGTCCATTGTTGTTCGTCCTCCACATGATCCCTCCACAGAGTCCCTATTTCTAGGATTTCTTCGTCTTTGCAAACCCCTCATCTGAACATAACACCTGATCTTGAATGCTATGATCTTCCATGCTCTAGACCCCTAAGTCTATAAACTTTTCCTAATTCTTGTGTGACTTGATCGTTTGATTAGAGGGCAATATGCCCAGACCCTAAATTGTATACAGCGTGCCAAAATCCATCAGTTGCCAGAAAGAAACACATATTAGTTTATTTTTTTCCCCTGAGGATGCCTGTAACCTAGTCACGGAGCTCCTCCATTTTTATCTATCTCCAGTGTCCTGTGTAGACGATGAAGATGTCAGGAGGATCAATGATACTTAGATTTCCCTCCAGACATACCCATAAATCTTTCAAAGCCCTCAAACTTGACACAAGATGGGGTAATGATTTTCCCCTCTTTTCGGACCTTGTACAAGTTTTTGATCTGTATTAGTACCTTCAGTCTCTGATCTCCAAGGTTTCACCATGGATTGCTTCGCAATAACTGACAAAGTGAACCCCCGCTCTTCAACTTGGTTTTGTTTACCCCTAAATGGATTTCCAATTTTCATCCCCTCAGCATTCGTGACAAGGTGACTCTATTTTGGGTTTTTAATCATCCATGAACCCCGACCAAGAGGTGATTAGGACTAGAAGGAGACAACAAAACCAATCCATCTATTTTTGGGACTTCTTTCACACTAGATCACACGTTCTAAATTGAGGATATGAACTCCTTGAAACACTCGTCACTGGTTCATCACAATATCTTGTTGTTATCGCGATGATTGATGGGGTAGCCATTTTACTGATCTACCCTCGTAGTTTTAATCAATGCATGTCACAAACTATGGTTTTCCAATATTTTTGCATCGATTTACAATTGACTATATTATTCATTTAATTTGATGCCACACTATAGTTTCCTGCATCCTGATTTGCTAGATTTTGAAAATTCGTAACTAATTCATCTTAACTCAGAAAAATGCAAACAAACATGTTTTGGAAAGGTTTTTGAATAAGGAATATGATTTTTGAGGTTTCAAACCCCAATTACTTAATATAGACCACGTTTTCTTTAAGATCCCAAATTAGAGATTAGATGATAATGAAGACACAAATTAACTTGAATTATATTAATTTTAGGGAATTAGGGTTTCTAAAAGCCTCAATATATCTAAGAGGACATCTTATCCAATTAGTAAGTGGATTCAGGCACTCTGAGTAACAAGTATGGTTAAAGGGCTTTATATATGCTTATATTTATGAAACTCAATTATGATGATATCAAGTACATAATTTTATGAATCTTGTAATAAAATTGGTTATGAATCAGATTATTGTTTTTCATTATGTCTTTTTCATATATTGCTATCATCATGATATGCACATGCTTTTTAAGTCAAATTGAATGGTTTAAGTTATTATGCTCAAGATCAATGTTAATTATATGGTGGATGGATGATGATTGTTCCTTCTAAGATTAAGATGCCTTTGTGGCATAAGCTCTGTGTAAATAATGAGATCTTGGGAGCATAACCTCTGTGTGCATAATGTAAGGATGAAGGACAACATATTCAACCTAAGACAATGATTAAGATAAATAAATATGAAGATAAATGACATGAAGAGAATCCAATGTTTTCATGTTTAAATTTATGCTTTCTTAAAAGTATAGTTTTATTTCAATTCATATAATGTTACTCAGTTCCACTTAATCTAAAGTATTTTCCATTTTGCATTGCATGAATGGGGGTGCGATTAAGGAATTGAGGAGAGCAAGTCAAGGATTAGAAGACCTTCATTTCCAACATGGTGTGGCCCCATCTACTTAGACGATCCAATCATTTAGATTAGAATTTCCTTCATGTTGTAAGTCATGTTTAGATGTTAGATTATATATTCAAGAACTCAAATGTATTATATTTTCCTATGACTAATGTATGAATCAATATCAATGTTAATGTGTGGTGCTTGTTTACTTTACTTGCAATGTTTACTATTCTTACGACATCCCTTTGAGCTAAATTCTCAATGTTATGGAAAACATGGGAGTTGCTTCCGCTAAAATATGTATGATAAAAGGGGGTGTTACAATGTTATTCAGATTTTTTCACACTTCAAGCATTTCCTAATGATTATCACAGGTATGAACTACTCACATTGTTAACAAAATTATATTGCTGCATATATATTACTATTTTTAGATAGAACTCTGAGAAAAAAATATGTACATATGATTCACTTTTCTAGGGAAAACCATGGATAGATGAAGGAAAAATATTTTCTAGGAAATATTGAAAAGAAAAATGAACAATGAGGGCAAATAGAACAAAAAGGGGGAATATATGTCAATAAAGAGGAAAAAACGGGTATTTGTGAGGGTAATCTAATTGAGATCAATGTTAGACCTAGTGTGCCACAAGGGTACCACTGTGTCCCGTATGGATCAGACTAATGCAATGTGTATCACATTGAGGCACACTGACCCCAATATGGACACTAGATCCAATGCATTGTCTCCATTGTAACACCCTTGACCTAGCTTGACCCTGATCTAGTTCTAACCTTGTCTGATTATCATAAATGAATGCTTGGCTAAGTTTTGATAATAATTTATTAGGATAAAGTTCTAGTTTGGCTTCAATTGCACTTTGTTTGCCTTATTTCGTGTTTCTTGCTAGTTTGAGATTTTAGTTGTAATTTCACAATAATATAAGTATCAAATTGCAAATGGTGTGAAAATTATCTTAAGTTTACATTTTCCTTCATATTAAAGCTTGGTTTGATGTGCTTTGGATGCTTTTCTACCTTGGTTAAATAGAGTTTCATTCTTGGGTTCTAAAAATAATCCTAATCTAGGGTTTCATAGTTTGGTGGTCGAGGTTCAATAGCCTTGAGCATTAATAGTTTCAAACCCTTACTAAACTCAATATCTAGGTGTAAAGGCTCAATGGCCCAGGTATACAAGGGGAATTGATAGGCTAGGTCAGCTGTAACATCCCAAGATTTGAGGCCTAGGATAAAATGATACTAAAAGGAATGATTAGACTACTCATATCACTAAGGTGCATCTCTTTTTTAGGGATCCCATCACTAAAGAACTCATGGTTAAGCATGGTCAGCCTAGAGTAATACTAGGATGGGTGACTATTTGGTAGTTGATCTTGGCTTGCACGTGAGTGAGGACAAAGTGTGCAGTTAAGGCTAGTGGTGGTCTGTGGGGCCAGTCGTCATTCCTAAAACCCTACTACAACCTTGGGTAGTGGGCTCGAGTAAAACAAATGGTATTGAGGCCATGACCCTTCCAGTAGGTGGGGCCTACATGGACATGTGGCATGCCAGTCTTGAACTATTAGAATTCTGTGGTTAAGCATGCTCATCCCGGAGTAGTACTAGGGTGGGTGACCGGTTGGGAATTTGATCCTGGTTTGCACGTGAGTGAGGACAAAGTGCATAGTTAAGGCTAGTGGTAGTCTGTGGGGACAATCGTCATTCCTAAAACTCTACTATAGCCTTGAGCAGTGGGCCCAAGTGTTACATTGAAACCTCAATAGGGTTATGTTGAAGAGATTTGATGGGTTGTAGAGAGGTACCTTGATAGGTTGATGTTGTTGAGCCTCTATCACATGTTGAGGTTGGATCTTGATAGGTGTAGTATAGATGGATCTTTGATAGGTCTACATGGAAGTAACCTTAACAAGAATGGATCCTTCATGGGTGGGAGGCAAAGATCCTTGATAGTGGTGGTCTGTGGGGCCAATCATCATTCTTGAAACTCTACTATAGCCTTGGGAAGTGGGCTCGGGTATTACATTGGCAACTTAATAAGGTTATGATTAAGAGATTTGATAGGTTGTAGAGAGCTACCCGATATCTTGATGTTATTGACCCTCTATCACATGTTGATATTAGACCTTGATACGTGTAGTGCAGAGGGATATTTGATTGGTCTACAATGAAGTACCCTTGATAGAGATGGATCTTTCATGGGTGGGAGGTGTAGATCCTCAAAAGCTTCACCAAAATGAGATTGTTTTAGACTTTTGATCCCCTTTCCCTATATATACCCCTACCTAATGAACCCTTGCCTCTATTATCAACCAAGAGATCTACTGGGATATGATGGAGAGGACCGAAAGCCTTAATGGCCTACCTTAGAGTTTGATGGTCATGGTTTTGTTCTTGTATGTGCAAGAAATTTGAAGATCAAACTTCCATAGGTGGTCCCAAAGCAAGATAGCTGTTTCTAAAACCAAACCATGTAAGATCTCCCTCCCTCCCTCTACTTTATTCTTGTTATCCTCTTTTTCTTCTTCCCTTTTCGAGCTCCATGGTGGATCTTGCTTGAAGTTTCTAAAGAGCCCTCATTTTCTCTCTGTTTTCCCTAGATGAAGTGAGATCTAGCTAGAAGGAGCCTTGGTGATATTATGGAAGAACTATGGTGATGCTTGAAGGCTGATCCACATGACTTGAAGAGGAAGTTCCTTCCCACACATTTTCCAAGAAAATTTCTCACTCCTTTCTTGGTTTAAACATGCATTTATAGCTTAAATATAGGATAAATGGTTAGCTCTTGATCAATATCCTTAAAGATGGACTTGTTATGGGATGTATTGATAGAATGACATATAATTATGATTGTTTTGTCTTACTTTACCTTATAATGATGATCCATTATGGTAATAATAATCCTTCTTGTGGTCATAGGGATAACAACTTGGAATAAATGTGTTTTCAACTTATAATGGAGTTTTCATCAGTTGTTTGATACCATGTTGGGTATAATACGAAACTCTATTCTTTCTTATTCTTTGAGAGATCATTTATAGTGAGAATAACAAATTGGCATAACATTTATGTTACTAAAATTTTATGGAACCTATGTTTTATGTGTTGGTTATGTATGCCCAGAGAGCCAATCATGTGATGATTGTAATGGTATATCATGTAAAAACAATTTGTTTATTAATAAAAGGCAAGCTTCCAATTTATTCTATATAACTTAGTTATGAGATTATGATGTAACATTATAAATATCTAGAGAATAATATTGCTCAATGATGTATATCTTCAAGTATTAGCCTTGTCAAAACGAGATCATACAGATGTTAAGAGTACATATACATATTCTCATTATGTCCATGATCGGTTATTATTGTGGAAGGTTGATAGATGATAATAATACATAAGATTAGAGTGTAGGTTGGTTGATGATGCAATCTTGTGAGTCATGATATGACTATATCAAACCAAACACACAGATACATGTTAGAGAATAATGTATCAGACAGACCCACTGTGAGATTGACACGTGGAAGCCATCTTTATGGAAGTCATAGTCAGCTCCCATAGTGATGGTGGTGGTTGTGGTTCTTAGACCTAAAATCACTACAATCAACACATGTCGTTGGGTACACTTTGACATCATCAAACACAGTCCTAAAACATAGGTTGTTATAACAGTGATGATTGGGTGGCTTTGACACATAGGGATTGACTGTGAGTGATAGATATGGGATTTGTCCCTCCTATGTGAGTTTGATGTCCCATGCCTCTTGATAAGAAAGACTGAGAAAAGCATGGCCATGCACATGTGAGTCAACATACGATATTGAGCTTACATATATCTCAAACAATCTGCTCTGGTTCAAGAAATAAGATTGAATAATAACGAGGGTGACTACTTCATGCCTCTAGTTCAATATGGACATTAGTGACAAAGGAACTATACAAACACTGCAACACCATACATAGATTGTAGGTTGAAATTTCCCCCCAAATTTTCCATTTACTTGGGTAGCAATGATGTGCGACTAGACACCACTCTTTACTTGTGATGTAATAAACTGTTATGGACATTCACTGCCAACATAATATGGGACCTATAGAGTTACACACATATATCTCGACATAGAAGAGGAGTTCAAGTCTTGAATAACATTCAAATTAAGTTCTAAATTGTTTAGACATTTGATTCAGGCAACAAAAAGTTGACATCACTGCCAAACGCCCATCTCAAGTATTGAGACAACTGCCTGAAAGTGCCAAATGACCGTCTCAAGAGTTGAGACAGGCGTCTGGGTGTCAGGCTAGTTGTGAGTTGAATTTGGCCAAGGAATGAACCAACCTGACCAAACTAGTTCGACTCAGGTCACCAAACGACTGTTTGAGTGAACCGAGACGGTTGTCTCTCCTGGACGAGATGGTCCAATTCAGCTGGGAAAGGTTCTAGATGTTTCCCTATTTGTTTTTCTTGAGAAATACTTGTTTTATAAGGAAATCAATGTCTAACATTGATGGGAATTGATTTGCCAAATTCATATACAACAGAGAAACTACAAAATGACCATATCGCATATGAGATGACTATCTGGCTTTGCCAAATGATCATTTTGGATACCGTAGGTTGCAAAGTTTCCAGAATTGTTGTGAAAATTTGAGTTCTTCCGGTCCTTTCCACTCCTATACATAAATCACATATCGGGTAGAAACTAGAAACCTTGACCCTGGCCTCTACTATATATAAAGGGGGTACTGGGTGCTTCCTAGAATACAATATAGACAACTGAGAATCAATTCCTCTGACAACTGTTGTCCTCTTTGGTTGTGGTAATCACAAGAGCCCAGACAAGTACTACCAGTCTAGGGAGGGATAGCAATGGGAGAGAACAACTGAGAGTTGTCATGGGAGAGAAAGTCAGTGACTAGTACTGACGGAGAGAGACCACTCCTTCATGATTGTTCTAGCAGGATGACAGGAGTTCTAGGCAGTCTGTATGGACTACCATAGAGGTGGGAAGTCATTGTGTGCCGCTTGGAGGATAACGTCAACTAGCAGTCTGTGACAAGAAGAGCTTATGAAGAAGATGACATTCATGGATGCAGTCTGTGGTGTAGACAATGAGGTGCAACAGTCAGACGTGTCCTAGTGCAACTAGGATTCAGAGTTATACATCTACAACGAATAGGATTGTTGCTAGACTTACTCCATGACCAGGTATATCTCACAAACCATTCTTCCTACATTATAGTTATTGATGTGATCTAATGATTATGGGGAATATGGTAGATAAAATTTTAAATTCCACTGCCTACTTTGTGCCATATTTGCTAATAGTGGTATTAGAGCCAATGTCAATTTACTATATTACATGATAATTGATATGATCGGATTTTGGTTTTGCTGTTCTATTATTACATGCGATGCAAATAATATCTTGTAAAATCCAAATACCACGATAATATATATATATATATATATATATATATATATATATCTGTGTGTGTATGCATATACATATATGCAATTTACACGCGTCATCCTAGAAGTAGTTTTGATGGTGGATGTGTAGCATGGTTATGACCAATAACCCCTATTTGTGCATGGTTTATGTGGTTGGTTTATGCTTTTATCTCATCTTGCGTACTGAGCCTCTATCTTATCTTTCCAATGTAAAGTTAGTTACCTTCTACCTTTTCTCCCCTCAAATGTAACTCGATGTTTCTCTATAATCATGTAAAAGTAGGATAGTTACTTTCTGATATGAGGAAGATGAAGGCGTCTCAAAGATGAGTTGACCAACTGAAGGACCGTGGAGGACATGGTGGACAAGCCAAACCGATTTCCTGGTGGACCCGGTCGATCCGCGGGAAGAGACAGTCGATGGTGGATAGAAGGACCAAACAACTAGTAAGACGACCTAACAACTAGCCAGGGGAGAGCCTATCAGTTTAAGTGTTGAACCGATCAACCCAGATTGGCAAGCACATATATTCATCAACAATAAGTTTCTACATGTGATGTAGACCTAGATGACGTAATCCCTTGTGTGTCCAAGAGATTACATTAGGACTGGACATAACCGTCACTTTCATTTATTGCATATTTTCATTGTGGAATATAGCATGTATATGATACATACTATATATGTGGTGATTGGATAAAGTATATGTATATACTTATAAATATAAACTACCACAATTAAAATATTAAGTCTTAGATGCTTTTTCAAAAATGACACACATGAAAAACTTGATTGACCAAGCATAGGTGATGCCAAAGCGTGGTACACCATCTATCTTGTGGAAGTGTGATGGTAATGATGCAGGTGCCACCAAAGTGGGGTACATTGTTATCGTGTCATTTTTTGGGTCTGGCTTAACTGGTGATTCTTAGAGTGTCTAAGCCCAGAAGCATGCAAATGTTTAGGAGTTACGCATATCATATATCCAAGAGTTTCATATGATGCAATTGGCATGATGGCCTACCTAAATAGTCAAGTTGTGGGCAATCAACCAAAGCTGACTCATGACTTGATGAAAGAAGGATCTTGACCCACTAGAATATTGTACGGTGCAATATTCCAAATTGATATCGAGGGATCTCAATTCGAATAAAATAGTGGGAGCAATAATAATTAAAGGCCTAATTAATATCGTCAAAATTTTCAAATCAAATCAAATCAAAAATGGTTTAAAAAAATGCAAATTTTCTTTTGTAGAATCAATGACGAACAAATATAATTTGCGATTGGTCCTGAAGAAGGACAAACTTGATGGGGGAAATTTCCATGAATGGTTTTGGACTTTGAGAAGGGTTCTCAATGAAGAGTGCAAGGTCTATGTCCTTGACAAACCAGTGCCTAAAATACCTCCTCCTGATGCACCTAGGATACAAGTGGATGCTTAATGGAAGCATGCCAATGATGCCTTAGAGATAAAGTACCTTATGGTAAACTGCATGAACTTTGAGTTGCATGAGAAATGTGAGGACATGAGTGTTCTTGAGATGGTGACACATCTTAAGAAGGTAACACTTGGTCTTGAAAGGAAAGAAAGGAACATTATCTTAAAGGTGCTGCTTGAGTAAAAGTAAAAGCTGACAGCGGAAACCTTAGTATAAAAACGTGTACTCAATATGATTGGACATGTGTATCATCTTGTAGAGTTGTGATTCACCTTGAGCCAATAGTTGTCTACTGATATGATTCTAAAGACTATGCCAGAATCATATAGCTATTTTATTGTATGTTACCATGTGAGTAATTCGGCTGGACAAATGTCAAAATTTCTTGCCATGTTGATTCATGTTGAAGAAAAAGTGAAGAAGGACAAGACCGTGATGGTGATCATCGGGGTTGAGTCTAAGGATCAAAGAAAAACTGAGAAGAGTTTCATGGTCAAGCCTAAGTCCAATTCTTCAACACTCAAGATAAGGAGAAAGAAAAGCACAAGAGGAACTCATTCTTTGTATTGAAGGCTTTTAGGAAGAAAAAGTTAGGGATGGTGATCTCCACTTTAGGTATATATGTTATTGAGATAAATGTATCTACTTCATCAATTTTGGTATTAGATACCGGATGTGGATCTCACATATGCTCTCATATACATGATCTGAAAGGAAGTAGGCCTTTGGGAAAAGGTGAGGTGGAACCGCAAGTTGTTATTGGCGTAAGAGTTGCGGCCAGTGCAGTTGGAACCTATAGTATATCTCTGCCCACGTGTCTTGTAATAGAGTTAAAGAACTGCCATTATGTACCTGCTTTATTTCGAAACATCATTTCTGTATGTTGTTTGGACAATGATGCATTTGACTTCCATATTAAATGTGGTCGATGTTCTATTTCAAAAGATGGGATCTTTTATGAAAATGACCCTATGTCTTATGGTCTTTATTTGTTAGATATTAAGACAGATGTATATAACATTAATACCAAAAGACTAAAACTCAACAACACAAACAAAACATACCTTTGGCATTGTCATCTAGGGCACGTAAATGAAAATTGCATATCTAGACTCCATAAAGTTGGTTATCTGGACTCTTTTAATTTTGAATCATTAAATATGTGAATCTTGTTTGTTGGGTAAGATGGCTAAGACCCCTTTCACTGGTAACAATGATAGGGCTTGTGATCTATTAGGAATCAGACATACTGATGTGTGTTGACCTTTTAGAACTTCTACTAGAGGTGGGTTTTAGTACTTTATTACCTTCAATGATGACTTCAGTAGGTATGGCTATGTTTATTTAATGAAACTTAAGTCTGAAGCTCATAAAAAGTTTAATAAGTTTATGAATGAAGCACATAACCAACTTGGTAAAAGTATTAAGGCACTTCATTGTGATCGAGGTGGTGAATACTTAAACTAAGAGTTTGAGGGCCTTCTTAGAGCCCATGGGATTGTATACCCGTGGACTCCACCTGGAACACCTCAGTATACTGGTGTATCACAAAGAAGGAATCACACATTACTAGATATCGTGCAATCAATGATGAGTTTAGCTGAGCTTCTGACTACCTTCTGGGGGTATTATCTACAAACCGCCACATTTACACTAAATCAAGTACCATCTAAGTCGGTTCAAAAGACACCATATGAGATATGGATTGGGAAGCGTCCCAATATGTCTTTTATGAGGAGTTGGGATGTGAAGCTTATGTTAGTAAGATGCTACATATTATTTTGTTGGATATCCTAAGGAAACTAAAGGATATTACTTTTACTCCATATCTGACAACAAAGTGTTTGTTGCCAGAGATGTTGTATTCCTAGAAAAGGAAATTATTTTCAAAGGAATTAGTGGGAGGCAAGTAGAACTCAAAGAGGTTCGAGACCAACAAGAAAACATTGAACTAGTAGATGTACAAGAGGAACCTAAATATTTACAAAGTGTTGTGGAATCTCAAATTCATCAAGTAACAGTGGAACCTTGAAGATCTAATAGGACATGCCATGAACCTGAAAGATTTGGTATCTCGTGACTCAGTAAGGCAATGAATTGGTCATAGATTATGAGACGATTTCCTATAAAGATGCTATAGAGGGACCAGAGTCTGAGAAATGGCTTGAAGCCATGAGATTTGAGATGGAATCCATGTATACCAACAAAGTATGGACTTTGGTGGATCCACCTGAAGGGGTCAAACCCATAGGGTGCAAATGGGTCTTCAAGAAAAAGATTGACATGGATGGAAAAGTACAAACCTATAAGGGAAGATTGGTTGCAAAGGGTTTCAAATAAGTTCAAGGTGTTGACTATGACAAAACCTTTTATCCAGTGGCCATGGTTAAATTCGTCAGGATCATGCTCACTATTGCTGCTTATCATGACTATGAGATTTGGCAAATGGATGTTAAAACTGCATTCCTTAACAAAAATCTTATGGAGGATGTCTATATTACACAACCTGAGGGGTTTATAGATCCAAAGTTTTCCAATAGAGTCTATAAGCTACAAAGGTCAATATATGGATTGAAACAAGCATATCAGAGCTGGAATCTTCATTTAGATGAGACAGTCAAAGGGTTTGGCTTTGCTCAAAATAAAGATGAACCTTGTGTGTACAAGAAGATTAGTGGAAGCATAGTGACATTCCTTATATTGTATGTAGATGACATACTATTGATGGGGAATGACATCCCTACTTTACAAAAGGTAAAGACTTGGCTTGGAAATACATTCTCTATGAAAGACTTGGGAGAAGCATCCTAAATCTTAGGGATAAAAATCAATAGAGATAGATCCAGAAGACTTCTCAGACTAAGTCAAAGTACATACATTGTCAAAGTGTTGAAGCGGTTCAGCATGGAGAACTCAAAGAGAGGAAAACTGCCTGTGCGCCATGGTGTCCCCATCTCTAGAGCTCAATGTCCCAATTCTTGTGAAGAAAGGAAATGCATGAGTGAGATTCCATATGCCTTAGCAATTGGATCAATCATGTATGTAATGTTGTGTACCCATCCAGACGTCTCGTATGCCTTGAGCATGATGAGAAGATATCTGTCATATCCAGGCGATGCTCACTGGATAGACATGAAGAACATCCTCAAGTACTTGAGAAGGACTAAGGATTAGTTCTTGGTATACGACAGAGAGGAAGAGTTGGTGGTTAAAGGTTACACTGATGCTAGCTTCCAGACTGATCAAGATGATTACAAGTCGCAATCTGGATTTGTGTTCTGCCTCAACAATAGAGTTGTGAGCTAGAAGAGTTCCAAGTAAGAAATAGTTGCTAATTCTACAACAAAGGCTGAGTATATTGCTACATAGAGTGCAACAAAGGAGGTTGTATGGATCAAGAAGTTCATCATAGAACTTGGGGTTGTTCCAAGCATCAGCGACACAATCAGGCTATATTGTGACAACAATGGAGTTATTGCACAGGCTAAGGAACCCAGATCACATAAGTGCTCAAAACATATACAAAGGCAGTTCCATCTCATATGAGAGATCGTGCATCATGGATATGTAAAGATTTGCAAAGTACCAACTGAAAGCAACGTTGCTGATCCCTTGACAAAAACACTTTCACAGCAGAAGCATGATGGGCATGTAAGGTCACTCAGAATAAGATTCATGGGTGATTAGCTCTAAGTGCAAGTAGGAGTCTGTTGGTTATGTATGCCCATAGAGTCAATTGTGTGATGATTGTAATGGCATATCATGTAAAAATAATTTGATTATAAATAAAAGGCAAGCTGTCAATTTATTCTTTTTAATTCAGTTATGAGACAATGATGTAACATTATAAATGTCTAGAGAATAATATTTCTCAATGATGTATGTCTTCAAGTAATAGCCTTGTTGAAATTAGATCCTACTGATATTAAGAGTACATATACATATTATCCTTATGTCCCTAATCAATTATTATTGTAGAAGGTTGATAGAAAACCTATTACAAAATATTAGAGTGTGGGTTGGTTGATGATGCAATCCTGTGAGTCATGATATGGCTATATCAAACAAATGACAAATATATATATATATATATATATTAAAGAAGTGTATCAGACAGATCCACTATGAGACTGACACATGGAAGCCATCTTTATGGAAGTCATAGTAAACTCTCAAAGTGATGGTGGTGGTTGTGGTTCTTAGACCTGAAATCACTACACTCAACACATGTCGTTGGTTACACTTTAACATCATCAAATGTAATCCTAAAACATGGATTCTTATAACGGTGATGATTGGGTGGCTTTGACACATGGAGATTGACTATGAGTGATAGATACGGGATTTTTCCCTCCTATGTGAGTTTGATGTCCTAGGCATCTTGATAAGTGAGACTGAGAAAAGCATGGCCATGCGTATGTGAGCCAATATATGATATTGAGGTCACATATATCTCAGATAATCTGCTCTAGTTCAAGAAACAAGATTGAATAATAATGAGGGTGATTGCTCCATGCCTCTAGTTCAATCTGGACATTAGTGACAAAGGAAATATACTAACACTACAACACCATACACAAATTGTAGGTTGAAGTTGTTTCCCAATTTTTCCATTTATTTGGGTAAAAATGATGTGTGACTAGGCACCACTCTTTGCTTGTGATGTCATAAGCTGTTATGGACATTCACTACCAATGTAATATGGGACCTATAGGGCCCCACACATAGGTCTCGACCTAGAAGAGGAGTTTAGGTCTCAAATAACATTTGAATTAAGTGTTAAAGTGTTAAGGCATTTGATTTAGGCAACAAATAATCTGACAACATTGCCAAACATCCATCTCAAGTGTTGAGACGGTCGTCTGGAAGTGCCAGGTCATCTCAAGAGTTGAGATGGGTGTTTGGGTTTCAGGCTGGTCGTGAGTTGAATTTGGCCAAGGAAAATACCGAACCGACCAAACTGGCTCAACTCGGGTCACCAGACGACCATCTGGGTGAACCGATATGATAGTCTTGCCTGGGCGAGATGGTCCAGTACGGTCAAGGAAGGTTCTAGATGTATCCCTATTCGTTTTACTTGAGCAATACTTGTTCTACAAAGAAATCAATGTCTAACATTGATGAAAATTTATTTGCCAAATTTATATACAATTGGAAACTATTAAATGACCGTCTCACATGATAGATGACCGACTGGCTTTTCCAAACATCCATTTCGGCTACCGCAAGTTGTAAAGTTTCTAGAATTGTCGTGAAAATTTGAGTATTTCTGTTCTTTTCCAATTCTACACATTAATCTCATACCAGATAGCAATTGGGAAGCTTGACCCTAGCCTCTACTATATATAGAGGGGTACATGGGGCTTCCCAGAATACAACACAAATAATTGAGAATCAGTTCCTTTGATAACTGTTGTCATCTCTGGTTGTGATAATCACGAGAGCCCAGACAAGTCCTACATGACTAGGAAGGGTTAGCCACAGGAGAGAACAACTGAGAGTTATTATGGCAGATTAAGTTGATAATTAGTACACCGACGGAGAGGGATGACTCCTTCATGATCATTCTAGTAGGATGACATGAGTTCTAGGCGGTCCGTGTGGACTACTATTTAGGCGGGAAGCCGTTATTTTCTGTTTGGAGGACAACGTCAACCAGCAGTCTATGACAAGAAGAGCTGCTGAAGAAGACGACGTTCGTGGGTGCAGTCCGTGGTACAAACCAGGAGGCGCAACAATTATACGTGTCCCAGTACAACTAGAATTCAGAGTTGTAAATCTACAACGAAGATGATTGTCACTGGACTTGCTCCAGGACCAGATAAAATCATCCTTCTGACGTTATAGTTATTGACGCGATCTACTAATTATGAGGAATATGGTAGATAGAATTTTAAATTCTTCCGCCTAATATGTGCCATATTTCCTAACATTATGTTATCAGATTAATCCATGAACACCTGCTTAAATTTTTTTATAACACTAAATTTTTAATAACCCATATATATCAAGAAGACCTATAAAGTTTCTCGCATAATATGTGTAGTACTATCACCCATAAGAGATACCAAAGTTCATCAACATTACAAAAAACAAATTTCCTACATAGTAAACATAATATGTTAGGGACATGAAAGTGATAACTAAGGATTTGATTGGTAATGTATATTTCATTACAAAAATAATATATTCACGAATTTTTTATCTCTATGTTTTACAAACCATACAACAATTATAATGTAAACAATAAATATATATAGAACTATGAATTTTAAATAACTGACTCAATAGAAAATTGACAAAATGTGTTTCATAGTCACACCATTAACTATCTAATTGATTAATTGAAGGGCAACGTTTCAAACTTATTTACAATGGTTGCTCCAATATTGTGAATAGTTATGAAGCCATAGCTAAATTGGGGGTAGTTGTATAATTGTTTCCATAGCTGATTAAAAAAGGTATATGTAGTAATTGTTTATTTATTTATTTATGATGTCTATTTTTAATGTGATCATGTATGATGATTTTAGTTAATATGAGAATTGTATGTTGGCAATGATGTATCTTCATGTTATTAGATTTTACATACTTTATGTATTTCCTAATATATTACCATTCTTACCTAGAATCTTGAGGAAAAATATGCATAATAAATCACTTTATTCAGATAAAAATCATAAAACAGAGAGGGAAAAAGAATTATGGGGAAATATTGAGAGAGAAAATACACAAAAAAGGTATATATGTTAATAGCAAGGAAAAATGGATATTTTTGAGGATAAGACAAATGGGATCAATGTGAGCCCTAGTGTGCCACATGTGTAGTGATGTATCCCATTTGGACAACACTAAAGCAATGTATGTTGCTTCGACCTGCATTGATCCCAACACAAACACCAGAGCGAGTCCATTGCCTCCGATGAGGCGAATGTGTCCAACCCGGGATACATTGCCCCCAAAAGTATTATTTTGGTAGATAAACATGAAATATGCTATATCACATATAGAATTTAGTGTTGTGTCTTATGATGAATTTTTAGTTGTATATGAAACAAACTTCGGCACGTTCCTTTGGACAAATGAAGTTGAACGTAGACACTTCTGGTTGGTATGGCCACTACTTCTAAGCTATAGGCTTTGTAATATAATATAGCTAGCTTAGTAATCTAAAATGACTATAGTCTTTAGATACATGTAGGCATATCTAAGGATCATGCTATTCTTAAGTACACATCTACACAAGGGAGTGTAATGATTGGATCCAAATTTTTACCATCAAGATTTCACAAGGTCCTTTGTGACAATCGTTTATTTATTGTAACTAAATAGGAGCCATGCAACAAGTACATCACATTCTTGTGACATGTGATAATTATATGGATCCATACTTTATTTATTATATGGTAATTTTTCGATCCTAAATTCATGACCGTAGCACTTGTATAGAGCACTTCTTCACGGTATCCATTCATAATCAATATGAATAACATCCTTTTCCCGTTCATCACTATGCACTGAGATTTCTCTAGGAATCCTAGTGTTTGCCAAAACAAGAATCTAGATATGAGTGCAATTGAGTCTCTTCATCATTTTGGTAGAAAAATTAGAGCATAGAGGTTTACCTAGACGGCTTCTCGGTAGGCTCAACATCTCGTCCTCCCAAGATTCAAGAGTGATATTGGGAAATCTTATTCAAATCAAAATATCTATTAATTTCTCCCTCTCTAGATGCTCTCCAATCACCCGTTTCTTGAGTAGTAGCCAGTTCCTTCCAACAAACTAGAGTCCTCCATTAAGTGTAGTCTTCATATATTCTACCTACTTGAATTTGATGATGAAAAGCTTCTACTTGTATGACTTTGTAGGATGTCTTTAGTTGCTATATCATATCAAATTGTACCACTAGGGAAGGGAAGGGGAGTGAGATTTGAGTCCAATGATGTATTCATTACAAAAGTTCTACCATTTTTTAGCAATCTGAACCAAATTTGCATGATTATATCTTAACTCTCCATCCACTACCTCTTGTTGGCCAAATAGAAATTCAGGATATATTTTTCTTATGGATAGACAAAAGATATGTCCATTTCCTAGATGACTCCTTCACACATTCATTTAATTGTAGATTGTTAAGAATTGGTAAAGGATGCTATGGGGAAAGAGTGTGGGTGGGGGGGGGTACCTTGTCCTTCCTTATGACACCCCCTTTCCTGCCTCACCTATATTTAAATTCTCTCCCACCATAATACCAAAATGATACACATTACTTCTTATGTTTGTGATATCAAGTTTGATTAGTTATTGGGGTCACTTGCCATGACAAATGACCTTCTATAAACTGCACCAATCACTTAAGTACGACAGTAATCCATTTCCACAAATCCAGACAACATGAGATCCTCGAATTGAATGTAAAACCCACCAACTATCTTTTGTTAAGAATCCATAGAATTGTTGGCGCCTCCCTTAACATTTATGAAGATAGAATTAGTAATATATGTTACAACTGATATTAATTTCACCTCCTAAAGCATACCTTTTGTAATTATTCATATTTAGAATATAAATTCATTTTTGCTTGTTTGATTCACCTTTGAGTGATCTAAATGATAATCCTAGCCCTTAGTTTGTGGTTGTATGCTCAATCATGTGTGACCAGTGAGAAGAAAGTAGAGAATGAGGACATTACACCAAAAAAACTAGTAGCAATATCTAAAAAGCAATACCACATCACTCCTTCAAAAAGAGAAAGCAATACCTCATCTCTACTAGAACCTAGATAATAACTACCACCGGAAAAAGATGAGTGTTTCTAACTATAAAACAACATGTGTACCGTCCATACTAATTAACATACATTTGTCATTTATTGTGAAAATTGCCCAACCATTCGATATGGCCCACGTGATAACTTATAACATGCCGAAGGCCTTGTGACTGAGGTTGTATCCCGATATTTGGGATAACCGATTCATGTACTTACATATTGAAGACGTACCAGTTTTTAGTTTGTGGGGAAAAAAAATCTAAATTTCCTATAACACATTGTTTTGTTGTCCACTTAGATTTTAGTTTTAATCATCCATGAGTCGCAGACCGACCATAGAGTCTGTGGAACACTTAGAATATAAGCCGATCAAGAAATGAGGTGCATGACTAGTGGGTATAGTGGTTGGAATTCATGAAATATATTCCGTTATACTTTATATTTATAGTCACCTTGAATGTGATTGGTCATTGCTATTATTCTTTTGTTGTGGGGTTTTTGATTTTATCAAAAAAACCCGATACTTTCAATGAAAATAAAGCTCAATATATTAATAACCGTGCTAACATGGAGCGCGTAGACCTTGACTTGCAGTTGCTAATAGTACTTGTGCTCTTATTTCATGGCAATCCCTTGATCCAATGGCACTTCTGGACGATGGATGCGTATCATAACCGGGAGAAATTCTATGCCACTGGAGCCATAGAAGGCGCCGGTGGGTTGCCACCAGTAGTCTCGGCATCGCAGTATCCCCTAAGAATTTCTGCTTCCTCGGAGGTGAACCCAACGGCGGCTAGCATGGACGGCAAACACTGGCGTGTGATGACGCGGATGGAGCGGCAGCAGTCCTGGCCGAGGTACGACTCGCCGTTGAGGAAGAAGAGGCCGATCTCGTTGGAGCAGGAATTAAGACCCAGTAGCGCGTTCCAACAGTGGGCCACACCGCCGCCGCCGCTTCCGGCAAGGAAGATGAGGCGCTGGTTCAGGTTTGGGAGCCGCAGGCCTGGAGCGGCCGCAGGAGTCGTGGCGGGTGAGGCTGAAAGTAGGGGGCGAGAAGAGACGCAGGATGCGGTGGGGATGAGGCATGCGGCGACCAGGAGAGGGAGGACCACTGCGGCGAGACTGGCCATTTTGAGAGAACCCGCCATGTCGATTGTGGAAGCGCACTGCAGTGAACTTCGGAGACTTGATTGAACCTGAACAGTGCGGCTCTGGGATGCATAATCGGGTGAGTGATCCATGTATAAATAGGTGCTTGCAAGAGGATTCATGCGGTAGAAGTCCGAGCGACGCCGCATCAGTACGACAGTACATGACCAGCCGATCAGAGGCATAAAACGGCCACTGTGTCGGCGGTTGATCTTCGAAGGCATGGAGGTGGAGGCAAGCGGTCACCGTTGGCGTCAATTTGGTCCCATCCGGTAGTACATGCAGTCTACCAGCCAGGGCAGAGGACAGAGAGTCGAAGAGATTGCTGGCCCGTCGTTCCGGCCGACTAAATACCATCATTGCCCTTTTCTCATCTATTTCGGGTCTTAAAATAAATCTATCTTCTACATTTGGAGTAATACACATCAGAATATCATCAATAAGTACAAAGACCTCCTCAAGTGTAAAATTGAAATTTTTTCCATCAACTATCTTGGGTTACCTATAACCCCATAACCCATAACCCACTCCATTTGGAGCCCCATCATTGATAAAAAAAAACTAAACTCATGGACAAATAATTTTCTTAATCTGGCATGCCGACTCACTCTCATAAATAGTGTCATAACACCTATCATCCGTTCAATTTATAAATACTCATTTGCAATTAGGGTCACCGGTTCAGAAGTTTTACCCATGTATTTTATATTTCTATCTATCTAATAAATAATTTTATAATGAAAAGAATTAGACATGTATGCCAAAAATTAGAAATTTATATGGTATGAATTTCAACTCTACCTCATCGAATCCAATTTCGAGTAGTGATAGTCCTATGTAAGCCTAACAACGATATTAAACTAGGAATACATTATAATATATAGATTTACCACAAATAAAGGATTTTTCAAATTCAACATGAAAAACTCTCATGATGTACAATAGATAAAGATAATAACATATTGACGCAATATAAAATATATAGAAAGAGAATATAGATGTTTGCCAAGATTTTATCTAAAAATATAGCAACCTCTTAGGGACAATGCGAATGCCATGACAATGGAAAATCCCTACCCTTTTTCTTAACTGCATCCTTTGCCTACCAAAACCCACAACACGATTGACAAATTCAGAAGAAACTTCCTTTGAAACAACCACACATCAAACAATCAATAGAGACATTTCCACCTGGTCAATTGAGGTATTATCACTGCACCTATCAAATATGGGGGATGAGGCATCATAAACATAAGAATCTATGCCATTTACCCCATAACAAAAATCATAAACATCCTTATGAACAATACAAACAAGATATGGAAAAAACTTATCCTACAGAAATATTACAAAAAAAACCACATTGGCATAAAATCACACATAAAACTTCCTCCCCACTTTGGAAATACATCAACAAAAACTTGGACTCAATCAAGAATCGCATGTACCCCCCACATGCACATCAGAACATCAGCTTCTGGGGCAGCCCTTGGTACCATCACAACACCATCTAAAATCTAAACTCTCAGATGCCCATCCCATCATCTCTACAAAGTTTCAACATTGCCAAAGCACTCAAACATCTCACCAGTAATAGGCAACATTCACTCAAAAGACATCTTCAAAACCACATTGATAACAATACTCTAAGGGACATTATTCATGAACAGAAATATAACATCAACAACAACATCTCATGGAAATGTGGATCTCTTTACACACCTAAAGCAGCATACACCCACCTCACATATAGGGGCCATAGATCAAATATGGTCCACTTCTGGAAAACAAGCCGCAAAAACTTAAAATCTTCTTTTGGTTGTTCTCAAATAACAAAATCCTTAATGACCATAACCTCACTCGTAGAGTTTTTTGGGGCCGACAAGATGTTATCTCTACAAAGAAGAAGAAGAAACCACACAACACATCTTCACCAACTGCACTGTCACGATACAGATCCTGCTTTTCTTCTTCCCACCTCCTTCAGACCTTAAAAACCTCCTCATACCAATGATTGTCTCTAGAATAAAACTCTTATCACAACACTCTAGTTATAGTCCATAGGACCTGATTGTTTATACCTTCTGGAATATTTGGTTAGGGAGAAACAATAGAAAATTCAATAACATCTCTAAACACACCCAGATCTTGCTTACTGACATTAACCACACCTTATCTGTTCAAACTGCACTGCAAGACATACATCTACTTCAACTCAGGTGATACCTGCTGAAGTCGATCCGGGAAATATTTTTGGAGATCAAAATAGAGGTGGATGCTACTCCCTGGAGGACATCATTGCCGACGACACTAGTTTCTGAAGATCTGATCTCTGCTCAGCCTGGAGATATTATCTTAGTCACTACTTTAGTTACTACTTTCTGAATCTTTTTATGATCTGAGGGCATTGTTTTAAGGAGTGCCTCTCCCAAGTACAATCAGTTTTAGCTGTATCACCATGTTTTCTTCTAGCTTTCTGTGGTAGCCGGGGCCTCAACTCAAGGATGCCCACGTAATTTTTTTATTTCAACTTCTTATTTGCAGACGTTCTTCTATTAATGCAAGAACTTTATCAAAAAAAGAAAAGAAAAGATACAATGAGTCGAGGAGACCCCGACTACCAACGAGGCTGCGAGATTGGGTGATGCAGGCTGTAGAAGTGTACTACTTCTGTTCTTGGACAGTTGGACGTGTTTTCGGGCGGAAGAGATTTCGGAACCCTAACCATAGACAGCCCCAGGCTTATCAATATTCATAATCCATGGGCCCATAACCTTTTAGGCTTGAAGCCCTGTTTGATGAATGATGGCTAGAAATCTGATTATTACAGGAAAAAAACATTTTTGGCACTCTTCTATAAAAAGAATAATCTTGATAGCACCTCCAAAAGAATAGTTCTAAATATAGTCCGTCCGCTTTGGTCCTAAGCCTCGTTTGGATGTATGTACTTGTTCGCCACGCGTTAATACAGAAGAGAACCTACTAGTTATTTGTTTTTTTTCTTTCAAATACACTCATGGATACCGAGGAGAGAACCTACTAGTTCCTAACATACGGTGTACAAATATGTCCTTCATGCAGCGATACGAAAACAACATAACAACACATCAAAAATATATTTGCCGTATGCGGCAGACAAATGTTGTTAGGCACACATAAGTGCTAAATAAAGTTTTCATAGATAAAGTGCATTTTGTTTTAAAAAATACATATTCACGTATTATATATCATTGCATTGTGTTTCACAAGACTACAACAATTACAAAGTAGACAAGAAACACTTTCGAAAACATGCATAACACAAACAATATATTCAATGTCAGTTGTATTCGATTACAGTATGAACTCTCATAATACAATTATTGGTCGAGTGTTGCATGAGATGCTGCATTCTAACTCACAAATGTACGAGGTCCAATGTATCGAAGGGAATATAAAATGAAATATAAGTACTCTCAATTATCATCAGCTGATTGATTCAAAAATTTGGAGAACGATGATTAACTAAGAAATATGAAATAAAAGACATAATGAAATATGAATGAGGAGATGAATGAGTGATATTGAAATCAGAAAATTAAACATACGATTCATGTTTTAAAATTATAGTGATGCAATGATCTAGGGACATTCACCCCTATAGAGATGTGATTATCCACTCATGGAGTGGATATGTAACATCCTCATTTTTCAGGTATTGATTTGTACTTTTCCTAATATCCTATCCTTCATGGTCACATCTCATAAAAGGGTAAAATTTAACCATTTTTTGTCGTTATTATGCACCAAAAGTTTTCATGTTTAAAGATAACATGTAAATAAGACGAAACTCAAAATTTTGATATTTAATTACTTTTAAATAATTAGTTATTCAATAGTAAATCCTTTTTTTTGTTAAATCATATTAATTAATATGACCACCTAAACATGAAACTAATCCTGGAAAAATATGCTAGAGTTTATTATAGCCGTATGGTCACAATTTGGGGCCCAACATTTTTTTTTGAAAAGTTAATAGTTGAAAAGTGATTAAGAAATAATTAATATTCACTTTTCCTTTTTGGAAGCTTTTTCTCTGACGATCGGATCAGGGCCCACAAAGAACATGTTTAATCTCAGCAACGCATCATCCTTGCCAACCTCTACCAGTTTAGGAACATGTACCACTCCCTTCAATCACGCCAATCTCACGATTCACTCACCCATTTTGAAAGCTGATTCATCCATTGTCTTTGGGAGACGAATCTGCACCCATAGATCATTTACTTGAACCCTAGAGAGAGATATATAAGAAATACCTTTTTCCTCCATTGCTTCCTTCTCACCGTAGATTTGTAGACCATGTCCTAGCCCACCTCTTGATTCCTGAAGCAGTGACAAAGCTTCACCGCACTCCATCAAACCCTCCTCCACCATCAATTGCACTACAACCACCCCCGAGATCTCCACTCCACATCACCTCCAACCTCTAGCATGCTCGTCATTGTTCTTCTCTCTTGGACTACCATTTGTAAATTGATCTCATTCTCACCATCAACATGGGACCACAAGTTTGGGGCAAGCCTCAGTTTGTCTGCGAGTTAACGAGTAGTCAAGTGGACAAAGTCGTCATGGAGTTGCCAAGGCAGGAGTCAGAGGGCAAGTTATTATGGTCACCCAACCTCAAAAAGGGTTCAAAGCTTTTCGCTCGCTCCTAAGAAGCCTGTTGTACCCTCAATTCAATCGGAGGGGAGGTACGATGCTAATCACAATTTCAAACTCCCTGGCCTATTTTATTATTTTTGCCTTTCTAGTCATCATCGTGACCATAGTTGTGGTTTGTTATAATCCTCATGACCTTGCAGATTTTTTTTGCTTTCTAAGTTTGTAGAGCAACAACCTGTGGTTTCATGTCTTGGCCGTGGAAGTAGTAGCTTTCGACGACCTTCCTGGACAACTCCGTGCACCTCAGGTGATGAGCTAGGGCTTATTTGACTTGACTAGATCTCAGGAAGAGATCTATGGCCATGTTTTGATCGATCTTACATAAAAGATCGGGTGAAATGGATTCAAAGTAACCACCTAGTTCCTACGCATGCAAAGAGTAATCTACCAACCAATTTGATGACCTTACCCCCGTGTCTCACTAGAGTCCGAAAGCATTTAACCAAACATATGTTAGGGATTTTTCTTTATCTAAAAAACACTTGTATCACTTTATCTATTGGTTAGTGGATATTTAATGTTTTATAAAGAATATTAATAATAATTCTAACCCCAAATTTACAAGTAGTAATAAAGAATATTAGAATATGACTATTTCATGTATAGACCAAGTCTACCAAAACTATGCACTAATAATATATTAATAATATTTATAATTTAAGGTATGGATCATTTTTATCAAACCTGGTCCAAGGGTCCTAATATCACTTCGACTACCATAGGTTACATATAAAAGAAGCATTAGTGACCTAACTTTGTACACTATAATAATACACATACCTAAATGCATGTAATGCTAAATAAGGGAAACATATGACCCTAGTGATGTGGACTAAAGGGGAAGGACATGTAATCAGATATAGCATTTGGGTTTTTTCAAGAGAGAGTCAGACCTAGCATTTTGAGGAGTGGAATGGATAGAATCTTGGTTTACTGTTGGTAAGTGGGCCCTGCCATATGGAATCCTATTCTATTGTCATATTTAGAAAATTAGTCTAAATTGGTAATTTTATTATGTTCTCTTAATACAGTAGTTGATTGCATGTGTGACATGTATAGTTTATGCCATATACTGTAACAAGTAACTTAGTACATGCCATGAGTATTAGAAGTATAGTTTAGTTGAAAAAGTTTTCAGTTCATATTATATTGTTTTTAATGCATCAATAAGTAAGGCAGACTTTCTCAGACGTTCAGACTAGATTCAGATTCATACTTATATTCAATGATCAATACATGTTCAATATTCAATATCTAGTTTTAGTATAAGATTAGTTCATATTTAGAATTCAGTAAATTTAGATCTAGGATAATTAATTTAGAACCTTCACATAATACATTATATAATAAGTCCTCATTCAGTTAGTCTCGAGATGATTTAGAGGCATTTATTGGCAATTCATAGGAGTGTTTACTCCAATTTAGAGGTACTTTGATACTAATTCAGAGACACATCAAAGTCATTTAGAGGCATATAGTGCCGACTTAGAGGTACTTTGATTCCAATTCTGGGCGTAGATGCCCCAATTAGGAGGACTTCTTGTATAATGGTGGCTACAAGTCAGATAAAATTTGTAATTAAAAGATGTCAATTCAGTCTCTATAGTTTCTCTTTTAGTTATTCTCATACCTTATTCTTTGTTTTAGAATTCATTTTCACTTACTCTAACTCCTAGGTTTCTTTCTTTTATGCATGGTTGGGGATGTGACGTCTGTGGATAGTGAGTAACTGAGCAAGAATTAGACGGAGAACCTATAGATTTAGAGGATATCTATAATTGGTGGGATGTCATCTTAGGTGATCCTTCCAGCTTGGAGTTTTCCTTTCAATTGTTTATTTGCTATTTCATGCTGGGATTGTCATTCTCGAACTCTCGGACTCTTTATGTCAGAACTTTGATTAACTCAAATCATTGGGTTATTTAAATGCTTTAGTATGCCAATTATGTGCCCATATTTTATTTACATATGTGAGTTGATGCTTCCACATATAGTATTTGTGTTACTTAATGGGTAGGTGTTACAACTTGGTGTCATAGCATTTTAATAACCATTGGTGAATGATGTCCGTATATATACCCTTATGAATGTATTTTCTCCATACAGATGGCTCCTAAGAGAAAGTATGATAAGGGAAAGGATCACATGGAGGGAGACAAGAGCTCCTACGGTTCAAGGAGTAAGCACATTGAATATGGAGGGGACAACCCCAAAGGCTATCTTAACTCTCCTCTTGACATTCTCATAAAGGCCCTGACAGATGCCCTAACTGACTCGTGAAGAGAACAACCACCACCGAGAAATTAGGATTTGACCTTGGTAGATTTCCTAAAGATCAAGTGAGAAACATTCTCTGGTGAGGCTGAGGCAGACACTGTTAGCTAAGCTGAGGAGTGGCTGATGAATGTCGAATACTATTTTCATGATTTAGGGTGCCCTGAGCACTCTAAGGTCCATTTTGGGACCCATATGCTGAAAAGTATTGTTCGCATCTAGTGCGAGAACTTCACCAATTCCCGAGGACCTGATGTTTCACCCTTAACTTGGGGGAGCTCACCACCACTTTCTAGAACTGCCATATCTCAGAAGGTATGGTTGAAAAGAAGTAGCTAGAATTCAAGTGCCTCAAGCAGTACGACTCCACTATTAGTCAGTACGTGATGAAGTTTCCTATGTAATAGAAATATGAGATTGAAGATGAGGTGCAACTACCCAATAAATTCATGCGCGGTATGAAGCTAGACATGGCTACGCTTTGGTGGGCTGTAGCATCAAGATAGTGCATGAGGTACAAGAAGCATCCTTGGAATTGGAGGACCACCCAAGGCAGAACTAGAAGAATCAAGGACCTTCTAAAAGCAACTATCAACACAAAAACCATCATGGAGGATAATGTAATAAGATAAAGGATCCAAGAGGTGTTCTAGCTAAGAGTGGAGGAGTCCCAGCTCAGAGGGGTCTAGGAGGGACACCACTATCGAGAGGAGTACTATTCAAGGGAGCACAAAGACCACTAGCCCCAATCTATCCCAAGTGCTAGCTAGCGAGCTCATTCTGGAGTGTGTAGGCTCAGAAAAAGTGTCTGCTACTTTTATGGTGAGGAGGGCCACATCAAGCTCAACTGTCGAAAAATTCAGCAAACGTTTGGCAACACAATCAGAAATGGGTCACAAAAATCAGCGAGAGAAACTCCACGCAAGGATCTTCACCATGACTAAAGAGGAGGCAGAGAGAAATCAGGTCATACTATGAAATTTATTGTATAGTTATCTGTTGAAGTCTTATTTGTCTTAGGTGTGTCACATGCTTTCATATCTACTGCTTTAGTTATGACAATAGAGTTACCCTTGGAGGATCTTCATTATGATCTTAAAATTAGGATAGCTAGTAGGCGTGCCAATGTTCATGGTAGAGTGATTTCTAGGGTAGTGATTACCCTATAGGGGAGAGTGTTTCCCATAGACCTTATGGTTATGCCCTTAACCGATTTTGATATTCTTTTGGGCATGAGCCAACTGCATGAGAACTATGTGCTCCTAGACAGGAGGAGGAAGTTAGTTACCATATCTTGTCCTAACGAGGATCCCTTAGTTATCAAAGGAAGGAAGAAGTACCACAAATATTTCATTGTTCTTACAATTCAGGTAGATAAGCTAAAGGGGAAAGGGTGTCAAACCTATCTTGTGTCTATTATTGCCAAAGGGAGAAATCTATTGTCGATACCCTATAGTTAATGAATTCTCTAATGTCTTTCCTGAGGTCCTTCCTGGCCTACCCCCTGATCAAGAGCTTGAATTCTGTATTGATCTCCTTCTTGTCACTTCACCTATTTCTAAGTCTCCATACAGGATGGAGCCCACAGAGCTTGAAGAACTGAAGAAGCAAATATAAGAGCTCCTAGACCTAGGATATATTTGTCCTAGCACTTCTCCTTGGGGAGCACTCATTCTCTTCATCTAAAAGAAGGATGGTTCTCTTTGTATGTGTGTCAACTACCTGATGTTAAACCAGATGACAATAAAGAATAAGTACTCGCCTCCACAGATTGACGACATGTTCGATCAACAGAAGACAACTAAGGTATTCTCAAATATAAATTTGTGTAGTGGGTACCATCAATTGAAGATTAAACCCTCAGATATAGAGAAGACAACCTTTCATACCCAATATGGCACTTTGAATTTCTTGTTATGTCCTTTGGCCTCACCAATGCCCCTGCCATCTTTATGGACACGATGAATCACATCTTTCATCGGTATCTAGACTCTTTTAATATTGTCTTCATAGACTATATTCTCATTTATTCTAATAATGACCAGTTGCACGAGGAACATCTTCGCATCACTCTTGAGACACTTCAACAACATTAGTTATACAAGAAGTTGTCTAAGTGTGAATTTTGGAATCATGAAGTTATGCTTCTTGGACATATAATTTCTGATGGTCATATTTATGTTGATCCGACAAAGGTTGAGTCTGTCATGAACTTGGCTACCCCTGCTACTCCGTCTGATTTTTGGAGCTTCTTGGGATTGGAAGGCCACTATAGGTGTTGTTTCATTCATGACTTTTCTATTATAGAAAATCCTCCAACTGCACTCACACAGAAAGAAGCAAAGTTCATGTGGAGTGACAAGTGTGAGGAGAGTCTCCAAACCTTAAAGATGAGACTCACTTCATCACTTGTGCTTGTACTTCCTTTAAGCAATGATGACTTCATCATCTTTAGTGATTCTTCAAAGTTAGGTTTGGGTTGTGTTCTGTAATAGAAGCATAGAGTTATAACGTATGCATTCAGGTAGCTCAAATCACATGAAAAAAAACACCCCACTCATGATTTGGATTTGGAAGCTATTGTGTATGCATTGAAGATCTGGAGGCATTGTGACACATTGTCACACTAAACGAGATTACTCAAAACATAAACACAATCAACTACTAACTAATCACATCGGTAGAATAATTAAAATCAATTCAAACATCACAATATATTCTAACATATTTACATAAAGGCCCAACCTTTCCATAAGTTCACATACCATGCAAGGTATCTACATTTTGTATCCAATGGCCTCATCCACAACCTCTATACAAAAGATCAGGTTTGATATACACATGCCATATATTACAACCATGGCATACTACCAAAAATCATGTCGATACATGCATATAATCTACAAAACACATCCCATGCCCAGACCTGAGAGTAGGGATGCTAAGACTCTACTATTGTAACTACAACTATCCAACCTTCAGCATCTACTGATCCCCAGACTACTCCTCTTCTACAACATGATCTCATCCACATCACTGATGACCGCCTAAAAAGATGTGGTGACCCACGGGGTGAGACCCATGTTCCAATGAGAGATATAACTCTCCACAATGCTTACTGATTACAACATATTATTTACTACTAAACAAACTGATCAAATTGTGCATATAATAAGCAGTTGAGCAGATTAAGCAATTCTAGAATACTAACCAAGTTAAGTAGATAGGCTTAGCAATAAACATGATTATCAAACTAAATAAAAGAAACCATTAAATCTATTCTTCTAATAGTTAATCACTCTGATTGCATCATATAACAACTCAATAATATAATAGACATGGCAAGAGTTAACAACCAATGTGAAGCACATTTAACCCTAGCAGATATACTACACAACTGTATTACATATTTTATTATGCCTTGGGGAGTTTTGAGTCATACCACCCAAACTCCAACTGATCACTGTGAAGTACTATTCAGCTAGGAGTGCCGGTATCCTAAGATCTCTTAGTACGAGTAAACTACAATGACATATCAGTCAAACTGCCAAGAACGACATATAGTCAAGTTGATAACATGTAGTCTATCCTTGGCACATGCCATAACACTAGAAACCAGGGTATACAACCCTATCATACTAGTCAAAACACTTTGATTTTGAGGTCGAGACACTCAAGTCCTTTAAGGGTAACACCCCTAGGTCGATACACCATGATGTTCTTGGGTCCAAACATAGTGTTGCATCCATGACACATTGAGTATGTCTAGGTCATAACACATGTACATTGATGGGTCGATACACTTATACTCTTGTATGTATATATGGTCAACACATAGTGTAATGATCTATATGAGATGATGTGACCTTGAATGGTTAAACACTAATCATAGTGCTTGACTCTAGAACTCTCCAATAATGTGGGAGGTGATGGAATTAGGGTTTAGAGGTGAATAGTGATATGAAACCCTAATTGATTACATATAAATTCTAACCCTAATCCAATTTTCATATGATGCATGTGCTTACTTTACTAGGAGATTATTCTTCTATAATAGAGTTTTCACTCTCCTATATATGAAAGCCTAACTTTGTAGGTGAGATGAATGTGCATAGATAAGATAATGCTATGGTGAACCTTGTACAATACAAGGTGGTGATTATAAGCATGCATCATTGTTGAGATATATTATGATATGAATTGAACATGTTTTATGTAATGTGAATCTTATGACATGTTGAGTGCCTTGAGCATAGTTCGAGGAAAAATCCTCTCGAGATAGAATTTAGGGGTTGATACCCCATAGTGATGTGATATTGATGACCATGTAATAATTATGATACAAGTGTATTGTGATGATGAGACAAGTTCTCCACTTGTACGTTTTATATCTTTTGAAGTTGTACACTATCCTTAATTTTTTAGAATCTATTTAGGGTTAATACATTGTAACTTGATTGATGCATTAAAAGATATGCAATTGGAATATCAATCAATTGAAACCCTAATCATGTTTCTTAACCCTAATATTGGGTCATGTGATGTGTTTATTTTTCTCTCTTAAAGTGATTATCATTTTATGATGTTTCCTCTCTCCTCGTGGTATGGTTCTAACCTTGTAGGTTAATTGAGTCTCATAGTTTGTGAATGTTTTGAATATGATTAAATGATACTAGATGATGGCCATGAGCCTGAATGAGGTACACTCAAATTTATAAAAATGTGAATGTGCCCACTTCGTTACATATATAGTGCAAATCCCTAATACACTCCAATGAAGAAGAGGAGCGTAGTAGACCAGGTATAGATGCCCTCGAATCTGCTGTTCATGAAGAAGCTCTTGAGGAAAGGAAGAGAAAGGGAATGATTGGATAAATAGACCTTGATTGATAAGGGAAGATATGGAATGAATTCCCATTTCTTTTTATTCCAAACTTGTGGGAGGTAATGAAACTAGAGATTGGTAAATAAATAATTTTCTGGGATCCCTATGTGGTTAAGCATGAACCCTAACCCTAATTTGAGGGGGGTATATGATACATTGCTTACTTTGCCTAAAGTGTTTAATTTATTGAAAGTATTCTCTTTCTATTTGTATAATGTTAACCTTGCAGGTGAAATGATTGTCATAGTTAATGATTGCTATGATGCATATGTGATGGGAAACAAGTGATGCTTATATGCCTGATGAGGCATGATGAGATGTAATGAGTATTAAGAATAATGTGATTGGTCTTAAGACCTAAAGAAGGCTTAATGCCTTAGAAGAGATGTATCCTCCAATGATGTGATGAGGGGTTGTTATCCCTAGTGATGTGTTTGTAATGATTTTCCTATAATGGTAGTGTCAACAAGTTGTGATGTTGATGGCCTTGTTTAAGGATGTTAGACAGTGTTGCCCTAAGATGATGTGACAAGTTCACACCTTATTCATTTTATATATTATGAGGTTGTTTCATAGTTATGCTTGCTAGATTGAATTAGGGTTTCTATGTCCACTTGTATGATGGAGCCTTAATTCACCCAATTGGCATAACTAATAAAGTGAAACCTTAATCATGTATTTGCCCTGTAACATACCGAAACGTAGAACCTAATCCTATTCCAAGGTTGAGAGGTTAGAGACCTTAGTCTTTGGACTTAGCCAAATAAGGGTAAAATATATACACATTAGTGGATAATTGAAAGGTTAATATGTTAATGCATAAATAAATCATCCTAACATGTAGACATATAACATGACATAATACCTTCATATTAATCATGAGATCAATAAAGGATACAAAGAATAAGTCACATGTGATAATATTGATTAGCATACATAGGATATATCACATGAGGTAATAATGTGCATAAGAGGACAAGGTGTCCAAAGATTGAGAATGATGACACATAATGTGAAATAAATAAACTAGTGTGAGATAATGATAGAGTGGATTCATTCTAGATCATTCCTTAGCCTTTAGTAGCAAGGAAGAGGAAAAAGGATGAATAATAATGCCTTGAACATGTTAATGAGGTATTGATTTATTTAACATGAGATAGAGTGGAAATAATGGATAATGGGCTAAAATTAATAAAGGAGGAAATAATTGGATAATAATAACTTTTGAATCATTTTCTTTGAGTTCAAGTTTACTTGAATGATAAGTTTCACCAATTTAGGATGATAACAATAACATCCATTGTATTTAGAAAACAAAAGGTGTTTTTCCTTCAAAATATGAAATAAAATATGTAATGACTCCAAAAGTGGAAAATAATTTTTTATTCATAATCTACACATTAAAATATGCCTTTGGGTGAATTTTCACTCAATTTGGAGAATATTTGCTTAAAAGGTGAAATTATGAGAGAGAAAGTGTGTAGAACCTTCAAAATATTATATAAATATACAAACAACTTCAACATGTAAGATTGATGGCAAATTTGTATCCAAGGAACTTAATGTGACATGTGGGTGAAGTTTCATCAAATTTGGAGAAACTTATAACCATTAATGTTGGAGGAATGAGAAAATAAGATTTGACTTATTTAACACATCAAAAGTTCTCAAAAGGCAAATCGATTGCATAATCAGAATCTACATGCCTTAATTAGCCTCTAAGCTTAATTTCATTTAATTTGGAGTTTGTTTACACCCTTTTTAGATGAGAGAGAAAACAAAAAATCAATGTGAATACACTTCATTCGAATCAGAATGGAAATCCATATATGTGTCACACCGGCTTTCTTTTTCTTATTTTTTGTGAGATTTATCCTCAGCCGTTCGATCTTAGATCTGATGGTCCAGGGGTTATATTCTACCCCGTGCTTATTTTGGAAATAGTAGGTATTTTGTTTTTGGGATTTCTGCCTCCTCACTCGACGGTTCTTCGAGGTCTTTTCTCTGTTGGATTCCTTGTCCAATTCCGCACACAATGATCCTTGCTTGTGCCCTAGAGATCTATAAATTGGAAATGCCCAAATTGGCTTTCTCCACCAATTTTCACAGACAAGCATACTTTGCAAACCATCCTCACATGGGAGCATAGAAACCATCCCCTGTCACCTTGCAACTCTCCTCCATCCCCAATTGGAGAGTTGCTTCCCCCAAAACCCTGGACCTAGTTGCTTTTCTTCTCCTACAACCTTGGTGTCATTCTGTCCTTCCCCGTTGTCTCTTGTACAATTGGTACCACAGTAAGATTCTTGGGACCTCCATCACCATTTTCCTTATTTTGTTTTGAATTGGTTGGCCCTAGGTCGATGTAACCTATAGCTGCAGTTAAGTTCTCGCCGGTGGTCTGGGTTTTGGCTACTCAGTGACCCTGCGATCATGGGGACTGAGTAGTTGTTTTTGTTGAGTACTGATGTTTGTTTTTGCATCCTTTTTATGCTGGGTGATAATCATTTTCGGGCAGTTGATCGGAACCTCTGATCTAGTCATGGCGGGGGTTCACTTTTGGGCCTCTAGTCATGGTAGTTGCGTGTTCATGGGATCGTTGTCTTCGTGGTGCTTTGGCAAAGACGTTGGGGTCATTTCCTAGTTGTTTTGCGGACTTGAGCACCATTGTTCCTTCTCCTGATGTTGTTCAACATCCATGGCGTGAGAATTGCTTCAAGGAGAAGAATTGCTAATATCTTTTCCCCTGTCTGCCCTCCAATTTCCCCTTCTTGCTTTTGTTTTTAATGAAGGGTATTTTGGACCTTTCACCTTGGTTTTGCTTCTTCTGTGGTTGCTGATGTGTTTGAGGTATTTTGGACCTTTCACCTTGGTTTTGCTTCTTCTATGGTTGCTGATGTGTTTGAGTGACCAGCCGAGTTGTCCAGCCCTGATTGGGCCAACTCAGATGGTGTAGTCCACTCCCTCTCTCTCTTTTCCTCTTTCTCAAGTTTTATGCCACGTGGGGTTTTCTAATTTGCCAGATTTTGCAAAATTCATATTAAATTATTTACTGATCAGAAAAATACAATTAAATAGTCAATAAATTTAGAAAAATAAGATCTACATAATGGTACTAGGTTTATCGCCTAAATACAATGTTTAATAAAGGGTGTTTTTCAATGGATTAATCTAAGTAGATAATAACTTACAAATTTATTACTAATAATTTATAATTCAAAAAAATATAATAAAATATGTTTTGAATTCAAAAAAATATAATCCAAAATATGGCATGGTTTTGATAACCTAGTTCATTAATATTAAAAAGGCAATTTTTTACAATTTTGGATAATTAATGTAAACCTAACCCTAATTCTAGATATATGCATTATAGGTGCTTTGGAGACCTAGGATTGGGTCTAGGATTGAATTTGGACTGTTTAGATTCTTGATTAAGGTATGTTTGCATCCCCTATTATTATTTTTGAGCAATTCACCTATTTTTCTTCTTTCTCTTGGTCCAATGGACATTAGCCTACAAAAAATCTTGTTCTTTTGGAAAATATGCTTCATGTGAAATACGTTATGTTGTTACTGATTTTATGATCATACTTGGACATTCTCTTGGTCTCTTTCTTATGCTTTGTTAATGTTAGAATCCTATTTGTGGATATGTGATATCTTTTACCCTCTTATATGGTGGATGTTTATGTTGATCATTAGTATGATGGAAATTTTTGTATAATCTGACTATACTTTCTACTTGCCTCTACATTAAATATGCTATGCGACTCAATAGCACTAGAGTAGTGTAATTGTATTTGTTTTTGGGTAGTATGTCCCAATTATTACTGGGATGGAGGTCATGGTGTCCCATACCTGAGTTTCAAGTTTGTGAGGCTTGGCCCAACTTTTATATATATTGGGGGTTGGCAGTATGCCATCTCTATCAGGTTTCAAGTTTGTGAGGCTTGCCCACCTTTGTTTTTATATTGTTCTAGTGTTATGCTTATCTCACATGCATGCAGGTTGATGATTATGGGGTTGTTTCCTAAGTCTTTATATGTGCTAATATGGCACAATTTTGTTTGTTTGGTTATGACAAGTATCTCATTTGTAGTTTTTCTTTCTTTTATGCACGATTGGGTGGTCCTTTATCTTTTATATGGGAAGCCTTCTCTACTCAATAACCTTTTATTCCATAATTTCTCAACTTTATTTTAGTATGCACATACCAACTTTTTGATGATGTTCTTTTTTTTCCCCTTTTTTGGGGTATGCTTTCAACCCCAGGTATTAGACAAGGAGATGGCAATCAAGGTAGACCTAGACCTCAACAAGTGTAGATGACCTCGTGGGAGACATTGCTTGGAGTTGTTAGGTGATCCTTAGCTAGTCCTATGTTAGTTAGTCTTTGCTTTTATATCACCCTATGTGGTGAAGGATAGTGATGATAACAAACTTTGTAATGGTTAAATACATCCTTATATTTCACTGCTACTTTGGTGTTATGATACATTCATGTTGAATAAATTGGTTTCATCCCTTTCGAGAATTTTTTATGTTGGTGTTTGGTTTGGGATGTTGCCTTTTAATTTTAGTAGGGAGTGGTTCCCCTCTGGGATCCCACTCCTTACATGCCCTATACCATAGATCCATCTTCAACGGCAGTATCATGTTGGATGGTGAAACGAGTAACTCCTATGGTAAATTCAGAGCACATATTGTTGAATATGTGGGGTACAAGTGGAGATATCTCCATGTATCCTTAAATTGTCAAATTTGTGATATGATGTTTTATTATAGAACGGCCATGCGTGAGCTTGTTCTCTAACACTGGGCCATGTACCAAGGAAGGCTAGTTGTTTTACAGGATCATAGCTTTGACTATGAGTTTCTCTCTTTACAAGACTATAGTTGCGGATATAAGTTATTGTCTTTGCAGTTTGACTATATGTCACTGCATTGCAGACTCAAGCTGAACGAGTAGTGCTGGTGATGATCATGGAGTCGACTCTTCCATTGATCTTGTATGGTACTAATTTCGACTTAACAATGGTCAGTTGGATTTGAGTAGTACACCTCAAATCCTCAGGGAATAATAATTAAAGATGTACCGCACTCGTGTAGTGTTATTGCTTAGGGTCATATATGAATAACATTGGATGACCCCCTTGATATGTTTCTTATATTGTTTATTTTATAATAGTTGTACATGTTCTTCATATTCCTTTTTAAAGTATAAGATGATTTACTGCTCAGTTGTAGATACTTGAACTTCTTAAATAATGATAATTGCTTGGCTTCTATCATCTAGCTGAATCTGCTTATCTATTAATGGTATAAATTGTGGCTTATCTTATCAGTGCTTATAATGGATGTTGGCGGAGATTTATATCTCTCGCTGGGACTTTGGTCTCACCTTGTGGGATCTACTTTTTTTAGGTGGATGGACAAACTAAGACAAAGATCGTTTGGATAAAACTGATAATAATAGGAGCTATATCCGTTGGATCATAGATGTGCAATTAGTGTCTAGTAATAGATTCCTATGTGTCGTTCCTATACACTTTGGTCCTTGGGAGAGTTTTGTGAATATTGTACATTGGTTTGAGTTTTTGGATGTAAGCCATAGTGGCACAGACATAGTTTGTATATGTGAGAAGATGATTATATGTAACAGGTTGTGACCAAATAGCCAATGAGCAGTGAAGTGTAATACCTTATGTTATGAATGATATATAGTGGCAACAATTTATGGCTCCAATTGTGTCTTGTTGAGCTTGAGATCCTGACATGTGATCGATTTTAATTTACCCGATTTTGTGGTAATATTTTTATTAGTGATAATTTCGCGCTTTGTTTTGAGTAATCTCTCTTAGTGTGGTAATGGTCGTCACAATGGGATTCAGCCAAAACTATCAGGTCTTGAGGAATGAAACCCTAACCATAGGATCATGATCTTTATTCAAAACCATCAGTTGGATTATAAGTCTATACCTTGAGTCATTTAACTAAGAAACCATTGGATTAGGACTTAAAAGAATCATCACCTAAGACCCAGTCTTACCATTGGTTGTGGTGTCCAGGACCACCATAGGTTGTGGTGTTCAGACTACCATTAGCTGTGACACTCAGGGTCACCATCAGATCATGGAGTTAGAATTCCCATGGGTTGGCACCATTGAGTGTCGAACTAGTAGAGCCATTAGCTGGTGAACATAGGTCGAAGGACCATTGAGTTTGGGAGTCAGCATATTCATTGGTTGATGGGTCAGAAGGACCATAAGTTGTTAGACCCAGTTGCTCCATCCATTGTCATAGGGAAAACAAGCTAAACAACACCAAAGACAACTCCATCAGTTCTACCAAGAAGACAAACCATCATATCTTGCACAAGGTACAAAACAACTCAAAGCCCTAAGTATAACCCATCATTTGAGAGGCATTAAGAACCATCATTTAACATGTCAACAAGGTCTCATACTTCCTAAACCTTAGGAAGGTCTTGCATGAGGTATCTGGTTCATACATGGCTATACACTTCTTATAGAACAACACTTAAGCTTAAACCCTAAGCAAATGTAGTTTATGCATGCTTAGAACTTCATTTTTAAGCAAGATAATGAGCAAGAAATCTAGAAGTAAGAAATAAATGTGAGGAAGGTTATATAACTCGCCTCTAGGAAGAAGAACATGCTCCCAAAAGAAAGAAGACATGAACAAAGGAGGTGGGAAACCCTAGCTCTAGCTCTGAACTCGGCCAAGCTAGCTCTTTCTCCACAAGGGAAGCAAACCCTATGTCAAGGAAGCAAGAAAAATAGGTTCTTTAAGACCTAGAGAAAGCTTTACCATGAGAAACCATGGCTCCATCCTAGGATAAGGAAGAAGGATGTATAAAATGAAGGAAATGAAGGAGAGAAGGAGGAACTTACTTGCTTAGGTCAGGAACAAGAAAAGGGAGCTCCATGCAAGAAGCAGCTCCATCAGTTGTGGGTGTCTGTTAAGACATCAGATGTTGGATCCCCTAGACAATCATCGAGTTTCATCACTTTGTGACCATCAGTTTTTGAAACCCTAGATCACTAGGTGGAAAACCATTGATTGATCACCCCTTTAAAGTAAACCACCAGTCCAAGGGACCCCAAGAACAAAAACCATCAGACTACCACCTCTACAGATCACCATCAGTTATACCCACCTGAGAATGACCATAGTATGTCACTCATCCAGGGGAATCATCGGTTCATAGCTTCTCAAGGTAGCTCATCCATGAGAGCCAAAACCCTAACTTACCCTAGAAGGTTAACACCACCAAAACATGGCATATCTAGGCGCCCCATGGCCCAAAAAGCTCAAGATTGATTATAAAACATATAAGTCACAAAAATAATGTAAAAATTTGCAAGAAAAACCTCAAATATGGGTAAATTACTGAAAAACCCAAAATGTGCGCTAAATTGCATAACTAGCTCAAACAGTGTCAAAACTGGACCAAACTTGAAAGTTAAGCTTGTCACATGATATCAAAGCATCTCTAAGGTTTTATTAAGGTTTTAAATGCCCAATTATGATAACTAAGTATGTTCAACATTTTAAGCAAGGTCAGGGGTCTTATAGGCCTTACATGTATGGTACACACTACACAATTTGAGATTCTCTTTGATCATAAGAGCCTCAAGTATATTATAAGTTAGAAAGATATGAACATGATGTAGCATCATTGAATATATTTCTTGAAGGACTATGAATTCATTATCTCTTATCATCCTAGCAAGGAGAACGTGGTAGCTGATGCTCTGAGTAGGAAGAAGGAAGTAATCATTGCAACAATAATAATTGATGAGTGAAAGATGATGAAGAACTTTACAGAGCGAATACCACAACTTAAAGAGGTAGAGTTAAAATGGCACATCTCATGATTCAACATGACTGGACTTCTGAAATCTCACAAGCCCAACAAAGTAGTCATGACCTTCTTCACATGCTAAGATGACTGTAGAACAATGATGCTAACCTATATAAGGGAAAGGAAGGTGAGATCTTGATGAAGAGTAGAATATGGGTACCTACACTTGAGTTACAACAGAAGTATCTGTCAGAAGCACATGGGACAAAGTACACTATTCATCTAGGTTCTACAAAGATGTATCAGGATTTGAAGAGAGCCTTCCAGTGGGAGGGAACGAAGAGAGACACAACAGAGTTTGTGTCTAAGTATCTCACTTTCCAACAGGTTAAAGTTGAGCAACAAAGATCTGTATGTTTGTTGCAGCTGTTGGAGATTCTAGAATGGAAATGGGACAAGATAACCATGGACTTCGTCATGAGTTTGCCAAAGGTCTGGAAGGGACATGATGTTGTGTGGGTAGTTGTGGATCATTTGAGGAAGAGTGCTAATTTCTTGGCTTTTAAAACTACTGATACAGTTTCAGACATGGTTGAGATTTACATCCAAGAGATTGTATGACTTCATGGAGTACCTACCTCCATTGTTTCTAACAGATATCCAAAGTTCACTTCAAAGATGTGGAAGCAAGTCCAGATTGACTTGGGTACCAAGCTTCATTTTAGTACCACCTATCATCCTTAGACTGATGGTCAGTCTAAGAGGACTATTTAGACCTTAGAGGACATGCTCAGAGCTTTCATTCTATATGGGGGTGGTTAATGGGTAAATTATCTTCCATTTTTTGAATTCTCCTACAACAATATTTTTCATGCAAGTATAGGCATGGAACCTTAGGAGGCCCTCTATGGGAGGCCATGCAAGTCACCTTTGCTCTAGCATGAGCCTGGTGAGAGAATCTTGATAAGGAGTGAAGAGATACACATTTGTATGGATCAAGTAGCACTCATAAGGGAGAGAATGAAGGCATCTCAGGATAGACAAAAGAAGTATGTTGATACACATAGACCTGATAGTGAATTCCTTATAGAGGACCATGCATTCCTAAAGGTCAAGCCTATAAAGTCTATTTCTAGATCCAAAGTGAAGGGAAAACTCAATCCTAGATATGTTGGTCCTTTTGAAATCCTTGATAGAGTAGGAAAGAGTGCTTACATACTAGCTTTGCCACCTTCTTATGAGAAAATCCATAATGTCTTCCAAGCAGCAGTGTTGAGGAAGTATATCTAGGACAGTTCCCATATTCTCTCTCATGAACCTATTGAGATTAGGAAAGATCTATCTTATGAAGAGATTTCATTGAGGATCCTTTTTACCCAGATTAAATAAGAAGGACATTGTCCTAGTTAAAGTTCTATGGAAAAATCAAACCTAGAATAAGCCTCCTGGAAACTTAGAGATGAGATGATGAAGTACCCTGAGCTCTTTAACCCTGAAATTTTGAGGATGAAATTTTCTTAAGGGGGAGAGGATTGTAACATTCTCATTTTTTAGATATTGATTTGCAATTCTCCTAATATCAAATCCTTTATGGCCACATCTCACTAACATGTCAATTATAAATAATTTTGGTTGTTGTTATGTATTGGAAATTTCCCTATTTAATGATAACATGTAAATAAGAGGAAACCCAAAATTTCAATATTTAATTACTTCTAGATAATTAGTTATTTGATATTCAACCCTAGTTTTTCATTAAATCATTTTAATTAACTTGACCACCTAAACAAGAAACTAATTTTGGGAAAATATTATAGAACCATCCAATAGCCTATATCAGAAGGAAGGCGAGAAGCATGAAGCAAATTGATAGAAAGTCCCCGCCGAGCCATGCGGACTGACTTGACTGAGATGCTGTATTGGATAAAGGGTGGAGTTGCAGCTAAAGCGAGGCATGTTTGATTTTATCATCATCATATGATCAAAATTTGGGTCCCAATAGGGTTTATTTGATAGGGTAAACAAATTTGGGAAATTAATAGTTAGAAAGTGAATAAGAAACAACTAATATTTAGTTTTCCTTTTTGGAAGATTTTACTCTGACCGTCGGATCAGGGTTTGCAAAGAACCTATTTAATCCCAACTGCCCATCATTGTATCCAACCTCTGCCAGTTTAGGAAATAGGTACCACACCCTTCAATCACACCAAATTCGTGATTCACTCACCCATTTTGGAAATCGGTTTTTCCATCATCTTCAGGAGATGAATTTGCACCCATAGATCATTTACTTGAACCCTAATGAGAGCCGAATAAGAAACACCCGTTCCACTATGAATTCCTTCTCACCACTAATTTGTTGACCATCTCCTTGTTGACCTAGAGGTTATACATTACCTATATTTTGATAATGACTTAACCATTCCATTCATATGTATCTAATATGCACGTTTAAGATTGTTTGCAGTCATTAGGTATATGAAAAGGATCATATATACAAAGCCCTAGAATGGGCCAAGTGCAAGCCAAAATGGCTACAAGTGTGCATTTTAGGATTTCTATGTAAACTACCTTAGAACATCAATTTAATCACTTGTAATGATGAATTGGCTTGTAACTTAGAAGTGAAAAATGTTTGGGACAAAATTCACCAAGTGCTAATCACTTTTATTGCAAATTAGAAAATCAATTACAGGCACTTGGTCGGTCGAGTTTCCCTAGCCTGAAACTCGACCGATCATCCTGGGTCGATTTTTTGAAGATTGCATCGGTCGAGTTGTGCACCCACAGAACTCGACCGATCGGGTAGTAGGCCATTTCCAGTTGAAATGGTCGGTCAAGTTTCCTCAGGACAAACTCGACTGATCATTTGAATATCGGTTTGCCTCTTACTTGATCGGTCGAGTTACCCCCATTAAAACTAGACCAATTGCACTGTACGGAATTTGCAGAAAAAGTAATATGACCGTTGGTGAATTGTTTTGGGAAAAAATAGAGCCATTTTCTTGAACAAAAAATGACCACTTTTGCATCCAAGTGTCCCACAACTTAAAGGGAAACCCTCAACTATAAATAGAAGCCCTTGGAGTTCATTCCAAGCTGCTCTTCCATTGCAAACTTGGTTCTAGCTTAGTTGAGAGTGTTCCAAGCCCTTGAGCCCCTTTCTCTCTCTACCTTCAAGACAAATTCGTGAGTTAAGAGTGAGTTAGGTCCCTGTGTATGAGAGCTATCCTTTGTATTATGTAAAACTCTCCTTTCTCTCTTCCTACCTCCAAATCCCATTGAAGATTGATTGAAGCTACTTCTCCAAGTGAAAGAGGAGTTGTTGCTATTCTTCTCCGAGTGAAGGGGAAGATGTGTTGCTGATCTTCAAGAGTGAAGATAGCTGGTTGCTCCAGGTCCCTTGGTGAAGGGAAAATGTGGAGAAGCTCTCCAAGTGAAGGAGAGGTGCAAGGAAAAGCTCAAGTGAGATAGGTAAATCCTGCAAGGCTGAAGACAAAGGTAAGATTGGGTAAGTCCTTTGAAGAAGGCTGAAGAATCTTGCTTTGTGGGTAAGTCCTTGGATAGGTAGAAGATCTTAGCTTGAGAAATTAAGCCCTTAGTTGTGTGGTTTATGTATCTTGTAATCTTATAGTGATATATAAGAGAACCAAGTTGCAAATCCTAGAGTCTAACCAACTCTAGGTAGTGGACTGACATCGTTCCTAAGTTTAGGATGTGGAACCACTCTAAACCACCTGTCCAAGTGCATGCTATTCATTATCTCTTATCCTTTCTTTGTATGCTAGAATAGGACATCAAATTGTTGATTGTTTTAGTTTTTGCACTACGATTAAATTGGTGGTCTAATTGATTTTGTGAAGTGTGTGTAGCTCTATTCACCCTCTTCTAGAGCCCATTGATCCAACAAGTGGTATCAGAGCAGGTCTTCTCCAAGCCACTTCAGCAAGTAGGAGAAGATGGGCGATTAGGCTCTTGGGTCACTCAACCTTGAAGGAAGCTTATCAATGAGACCCCCGGTCTTCGACGGCACAAACTTCCTATATTGGAAGAGGAGAATGCAATTCTACCTACAAGGGGTGAGCTACGAAATGTGGAAGATTGTCCACCTCAAGTATGAAGATCCAAAAGGGGACATCACCACATGGACGGAAGGTGAGATGAAGAGTGCTCAACTCAACGCCAAAGCCGTGAGCATCATCTACGCCGCCCTTACTCCATCCGAGTTCAACCGGATCTCTTCTTGGGACACGGCGCATGTGATATGGCACAAGTTGTGTGTCACCTATGAAGGGACCGGGCAAGTCAAGGAGGCCAAAGTCAACATGGTTGGTGGTCTTCTTGAGAACTTCAAGATGGGGAAGAATGAAAGAGTGGCAGATATGTACACAAGGCTAAACGTCATCTTGAACAACCTTGCAGCCCTTGGGAGTGTCATGGATAGAGGTACAATCAATGCCAAAATCTTGAGATCTCTTCCAAAGAGATGGGATCCAAAGGTCACTTCTATTGAAGAAGTCTACAAGCTAAGCGAGTTGTCAACTGAGGAGCTGGTTGGTAACCTCCAAGCCCATGAACCTAGGCTTGACAAGCAAGAGGAAGAGAAGAAAAGAGAAGAGAAGAAATCAAAGAAGATTAAGGACACAACCTTCAAAGCTCAAATTGAAGAAATGGTCCGACAACAACAACTTGCCATGAAGTCTCCCTGCCCTTCCTCAAGTGAAGATGAAGGTGTCAATGATCGTGAATCCAACTACTCAAAAGGGAAACACTTCAAGAGCAAGCCCTCCTCCTCAACTCCTAGGTGCTACGAGTGTGGTAAAAAAGGCCACTATAAGAGTGACTGCCCAAAGGCCAAGAAGAGCCATCATAAGAGCAGCCACAAGAAGGATGACAAGTACAAAAGAGAAGCAGAGTACAAGAGGAAAGACAAGAAGGAGAGAAGATCCAAAGATGCAGCTCATGCGGCATGGGAGGAGTCTTCTTCAAGCTCCTCAAGCTCCGAAGATGGAGAATGCCATCTTGCCCTCATGGCCTCTACTAGTGAAGATGTAATTGAGGTAAGTGAGGTAAGCAAGGTAAGTGATATTAATTTACTTGAGCTATCTAAGGAAACTCTCATTGATTTGCTTAATGAATGCCAATCATCTTTTGCTAAATGTAAATCTAAGAGGAAAAGATTAGGCAAAATAGTTGATGATCTTTATTCAAAAATTGACATTCTTGATGAAAATGAAAAATTGCATCTTGATAGCATAGAATCCTTACAAGGGAAATTCCTTGACCTTGAACTTCAATACAATGGAGTAGAGGTTGAGAATGGTACATATCTTAAAAATATTGAAAATCTTAAGATAGAAAACCAAAATTGCCTAGATGAGCTTGACACTCTTAAAACTGAAAATGTAGAACTCAAGCTTATTGATGATGCTAGGAGAAAAAAAGTCTATTCTTATCAACGAGAAATAGTTGTTCTTAAATCTAAAAATGCAAAATTGCTTGCTCAAATCAATGATTTATCTTCTAGACCTATTTTTCCTAGGAATGAAGTTGCTAGCTTAACTCTAGAAAAAGATTCTATTCTTACTAAAGCCCTCTGTCTTGAGGCCGACCTTTTGCATACTAGAGAAGATCTTGCTAGTCTTTCTACTACTGTTGTAAATCTTAGTGATGATAATGCTAAGTTAAGATCTACTTTGCAAAGGTTTCTTTTGGGAAAGAAATCCCTCAATGATGTCCTAGAGCACTCTACCAAACAAGTTGGTACTAGTGGTTTAGGATATAATGGGACTGTTCCCAAAGGTAAGAAGAAGAAAGGTAAGAAGAAGAGTGTGGAACCTCCAATTTTCAATGGAGAGACTTCTGGCTCTAAGAACCCTATGGTTTGTATTCATTGCAAATGTGATGGCCATTATTCTACCTATTGCCCTTACAAGCCCAAGGGGACCAACCCAAAGATGAAATGGGTCCCCAAGCTAACCCCAGACCCCAAAGTTTGAGTTGGGTTCCGACATCCTTCTTTCTTGCAGGTTAACAAGAGATGGATTGTTGATAGTGGCTGCTCTAAGCATATGACTGGAGAAATCAACCATTTCAACAAATTTGTGAAAAAGAAAGGAGGATCGGTAACCTTCGGGGACAACAAGAAGGGTAAGGTTATAGATGAGGGTGATGTAGGCAATGAATTATGTATTAAAAATGTGTTGCTTGTTGATGGCCTACATCACAATTTAATTAGTGTTAGCCAATTATGTGACAATGGTTATCTTGTGTTATTTACTTCTTTAGAATGCTTGCTTCTAGATTCCCTCTCCTACAATGTTACATATAAGGGAACTAGAAATGGTAATCTTTATGTTATTGTTCTCGATTCTCTTAAGCCCATACTAAATAGATGCTTGGTTGTGGATAAAAACAATCTTTCGCTTTGGCATCGTCGTTTGGGTCATGTGAATTTGCATCAAATGAAGCAGTTGAACAAAAAAGACTTGGTTCGAGGACTTCCTAAATTGGATTTTGATAAGGATGATGAATGCCAACCTTGTACACAAGGGAAACAAACCAAATCCTCCTTCAAATCCAAAGGAGTCATGAGTACCAAGAGAGTTCTTGAACTTCTTCATATTGATCTATTCGAATCAATGAGAACGCAAACGCTTCGTGTCTCCACGTATTGTCTTGTTATTGTTGATGATTTCTCTAGATATACTTGGACTTTCTTTCTCGTTTCTAAAAGCGACACTCTTGATGTTTTCTCGAGCTTTTGTAAATGGGTCGAAAACGAAGCTTCTTGCCATATTGTTTCTATCCGTAGTGATCATGGGGGGGAGTTTGAAAATGATCTTTTTGAGCATTTTTGTGAAAAATCGGGTTATTCACACAATTTCTCTTCTCCTCGCACACCTCAAAAAAATGGGGTTGTTGAGAGGAAGAATAGGTTGCTACAAGAGATGGCTAGGACCATGCTTCTTGAGTATGACACTCCTAAGAAGTTTTGGGCTGAAGCCGTTAGCACGTCATGTTTTGTGCAAAACCGAGTTTTCACACATCCGACTTTCAAGAAAACCCCCTATGAACTATGGCGTGGTAGGAAGCCGTCTATTGAATTCTTTCATGTTTTTGGATGTCCTTGTTTTGTTTTAAACACGAAGGATTCTCTCGACAAGTTTGATCTGAAATCCTATAAGGCTTTCTTCCTAGGCTATAGCACCACTAGCAGGGCATATAGAGTATTTAACATTGAATTGTCTAAAATTGAAGAATCTATCAATGTTAAGTTTATTGAAACTAACCCTGTTGTTGGAAAACATATTGGTGATGATGATGTTGCAGATGAAATAATTCCTATATTAAAAGACCTCAACATCAAAGACAAAGGCAAGCAGGTGGTAGAAGAAGAAAAAGAAGAAGAAAGGAAGGATCCCACTCCCCGCTTTGCAAAGAATCACCCCAAGGAGTTGATCATTGGCAACCCGTTCGAGAGAGTGAGGACACAAGCTGTTCACAACAAAGAACAAGCATATAGTGCCTTCATCTCCCAAATAGAGCCAAAGAACATCAAAGAAGCCCTTGGTGATGATGAGTGGATCCTTGCCATGCAAGAAGAGCTAGAGCAATTCAAGAAGAATCGTGTGTGGACCTTAGTGCCAAGACCAAGTGATAGAAAAATCATTGGAACCAAATGGGTCTACCGCAACAAGCTAGATGAGCAAGGAAAAGTGGTAAGGAATAAAGCAAGGTTAGTGGCACAAGGTTACAACCAACATGAAGGTATTGATTTTGATGAAACCTATGCTCCTGTTGCTAGATTAGAATCTATTCGTATGCTACTTGCCTTTGCTAGTTATAAAAATTTCTTGCTATATCAAATGGATGTTAAAAGTGCATTTTTGAATGGTACAATCGAGGAGGAAGTATTTGTTGCTCAACCTCCGAGCTTTGAAAATGACAAATTACCCAATTATGTTTATTTGTTGCAAAAAGCTCTCTATGGACTCAAACAAGCACCTCGAGCTTGGTATGAGAAATTAAAGAACTTTTTGTTAGATAATGGGTATGTCATGGGCAAAGTTGATTCTACCTTGTTTCTAAAAACACTTCTAACCATTTTCTTATAATTCAAATATATGTTGATGATATCATTTTTGGCGGGACTGATCTTGATCTTTGCAAGGAGTTTAGTTCTCTTATGCAGAGTGAGTTTGAAATGAGCATGATGGGTGAGTTGACCTTCTTCCTCAGTTTTCAAATCAAGAAAACAAAGGAAGGAAACTTCATCAACCAAGGCAAGTACAGAAGTGAACTACTCAAGCGCTTTGGGATGGAGAACATGAAGTCAATGGATACACCCATGTCAAACACTGCCAAACTTGACAAAGATGAAGAAGGTGAAAAGGTAGATGAGAAGCTCTATAGAGGTATGATTGGAAGTTTACTTTATCTAACTGCCTCTAGACCTGATATTATGTTTAGTGTTGGCTTGTGCGCTCACTTTAAATCTTGCCCTAAGAAGTCGCATCTCACTGCTGTTAAGAGAATTTTGAGGTACTTAGCCAAAACCCAAAATTTTGGTCTATGGTATCCTAAATCAAGGGATTTTACTCTTAAAGCATATAGTGATGCGGATTATGCAGGGTGTTTGATTGATAGAAAGTGCACAAGTGGCACTTGCTTCCTTCTAGGACCATGCTTAGTTTCTTGGTTCTCCAAGAAACAAAGTACAGTGGCATTATCAACTACCGAAGCTGAATACATTGCAGCCGGGAGTTGTTGTGCACAGGTCCTATGGATGAAGCAAATGCTCCAAGACTTTAACATATTTTTGATGCTTCTCCTATCTATTGTGACAATACTAGTGCAATTAACCTATCTTACAATCCTATATTGCATAGTAGAGATAAGCATATAGAGGTTTGCCATCATTTTCTTCGTGACCACATTGCCAAGAAAGATATCTATATCACACATGTGGACACAGAAATTCAGTTGGAGGGCATTTTTACCAAACCTCTAGCTAGAGATCAATTTAATTTTATTCGATCTAAACTGCTCATTGTTGATTTAAATGATATTTCTATGTGATCTAGCTAGTGGTCTCTATCCTATATGCTTTCTCATGTCCATCTTCACCTTATGTTGCTCATATACATGCTTGTTTATGCTTAAATTGTCTATCAACATGCTTAGTTTTATGCTTGTTTTTGGGTTTTATCGAATTTCACATTTTATCGCTAAATAGTGCCCAATGATGAGCACAATGTGCCTAGGTATGTTAATTATGCATAATAGAATGGAAAAATAAATTTAATCGGCATGTATATGGCTAGAATATAAGATTTAGACTGCTAGGTCAGGTTGACTGTTACACCCCGATCTCACAATTTCCTCAAATCATGAGATTAGGGCATAAGATAGGATTTATATGTAAAACAAAGAACACCCTTAACCTTTTCTATTTTCTTCTTTCTTTCTTTAAAACTCTTGTTTCTTCGCATTGAACCACATAAATCATTTTAACAAGGGAATCTGAACATTTCTTTTACTAAATAGACTTTAATAGTAAAGATACATGTATAAACATTCATGATGTCTCTCACACCTTATGCACATAAGACCTACTAATTAGCATACAATTTCAAAAGAGGAATAATATTACACATCATAATTACAACTCTCTCTCTTATCTCTTACTGAGGACCTAGAGTGACAAGGACCGACCGACTCAACTAATCTTGTGCTTAACTCTTGTAGAAGATCTACACTGATGCTATGACCATCTTCAAGTCCACACGGTTAACCCTAAAATGTTTGAGTAGAGGGGTGAGCCTACTCGCTCAGTGAATGAGTACTTCAAAGAAACAGTCTAAGGCACTAATGTGATTACATATATAACTTTGAGTAAACGTTATGAAATTTAACAACAATAAATACTACACTGAGCAGTTCTAAAACAATATAATTGAAATAACAAGAATGTAAATATTGCATCCAAAGAATAACTACTAGAAGACTATGCTCTAGTCTTCCTTAACTCTTTCATTTATAAGGAACTCTGTGTACCTATATGATCATATTTTAGCTTATGCCCTGATCTTATGCAGTGTACTCTGCATAAGAGACTCGCAGTGCACTACGGCCACACCGTACAAGACTTAGCGACACACCCGGGAAATGCTAAGTCTGACTTTCCGTCCTGGTCTGCTACAGGACCCACAGGCTCTCCGGCCTGACTCACATGCTCTCCGTCCTGACTCTGCACTCACCATGAGTGCTCTGGACTCCTCCTCTAACCTGAGCACACAGGCGCATGGAGTCAACACTGGGTTACCACAAGAATTACTCAACCGGTTGGTGTTGGATAACCCTTCTGTCCTCGTGCCACCAGAATTACTCAACCGGTTGATGTTGGACACGAGTTTCACCCCTAAGGTGCAGACCTCTCAAATGGGTTCTACGGTGTTCAAGGCACCTAAGTTTAACATTAACATTATGGGTACATTTTAGACAGAAATCATAACTCATTTAACATTTCTCACAAGGCTCACACGGCCTGCCATATCATATCATAAGAAACATCATAACTCATGTATTCAACATATATCATGTCTCAGTAACATCCCTTTCTAGGGCATGTCATATCTCATCACCTGCAATTTACGAGATATGTATTGAAAATAAGAAGCCCGGCAGTATGTAGATATCAACTCAGAGAGAACAAGCATATAAAGTTAAATGCACTAGAAACATACAATTCAACAGTTAAGCATCACCACATCTCATATCGAGACCTTTCATATCACCATAACATGATTCATTGAACACCCTATCCTTAGGGTTTCATTTGCCTTATTCATTCATCACATACTAACACCCTACTCTTAGGGTTTCATTCGCCTCATTCACCTTTTCATTTACCTCATTCACTTGTCACATGGCTCTCATAAGGATTTCATAGGATATAAGCATTCACTAAATAAAGATTGTTTCCAACAAATCATATACAATCAATATAGATATGAAACCATGAAAATTTAACTAAATTTAGGTTTTCCATACCATTCACTGAGATATCATGTATCAAGAATAAAATTCAATTAAGATAACCCATGAGTTACATCCTAACCACTTATAGGATTACTAGTCCTCTTTATTTAACTTTGATCTTTAAGTGTTCAATTAGGGTTTGCTCCAACACGGTCACGGTGTCACCCCACGGCCGTGGCACAGGTCATTCGAGCTTAAACTAGTGAAATCAAAGTCATAGACTTAGTGACGAATCCCAAAGGTTTTAGATATAGAAATATGATATCCTTAAGCTTGAATGAGAGCATTTAGACCTAGGTTTGGTTTAAGTCTAGATATCTCTTCAATTGGATTAAAACTCTAGTGAGATCTCAGTTAGGTTAAACCCTAATTACATCATACAATATGAATCCGAAAGGCATTCTTTCTAGAATGTGTTGTATACATTTCTAATATGACTCTATCATCATAGAGTCATTCAAACAGAGAAGGAGCCCATTTCATATCAAATTGCAACTACACAGAACAAATGGACATTCAGGGTTTAAAATCACATACTAAGCAATTAGGGATTTGGATGCTATAATCAAATTTCATGCATTACACTGTTTGAAGGAAGAACCCACTCACCCTAAGGTGTGAAAACACCTCAAAACTGCAGCTCAACTCAGGGGATCTCGAACTCATATCAAATCCCTAGCAAATCTCCCAATTCTTCTTCCCTTCAACTCGGAAACCTTGAAAATGAGGGATTATGAAGAAAGGGTGAGAAAAGAGGGAATTTCGACATCATCTTGGATCAAATCAGAGCATGGACGGAATCTTGACATGAGAGAGAAGATTCACCATAAAAGTCTATGCAAAGAATCCAAACTTACTTGATTTCACCATTCCTCGGACCGCAAAACCATAGGTCAGCAATTCCTCCTCTTTCTCCACTCAAGCCCTAACTCTCCCTCTCTCTCTAGATTTTCATTTCTCTGGGGTTGATGACGAAGAATGAGAGATGTGTGTGTGTGTGGTCGATCATATAAGTCAATTTGAGCTGCTTGGGTCAATTGCATATTGACCCAACACTCAACTTTAATTATATTGGCTGAATATTCAGTTTCACAATAGTTTCTGTAATTCGCCTACTGAATAGCTAAAAGAAGCTCCAAAAATTCTGGAAATGTTATATGTTATACCTAATGAAGTTTCAGACCTCCAGTAAAAAGTTGAGATCATTTATAGTTAGCAATAAATAATTAAAAACCGAACAGTTCACTGCTATTTTGCAGTCTGCAGCATATTCGGTCGAGTTTGTCCTGCACAGAACTCGACCGACACCCTCACTATAGAGATAAAAAGTCATCCAAAAATTACGCCAATTTAACAGAGTGTCTAAAACAGTGTTTTTTAAGCACAGTTAAAATTTGAGATCAATTGGATATACCAATAAAAAGATAAAATTCAATTACCACACTGCTATATAAATCTGGAAATATGATCGGTCGAGTTTGAAACTCGACCGATAAACAGGTCAGAACATTCTTCAAAAATTCTGATATTTTCCAATGTTGTTCACATTTTATATATACAAATAATATCCAAATGTGAAGTAAATCAGAGTTACACATAAAATACTAAAAATAATTTACTGAAACACTATACTTATCAAAATTTGTATTCATGTATCATTAAAACCCTATTTTGGGCCGATTAGGGTCTATGCTTCTCAAACCCTAATTCTCAAGGAAAATGAACACTTAAAATTCTTATCATAGTTAAAACATCCTAATTGTGTTATCGTCATTAATTAGATTTCAAGAATGATTATTCCAATTAATCTTTGCAATTGTCTAGGTAAACCCTAGTTTACCAATTAAGCTCCGATGGGGTCGTAACAACTCCCCCCCCTAGAATGTTTCGTCCTCGAAACATAAACCTACAAGAAAGATACATTCAAGATTATTCTAAGCTTCTAAAGCCTTCCATGTCATTATATTCTTGTATTTCATACCTGAATGTAGTTTTCAACATTAGATCTTTTAATTCTTTACTAAATCACAACATATTTCAAATAGTTCTCATTGATATCAAGCAAATTCTTTATGCCACAGTCAAACATAGAATGCAAAGATAAACCACCACGCTTTTGCTGTGCAACTCTGATATTCTGATACAACTATCTCAACTTATGCGGATCAGAAAGTTCTATTATTCTGTATCACCTTTAAGTGACAAAAGCGAGTTCACCATGCTGTTTTAAACTTTAATAAAGTGCTATTCAAATAGCAAAACAGTCTTGAATTAAAAGACTAGATTCAACAATCAATTGCACAATACTACTCTTGGCATCCCCATTGGGTCATGGATGCATGAGGTGAAGCATTACCACCTCATTCCATACTATCATGTTTCGATCATGGGACCTGTGGGTTATGGGCCCACACACAATTCAAAGTGTAACCATCATATTATATCATTTTAGGGTTTCAACAACAGTAATAAAGTAATCCACAATTGTATCAGTCATTCAAGCATTAATCATACTCAATTACCATCACTCAGTTATATTAGAGCTAGGTATAACAAGCTACACCTCATTAGGGTTACTTGTCCAGACAATCTGATTATCATCCCTTTCTATTAATATGAGTGAATAAGTATAACTACCTTATTCAGGATATCCCTCCATGTCTTCCGTCATCATCCAAACTGTATCACCATATTACAATTACACAATACTAGGATGCATATCTGGTATGAATTACTACAACTATCATACACCTTTAATTAACATATAGCTTGCACAAATACACTGAAATCATACATAGAACCAGCTTACATACCTTAGTATGCCTTCAACAAAGCATACCTCTAAAAACGAGTTCACATATTACACAAAGCTAGTGTTTTCCTTTATCTCTCTCCTCATTCTTTACTATTTATGTTTTGCTACCTCTCCTTCTCATTTTGATCATATACAATAAACATCCCTAACATTAAAACATTCAAGGTAAGAATAGATTATTCCTCATTCTTGCTATCACACAAGAATTTATTTCTTATCTCACTTCATCGTAATGTATGTCACTATTACATTCACTAGATGACCCTACCAAGGTAGTTATGCATCATATATGATTCATTTTCTTATCATTTCATTCCCACCTTACTATTGTTAAGGAATATATGAGAGAGAAGATGATTTTGAGACTTAGAATTCTTGTATTCAAACATTCCCTTAATACCTTAAATATTCTTCATTTTTAAATCAAAGGGATCATGCATGGATCAAACACAGTTTCTCTTCCAATCAAGTTTTCCCTCCTGAATATTGTCTACCCTTGTATGACTTATTCATTCATTAAACTACACCTATGTTCTTCACTTAGGAACTAGTTTGTTGTTCTAGTCTTATGAATTATATGATCATATAATTCTCTTCACTTTTACTCTTTTGAAGACTCTTCACTTCTATGGACCTATTGAATGCTCAACTCTATTCTTCTACTCAGCCTTTGCTTTAGAGTTCATAAAAGCATTAAACTCAATTATATGATCCATTCTTCATGATCGATTCTTGCTATCTAGAACCATACATACATTTCATATATATTTTCTATATTTCATATGTATAGCTCATATAATATTAATCAATAAACTGATTATGAACCTTATATCATGTTCCTTTATTCCCAATTAAGGGTTTCTCATATGAGGCCCCAAAATTGAACCTCAGATACCAGTTTCAACTGATTCTTAGTTGTTCTGATCTTGCCCATATGTTTCAACATCTTACTGTATGTACATTCTCACTCTAATGTGGGTCTAATTATCCAGAGTCTATTCTTATTATACTATTAATAGGAGTCATTAGATCCCAGTAACACATCCTGCCAGCCGGACCAGGCCAAACCTGAAGTCCTGAAGCCAAGAACTACTGAGGATTACTCGACTTCTATTCATCTCAAAAGTGTGGAAGAAAGCTTATCCACTAAGGAAAGATCATTCAAAGATGATTTCTAATCTACATGTTACAAAAAATGAAATCAATAAATGCTACAACTGCATAGTGTGCAACAAATCTTAAAGACCCATATATATTTCAAAGTATTGAATATTTAAATTCAAACATATAAGAGCATTTCTATACATTTCCAACAAAAACAACATTATGAAATGTAAGTTCTATCTCCTTTTACATTTATGCTCTTAATTCTTGTTTCTTTTCTCGTTATCTAACCCTAACATTTCTAGGGTTCCTCTCTAGCCCATTCTTCCACTGTATACCTGGCCAGGGTATACGTGAGAGAATAGACAGAGTAGCTTGTACTGGTTGATCCAAGTACTCAGATATCGGGCCAGGATATCCAAATACTCGAATCCCCAAAGCTAACATCAAAACATATCCTATCTGCCACACTTATGACGCTAACTTACTAACTTAATGGTCCTTGACAACTCACCCTAAGCTCTGATACCAAGCTGTTACACCTCGATCTCACAATTTCCTCAAATCATGAGATTAGGGCATAAGATAGGATTTATATGTAAAACAAAGAACACCCTTAACCTTTTCTATTTTCTTCTTTCTTTCTTTGAAACTCTTATTTCTTCGCATTGAATCACATAAATCATTTTAACAAGGGAATCTGAACATTTCTTTTACTAAACAGACTTTAATAGTAAAGATACATGTATAAACATTCATGATGTCTCTCACACCTTATGCACATAAGACCTACTAATTAGCATACAATTTCAAAAGAGGAATAATATTACACATCGTAATTACAACTCTCTCTCTTATCTCTTACCGAGGACCTAGAGTGACAAGGACCGACTGACTCAACTAATCTTGTGCTTAACTCTTGTAGAAGATCTACACTGATGCTCTGACCATCTTCAAGTCCACGCGGTTAACCCTAAAATGTTTGAGTAGAGGGGTGAGCCTACTCGCTCAGTGAATGAGTACTTCAAAGAAACAGTCTAAGGCACTAATGTGATTACAGATATACCTTTGAGTAAATGTTATGAAATTTAACAACAATAAATACTACACTGAGCAGTTCTAAAACAATATAATTGAAATAACAAGAATGTAAATATTGCATCCAAAGAATAACTACTAGAAGACTATGCTCTTGTCTTCCTTAACTCTTTCTATGATCATATTTTAGCTTATGCCCTGATCTTATTCAGTGTACTCTGCATAAGAGACTCGCAGTGCACTACGGCCACACCGTACAAGACTTAGCGACACACCCGGGAAATGCTAAGTCTGACTTTCCGTCCTGGTCTGCTACAGGACCCACAGGCTCTCCGGCCTGACTCACAGGCTCTCCGGCCTGACTCTGCACTCACCATGAGTGCTCTGGACTCCTCCTCTAACCTGAGCACACAGGTGCAGGGAGTCAACACTGGGTTACCACCAGAATTACTCAACCGGTTGGTGTTGGATAACCCTTCTGTCCTCGTGCCACCAGAATTACTCAACCGGTTGATGTTGGACACGAGTTTCACCCCTAAGGTGCAGACCTCTCAAAGAGGTTCTACGGTGTTCAGGGCACCTAAGTTTAACATTAACATTATGGGTACATTTTCGACAGAAATCATAACTCATTTAACATTTATCACAAGGCTCACACGGCCTGCCATATCATATCATAAGAAACATCATAACTCATGTATTCAACATATATCATGTCTCAGTAACATCCCTTTCTAGGGCATGTCATATCTCATCACCTGCAATTTATGAGATATGTATTGAAAATAAGAAGCCCTGCAGTATGTAGATATCAACTCAGAGAGAACAAGCATATAAAGTTAAATGCACTAGAAACATACAATTCAACAGTTAAGCATCACCACATCTCATATCGAGACCTTTCATATCACTATAACATGATTCATTGAACACCTTATCCTTAGGGTTTCATTTGCCTTATTCATTCATCACATACTAACACTCTACTCTTAGGGTTTCATTCGCCTCATTCACCTTTTCATTTACCTCATTCACTTGTCACATGGCTCTCATAAGGATTTCATAGGATATAAGCATTCACTAAATAAAGATTGCTTCCAACAAATCATATACAATCAATATAGATATGAAACCATGAAAATTTAACTAAATTTAGGTTTTCCATACCATTCAATGAGATATCATGTATCAAGAATAAAATTCAATTAAGATAACCCATGAGTTACATCCTAACCACTTATAGGATTACTAGTCCTCTTTATTTAACTTTGATCTTTAAGTGTTCAATTAGGGTTTGCTCCAACACGGTCACGGTGTCACCCCACGGCCGTGGCACAGGTCATTCAAGCTTAAACTAGTGAAATCAAAGTCATAGACTTAGTGACGAATCCCAAAGGTTTTATATATAGAAATATGATATCCTTAAGCTTGATTGAGAGCATTTAGACCTAGGTTTGGTTTAAGTCTAGATATCTCTTCAATTGGATTAAAACTCTAGTGAGATCTCAGTTAGGTTAAACCCTAATTACATCATACAATATGAATCCGAAAGACATTCTTTCTAGAATGTGTTGTATACATTTCTAATATGATTCTATCATCATAGAGTCATTCAAACAGAGAAGGAGCCCATTTCATATCAAATTGCAACTACACAGAACAAATGGACATTCAGGGTTGAAAATCACATACTAAGCAATTAGGGATTTGGATGCTATAATCAAATTTCGTGCATTACACTTTTTGAAGGAAGAACCCACTCACCCTAAGGTGTGAAAAAACCTCAAAATTGCAGCTCAACTCAGGGGATCTCGAACTCATATCAAATCCCTAGCAAATCTCCCAATTCTTCTTCCCTTCAACTCGGAAACCTTGAAAATGAGGGATTATGAAGAAAGGGTGAGAAAAGAGGGAATTTCGAAATCATCTTGGATCAAATCAGAGCATGGACGGAATCTTGACATGAGAGAGAAGATTCACCATAAACGTCTATGCAAACAATCCAAACTTACTTGATTTCACCATTCCTCGGACCGCAAAACCCTAGGTCAGCAATTCCTCCTCTTTCTCCACTCAAGCCCTAACTCTCCCTCTCTCTCTAGATTTTCGTTTCTCTGGGGTGGATGACGAAGAATGAGAGCTGTGTGTGTGTGTGGTCGATAATATAAGTCAATTTGAGCTGCTTGGGTCAATTGCATATTGACCCAACACTCAACTTTAATTATATTGGCTGAATATTCAGTTTCACAATAGTTTCTGTAATTCGCCTATTGAATAGCTAACAGAAGCTCCAAAAATTCTGGAAATTTTATATGTTATACCTAATGAAGTTTCAGACCTACAGTAAAAATTTGAGATCATTTCTAGTTACCAATAAATAACTAAAAATCGAACAGTTCACTGCTATTGTGCAGTCTGCAGCATATTCGGTCGAGTTTGTCCTGCACAGAACTCGACCGACACCCTCACTATAGAGATCAAAAGTCATCCAAAAATTACGCCAATTTAACAGAGTGTCTAAAACTGTGTTTTTCAAGCAAATTTAAAATTTGAGATCAATTGGATATACCAATAAAAAGATAAAATTCAATTACCACACTGCTATATAAATCTGGAAATATGATCGGTCGAGTTTGAAACTCGACCGATAAACAGGTCAGAACATTCTTCAAAAATTCTGATATTTTCCAATGTTGTTCACATTTTATATATCCAAATAATATCCAAATTTGAAGTAAATCAGAGTTACACATAAAATACTAAAAATAATTTACTGAAACACTATACTTATCAAATTTTGTATTCATGTATCATTAAAACCCTATTTTGGGCCGATTAGGGTCTATGCTTCTCAAACCCTAATTCTCAAGGCAAACGAACACTTAAACTTCTTATCATAGTTAAAACATCCTAATTGTGTTATCGTCATTAATTAGATTTCAAGAATGATTATTCCAATTAATCTTTGCAATTGTCTAGGTAAACCCTAGTTTACCAATTAAGCTCAGATGGGGTCGTAACATTGACCTTCGCTTGAGTTTCCACCCTGGAAAACTCGACCGATCAGGAGCCGAGAGCTATCTTCTGTGGACCATTCGGTCGAGTTGTACACCCTCAGAACTCGACCGATCGACGGGCAGCGCCAACTTAAAAGTTAGGATCGGACGACTATTTTCCCTTGCAACTAGAAAATAGCCTACCGATTCCTCATCTCCTAGCCCGTACTCTCAACCCAAGCCCTAACCCTCTCCCGTTCCTAACCCTAGGGTGCCTTAACAACCTGTTCTTGACCTTCCTGGGCGTCTGTGGTGTGTCTTCTTCGGCTTTTGAGGTTTGTCTTGCTTGTGTGCACGGTTTCTCCTCTTGTTTCCATTTCCATGGCTTCTCATAGGAGAAAACGTGCCGCCCCTAGCAATGCTCCAGTCTCTTCCTCGACAAATCAGTTGATTCCTTTTGATAACACTACGTTTGTACCCCTTGAGGCGGTAAATCGGTATAAGGATCTTCTTCCTCGATCTCCTTTTCCTTTTCACCCCTTAGTTGATGCAAACCATTTTCAAGAGTATATCACCTCTGTTTCGAGGCTTCTTGCCAAACACCACCTCTCCGCCCTAGCAATCAAACGTGACTGCTTCAATAATCAGTTATCTAGCACAAAAGCAGTTCATGAGTTCTACGTAAACCTGCGTTGGAACTACGATTCGCTTGTTCCCCCGCCGAATACCGAAGTAGTCCTAACATCGATGATCGCCGATCGTCATTTTCAACTCTCCGAGGAGACTTTCAATCTCTATCTTGCCATAGATGAAGAAAACACTACTTGGCGCAAGGACTATGATGCATATTTTGATCTTCTTGACCCGGAAGGTTTCTATAAACATCATGAATTGACGCTACCGGATATTCATCGGTTTTTAAAGAAACATGGCGTGACTTATAAGAAGCGGTCAACCCTACCCTCCTCCTCCCTTGACCTCCAAAGGCACATCTTGGCCCTTGTGATTAACTACAATATTCATCCCAAGCGTAATCAAATGGACATTGCAGAAAACACAACGGTCCTGATGTATTGTTTGTTAAACAATATAGGTGTCAAGTGGGCTCGTTACATCTTACATCATATGACCTATTTTGACACCAGAAAGAACACCTAGGGCACCCACCCTCCCTACCCAACCCTGATATGTGGTCTCTTCCAGTTCGCCACTAACAAATCACTCTTTTCTGACTTTCATTACCCGGTTGCTCGCAAAGGAGTGTGCATTAGTGAAACCACCCTTCTGAAGGCTGTCCCGGTTCCTACCTCTGCCCCTGGTGCTTCTGGCTCAGCCTCAGCCTCTGCTTCTGGTTCCCCTCCCACCTCCACCCATGCCCCACCCCCGCAACACCACCCCCGCCCTAGCCGTGCGTCCTTCAGAGCATCAAATGAAACCCTTCTTGGATACATGATGCATGAACAGGCGTACAATCACCAGGTCAAGGAGCACCTCCATCAGGATTTGTGTTCGCTTATGTCTCACATGAACCTATCCTGTTCTTCACCCTACCCTATTCACCAGCCTTACCCGGGTAGTGCCTATGACTCTTATGCATACGAGCAATACTTCCCCGCTCCACCACCATTTTCTACCGAGCCTTTCGCTGCCGCTCCACCTCAGTATGCTGCTGGTAGCTCCACTCCTGCATATCTGTCGCTTCCTGCTGGCCCCCTAGCCACTCTGCTCGCCTCCCTGGGTGACTCTGCTCCATCCTTCCCGCAGGCCAAGGAGCTTCTAGCTCTTGGTAAGTCGTGGGCTGAGCAGAATGCCCGTTGGCCCGGTCGCTCTTTTGGTCCTGATGATGAGGAGATGCCCGACCAAGCTGAGGATGCAGACGAGGATGCTGATGCTGATGCTGACGATGGTGATGCTGAGGATGCTTCTGACGAGGATGGAGTTGGTGATGATGGATCTGCTACTGGCACGACTGCTCCGCCTTCAGATGGCGATGAGGACTACAACCAAAGGCGACGACGAGGAAGCAATTGACATAGATAGCTTAGATGTCTAGGAGGTTGTCTTAGCTTATAGTCTAGCATGTCCATTATATATATATATATATATATATATATATATATATATATATATCTTTCTAGACTCTTTTGTATAAGCAACATCCTAGCACATTATTCTGAGCTGTACTATTTTCTTATTTTCTATTTTCTCACTTTTATGGTTGTAGTTGATGCTTATGAGGACATCTTTCTAAGTTGGAATATCATTGCTATGCACTTTGGCTATTTCTTTTGTGTTATCTTATGCTTGGTGCTTGATGAGATATATTTTGATTATGACTTGGATTGTATGTTCTCCTTCATGGATGTATGATACATGCTTTTACATTGCTTATTACTTTGCATATATGTGTGGTTGAGTCTTGGAGAAGACCTAGTTTTTGCTCTTCTACCCCCCTACCTTTTTGATAATGTCAAAAGGGGGAGAAATACCTCATGGTTTGAGACTCAATCATATTGTTTCTTGTTGTTATACTATTGCTTTCTTGCCTAGGTGATCCTTTTCTTGTTAATTTGCTGATTGATCATATGACATGCAAAGGATTACATATTACACGGATATTGGTTTTGCCATGTATAGAAAACCTAACATGTAGGTGAGAGGAAGCATAGTTTGAGGGGGAGCAAATTCAAATTGTTCTTATCATGAATCCCCCTAATTCACAAGGCAAAGGTATAACTTTCTTATCCTTTTCAATATGTTTGAGGAATAGTTTGTCATTGTCAAAAAGGGGGAGAATGTTGACCTAGAGGTTATACATTACCTATATTTTAATAATGACTTAACCATTCCATTCATATGTATCTAATATGCGCGTTTAAGATTGTTTGCAGTCATTAGGTACATGAAAAGGATCATATATATAAAGCCCTAGAATGGGCCAAGTGCAAGCCAAAATGGCTACAAGTGTGCATTTTAGGATTTCTATGTAAACTACCTTAGAACATCAATGTAATCACTTGTAATGATGAATTGGCTTGTAACTTAGAAGAGAAAAATGTTTGGGACAAAATTCACCAAGTGCTAATCACTTTTATTGCAAATTAGAAAATCAATTACAGGCACTTGGTCGGTCGAGTTTCCCTAGCCTGAAACTCGACCGATCATCCTGGGTCGATTTTCTGAAGATTGCATCGATCGAGTTGTGCACCCACAGAACTCGACCGATCGGGTAGCAGACCATTTCCAGTTGAAATGGTCGGTCGAGTTTCCTCAGGACAAACTCGACCGATCATTTGAATATCGGTTTGTCTCTTACTTGATCTGTCGAGTTACCCCCATTAAAACTCGACCGATTGCACTGTACGGAATTTGCAGAAAAAGTAATATGACCGTTGGTGAATTGTTTTGGGCAAAAATAGAGCCGTTTTCTTGAAGAAAAAATGACCACTTTTGCATCCAAGTGTCCCACAACTTAAAGGGCAACACTCAACTATAAATAGAACCCCTTGGAGTTCATTCCAAGCCGCTCTTCCATTGCAAACTTGGTTCTAGCTTAGTTGAGAGTGTTTCAAGCCCTTGAGCCCCTTTCTCTCTCTACCTTCAAGACAAATTTGTGAGTTAAGAGTGAGTTAGGTCCCCGTGTATGAGAGCTATCCTTTGTATTATGTAAAGCTCTCCTTTATCTCTTCCTACCTCCAAATCCCATTGAAGATTGATTGAAGCTACTTCTCCAAGTGAAAGAGGAGTTGCTGCTGTTCTTCTCCGAGTGAAGGGGAAGTTATGTTGCTGATCTTCAAGAGTGAAGATAGATGGTTTCTCCAGGTCCCTTGGTGAAGGGAAAATGTGGAGAAGCTCTCCAAGTGAAGGAGAGGTGCAAGGAAAAGCTCAAGTGAGATAGGTAAATCCTGCAAGGCTGAAGACAAAGGTAAGATTGGGTAAGTCCTTTGAAGAAGGATGAAGAATCTTGCTTTGTGGGTAAGTCCTTGGATAGGTAGAAGATCTTAGCTTGAGAAATTAAGCCCTTGGTTGTGTGGTTTATGTATCTTGTAATCTTATAGTGATATATAAGAGAACCAAGTTGCAAATCCTAGAGTCTAACCAACTCTAGGTAGTGGACTGACATCGTTCCTAAGTTTAGGATGTGGAACCACTCTAAACCACATGTCCAAGTGCATGCTATTCATTATCTCTTATCCTTACTTTGTATGCTAGAATAGGATATCAAATTGTTGATTGCTTTAGTTTTTGCACTACGATTAAATTGGTGGTCTAATTGATTTTGTGAAGTGTGTGTAGCTCTATTCACCCCCTCTAGAGCCCATTGATCCAACACTCCTAACCTTCCTCTTGATTCCTGAAGCATTGACACAACTTCACCACACTCCATCAAACCCTCTCCACCATCAATTGCACTACAACCACACCCGAGATCTCCACCCACATCACCTCCAGCCTCCAACCTGTCCATCACCTTTCTTTGCTCTTAGACCACCGTTGGTCAATTGCTCACGTTCTCACCGTCAGCAAGGGACCACAAGTTTGGGTTGTGAGTCAGCGAGTTGCCTCAGTTATGGCTGCGAGTCAGTTAGTTGTCGAGTCGACAAAGCCGTCGTGGAGTTGCCGAGGTAGGAGTCAAAGGATGAGTCATTGTGGTCACCCAGCCGAAGAAAGGGTTCAAAGATTTTTGTCTCGCTCCCAGGAAACCCATTGTACCCTCAATTCAACAAGTATGGAGATATAATGCTAATCCCCAATTTTGAGCCCCTAACCCATTTTTGTTTATTTTGCCCTTTTGGTCATCTCCTTGAGCATCGTTGTGGTTTGTTATCTTCTTTGTGACCTTGAAGGTTGTTTTGGTTTCTTAGTTTGTCGAGCAACACCCTGTGGTCATGTTTTCATGTCTTATTTGTGCAAGTAGTAGCTTCTGGTGACCTTCTTGGTCAGCTTTGTGCACCTCATGTGATGAGATAGGGCTCATGCAACTCGACTATATCTCACAAAGAGATCTATGATCTTGTTTGGATCAATCTTGCACTAGAGATCAGGTGCAATGTAATAAAAGCAACCACCTAGTTCCTATGCACACAAAGAAAAATCCACCAGCCAATTTGACAACCTTACCCCTGTGTCACACTACTCTGAAAATGCCTCTTAGGGCATATGGGTATTTAACAAAACACATGTCTGGGATCTTTCTTTATCTGAAGAAGGGTTCTATCACTTTATCTATTGGCCAACATATATTTAATCTTGTAGAAAACCTAGTAAATAATATATGCATAAGAAAAATATGAAAATTTAATCAAAGACTCCTAAAAATGTATTCCACATGATGGAACCCTTGTTTATCCTATTTGGTATCCAATAACTAAATAGTTAAGTATAAACTTATTATCTTCATACATATAAAGATAATTAATGGGTTAATGCCACTTAATTATATCTTTGTATTTTAAGATTTCAACCCTACCCAATAATCTCCTGTGTAATCCTAATAATTCAAACCCTAACTTTATAAGTACTAATAAAGAGTATTAGAACATGACTATTGCATGTATAGCCTAAGTCTATGGAAACTATGCACCAATAATATATTAATAATACTTATAATTTAAGGTTTGGATCAGTTCTGTCAGACCTGGTCCAAGGATTTTAATATCACTTTAATTACTAGAGACTACATCTAAAAGACTCATTGGTAACCCAACTTTTAACACTCTAATATTATATATACCTAAATGCAGGTAATGGTAACTAAAGGAAACATATGACCCTAGAGATGTTGACCAAAGGGGAAGGATATGTAGTCCGATATATCATTTGGGTTTTCTAGGAGAGAATTCAACCAAGTATTATGAGGAGTAAAGTGTAGAATCTTGGCTTACTATAGGTAAGTGGGACATGCCCTACATATTCCTTTTCTATTGTCATATTTAGATAATTGATCTAAATTTAGAAGTTCTATTATGTTCTCTTCATACAGTAGCTGACTGCATGTGTGACATGCATGGTTTGTTCCATATAATGTTACAAATAAATTAGTGCATGCCATGAGTATTAGAAGTGTAGTTTAGTTGAATAAGTTTTCACTTCATATTATAATGATTTTAATTCATCAGTAAGTAAGGAAACCTTTCTCAAATGTTCAGATTAGATTTAGATTCATACTTATATTCAGTAATTAGTACTTGTTTAGTATTCAATATTTAGTTTCACTATAAGATCAATTAATATCTAGAGTTTAACAAATTCAAATCTAGGATAATCAATTCAGAACCTTCACATAATACATTATATAATAAGTCCTCATTCAATTAGTCCTGGGACAATTTAGAGGCATCTGTTGGCAATTCAGAGGAGTGTTTCTCCAATTCATAGGTACTTTGGTACCAATTCAGAGACACCTCCGTATTATTCAGAGGCATGTAGTACCAATTCAAAGGTACTTTGGTACCAATTCAGGGTGTAGATACACTAATTCAGGATGACTTATTGTATAATGGTGGCCACAAGTCAAATAAAATTTGTAATTAAAAGTTGTTAATTTAGTCTATGTAGTTTCTCTTTCAGTTATTCTCATGCCTTATTCTTTGTTTTTGGAATTTATTACCACTTACTCTAACTCCAAGATTTCTCTTTTGTGCATAGCTGGGGACACGACCTCCACAAATAGTGAGTAACCGAGCAAGAAGTAGCTTGAGGACATGCAAATTTAGAGGATATCTATCATTAGTGGGACATCATCTTAGGAAATCCTTCCAGCTTGGAGTTTTCCTTTCAGTTTTTTATTTGCTATTTCATGTTGGGAATGTCATTCCTGAACTCTCAGACTCTTTATGTCAAAACTTTGATAATAAACTCAAATGGTCAGGTTACTTAAATGCTTTAGCATGCCAATTATGTGATGTTTTCCCATATTTTATTTATATATGTGAATTGGTGCATCCACATATAGTATTTGTGGTTAATTAATGGGAAGGCATTACGAGATATCAGATTCACCTCTGGTATAAAAAGTAAGGGATAATGAACAAAAAGGATTCATTGATGAAGGATGTAGATCTCTCTATTGTCACAAAAAGCTAAGGAAGTGTTGCTATTACTTTGGCGATTGCCTCTAGTCTCTTCCTGACTTAACTACTTCTAAATCTTGGTTGATAGTGGATGATTTATTTCATATAATTATACTCATGAAAGATCATCTTCTTCAACCATTATTAAAATATCACATATTTCAATTAGTTCATTTATATTGAACCTCATAGTCGTCAAGGAAACAATGCTCCCTTTACTTGGTTAAGAACTATAACCAATCCTACTTGGGTTTATATTGATAGAATAATGCACAACTCCCCCTTTGTTTGACATCTATACACCACATTTTCTTTTTCTTGATCCATTTATCATATGACCATAACAATATTTTCTTAATCATTGACCCCAACCTTTTGGGATTTTTTACTTTTAGATGAGACACTTCAACAACTTGGATTGATATCTCTATTCCTAACATATTCTAGATATTATCTTTTGAATATGGACTTATGATAAGTTTTCTTAGTTCTTGAAAATTATTAATTCAAACCCTTCAGATAACAAAATGAAATTTGGAGGATTGTATCAACTCTACATATATATCCTTTATATCCCAACTGAGATGAGATCTTCATCATAAACATGAAGAACCTTTGAAACATATATTATCTATTGAAAACAACTTGAGAAAATCACATGTTTTAAAGGAGATAAAAATACATACTTCTTCTATATAATTTCTTCTTTTCAACATAAAAGCATTTCATCTCCCCCATCATTGTTAATAGTCAGCTTACTAGAGATAAAGACCATATTGTTTCCCATGTAGTCCTCCACTTATATGGAAAACTAAAAAAGATCTGTTCATGTATTAGATATGCCAACCCATCTTGAGGTGGTCTAGGCTATTTCTCTAGTGCAATGTCAACTTGACTAGTTGGCTCTCCTTTGTTGTCTTCAAACTTGATAGTTCAAAATTCAATGATGTTAGATGCATCCACCACTTCCAACAATGAGAATGTGACACTCGTGCGTCCCGCTAGAGGTGCAACACACTAGCCGATTTGACCCGACTAGATGCACCCCACTAGGTCGGGACACACGTGATGGGAATTTGCTTTCGATATTTATATTGGCCCTAACCAAGTCGATCATAAAAACTAAACAGGTCACCCACAAGCATATGGGGTACTGTTGTAGTATAGGTGATTGGTAAGAAAAGGGGTCGGTCCTCAAGGATAGAGGGGGCACTAGAGTTAGGTAGTGTTAGCTATGTTCCTAGTGCGGAGATTAGGGTTTGAGGGGTTTAAAAGGGTTTGGTTGTTGATTACTCTATTTGAACAAGTAAGAAAAGAAAGATTAAACCTAAGCTATCTTGAACAAGCAAACTAGCAAACTAAGTTAGCAAACTAGCTAAGCAAGGGAAAGAGCAAGCTACACTAGATTAAACAAGCAATATGAAATTGAGAAGCTAAGTTAAACACTAACAAGAGAAAAGGCCTAAATTAACACTAGAGAATAGAGCTAAGAAATTGACTAAGTTAAGCTAAAGCAATTAAACTAGACTAGCATTAACAAGCGAGTAAAGCAGTTTGGGTTTTAACAAGTTGATTAGGGTAGGTGGGCCATTTGGGGGATGTAACTTTGATATTAGTTGGGGAAGATAGTTAGACAAGCATGGTTCTCACTCCACATCTAGATTGCCAAACCAAACAATAAGGCCAATGTCATTAGAATGTACCCTATACTACTAGTAGAAGACTAGGGTTAGGTGTAATTCTAATGAGAATAACCAAATCTAGGTTTCTAGGGTAAGTGATAGTGAGAAATTGAGGGTTGAGGGTAGATATGGGAGTAGAGATGAGGGTATTTGATCTCATGCCACTAGCCACTCTAGCCTTTAGAAGGCCCTAGGCAATTGCATCACTCTCACTCACACCAACTACTTAGATCTCACACTCACTTGTAGGAGGGGGATGTATATGTAGGAACAAAGGGGGCTAGCTAGGATCCACTAATTGGACCTAGGAGCCATTCCTAAGATTGCCACATACACTCCAAATCCTCCTAGAAGCTAAGTGTCATCAAACATCTCAAAGCAAGCAATTCATGTAAAGAGCACAAGCCACATGCAATAAAATAGGAAAAGAGATAGAATCAAGAGGCAATCATCATAGATATAAATTGAGTTCATTACAAGCAACTTTTCCCCAACACGGTATCAAAGTCACATTTTAACCCTAAACAGCCCACCACAAGGGGCTTAGCTATACATAGTCAATGAAAGAGTAAAAGAAAGGGGTAGAAGAGGTAGAAACGTCATGGAGCTTGGTGTAGTAGCCTTATTCTTCACCTCTAAGCTGTTGTGGACGACCTCCCTCCTCCAAGGGTGCAGGGGAGCATGAAAATATGGGGGGTTATGGGTGAAAACCTAGAAAACTAGGTTTCCAAGTTGGAATTGGTGGATGTTGAGCTAGAATGCAAAGGGATTGCACTAGGAGCTCAAGGAAGGAAGGTGGAAGCTTGGAGCAGCTGTAGGAGAGGCTAGCCTTCGTGCTCCAGCTGCCACCTATGTATATATAGGTGGTGGGTAGGCACTAGGGTAAGTAGGGGTAGTTTAGGAAAAATAGTGTAAAAGTTTACTAGGGTTGGCGGGTCACCACGGTCGTGTTGGTATGCCACAACCATGGTGAGGGTGGTATAGGACGGTCATGGGGTAAGAATATGGCTGTGGTATGGGGCTGGTGGTGATATGCTAAGTATGGTGGTGGCCATGGCCGTGGCGGAGTGCCACGGTCAGGTGGGTGAGTGGCACCATGGCCGTGTTGGGTAACACAACCATTTTGGAGGAGGGGGATGTGGTCGTGGAGCAACATCACAGTCATTTTGTTCTTCATTGGCCACGGTTGTGGCAGATAGCCACGATCGTGAAAACTTGGGGAAAAACCCTGTTGAAGCTTGGTCATAAATTGGCACTACCGTGGGATGTGCCCACATCCATTTTCCATTCTTCTGACCATGACCGTGCAGATGGCCATGATCGTGGTGTCTTCAATGGCCACGATCGTGAGATTCTGAGAAAAAACCCTATTGAGTTTGGCACTTCTTTGCCAAAAAAGACACGACCATAGGGTTGTGCCCACGACTGTCATGAGGCTTGCACCACTTGATTATCCTTCAAACTTCATCATTCTTGGATGTCTTTGCTTAATGACGACTCTTGGCCATTGGAGGTAGGTTGAAGGAGATTTTGGGGCCTCCTTTGGATCTCCCCATGAGCGGAGGAGCCCTAGAACTCCTTCTTTCTCTCTCTTCCATCTAAGGCATGGTCCAAGTACCTGAAAATAGTGCAAAGAACATCATAAGTGCATTTTGGCAATGATAAACACATTAGGGGAAAAACTTGTAATCTAAAATGTTTAGATGTGATTTAAATACAAAATGGCACAAGATGGAGCCCTAAAATAGGGCTACATCACCACCCCAAACTTAAAACATACTTGTCCTCAAGTATGCTCCAACTCAATTTGTCTTTTTAGATTCTTTTCAATCAACAACAAATGACAAATGCAAAGCAACTGATAATTATTGAGTACATGGTCTTGAGAGTGACTAAGTGCATGTGTTTCACATCTCTCCTCTCCTATTTCACAAACCATTCATGAGCTGAGCACTGAGCATACAAACTTCCAAATATAAAGCATAGAAACACAAGTTTTCCATATGTCCTTAATGTCATTCCCGGTAAACTGTTTCATATTGGTGTTAATCAAAGGTGACTAGGACTGTTGTTTCACTTTCATGCATTTACTCTTATGCTTTAAATCACACTAGATGACCCACTGGGCTGTAGAAAGGGTAAAGTGAGCTAGATTTGATGTTTTCTAGCTCAATGGGTATGAAATAGGAAGAAAGGATTGCGGTAAGATTTGGAGTGCTTTCACATACTCGTCTTTTCTTTATTTGAATGCTCTTAAACAGGAGCGCCCTTTTATTTTATTTTTTCTTTTCTTTTTTTCTTTGCCCTTGGTGTAGATAGGGCATATAGTGGATGGAGTGAAGCGGGGAGGTTGAGATGTGACCACCCCAAACTTTTGTGGGTGGCCACGACTGATATGTGCACTTTTGGCATCTTTTTATGAGGCAGATAGGTATGAAGGCGGTGAAAGAATAGTCAGATCAAAGAGGGGTCATCAATGTAGTTTCCAACATAAGATTTCCTGCATGAAAGCTAATTCAACACTTCACCAAATGATATCACACCACATGATAGAATTAACATAACATTCATATTTTTTCCAAGTGATTCCATAGGCTTTAAGCGCTTATAGCTTGCTCGATTCATGATTCAACCAAAACTTTCACAAACTTAAGAGATGTGGTGCACATGTAAAAAGTCAATAAACAAGACCATATAGAAATAAGATCTAAGAAAGTAGCATGCATTTGTCATAGGATTAAAACATTTCATTTCAAATAGTGGAGATTAGGTCAAAACATACCTTTAGAGCAAGAACATTCAAGTTTGGGAAAAATTGGCCAAAATGGTGCCAATTTGCACTAAATCACATCTAAACCTACTTTAGGGAATTTCAAAACATAAAGCAGCAAATCCTAATTAAAATGCATAAGAAACTACAAAAATTACATGAAGCTGCAATGCATGGTATGGAAGAGCAAAAAGAGCAAAATTTTTGAAAATTAAGCAAAAAATACATGAAACTAACTACATGCTATGCAAGATTGCAATGAAAAGAGCAGTAATAAGAAAACTGAACCGAATGTCAAAGGTGGAACAAAATGACTAAAAGAGAGAGATAGGGTGGTGCATACCGCCCTACCCACCCCAAACTTTAGAATCATGCTGTCCTCAACATGAAACTATAGCTTAGGGTGGATAGGGGAAGTGTCACAGCTACTGTGGCGGCTGGTCTGACATGTGAGGAGGATATGGAGGAGGCATTGAGGATGGAGCTGAAAACTACTAGAGGGGGGTGAATAGAGTTTTATAAAGATTTAATAATAATTTAAACTCAAACAACCACAATGAAGATATTGGACAAGGAGACACAGGGTTTAGAGTGGTTCCAACTATAGCAAATACTATAGCCGTTAGTCCACTACCCGGTTGCTTACCCAACCGGGATTTGAAAAGAAATTTATTTTATTACCTCGCAAGGACTTTACATAAAATACAATTTCTTTTCCTAAACCCTTCAAGCAGCCTTCACCTAGAAGTAATCGCCCAACCTTGAAGCAGCCTTCACCTAGAAGTTATTTGCACCACCTTGAAGCAGCCTTCCTCCTGAAGTAGCTTCCCGTTGCAATAGCCTTCTTGAAGTAGCTTCCCGTGCGATAGCCTTCTTGAAGTAGCTTGAAGTCCACCTTCTCCTCCGAGAAGAACCTTCTCCTCCGAGAAGAACCTTCTCCAATCAGTAGCCTCCAACCCTAGGAGTAGCAAGGAGAATACAAAGGATAAAAGGAACAAGAAGGAAAATAGAAATTACAACTTATCCTTTTAAGCACAAGGCTTGATTTGCCTATATCAAGCGTATTGATCTCCTAACCAATGAGTGTAGAAGTGTAAGTGTTGTGGTAAGGAGATGCTAGCCTATGGGACACGGAATTAGAGCAATGGGAATGAATAGCCAATGTAGGAATTGCTCTATTGCTCAAAACAGATTGCAAATGTAATTGCTTGCTCAAGTATAGCACAAGTGTAGCTTAGGTGTATTTTGGTGTCCTAAGGCATGTCCTATTTATAGGAATGGCCTATGGATGCTTAAGGATGTTCTAGACAACTTCTAGGGGTTTCTAAGTGCTTAACTAGCCGTTAGGTATAAGTTAGGTGCGTTAGTAACGGCTAGTTGCTTTATTCTGCAGTTGCTGTCAGAGACCATCTCGATCGACAATTTGTCGACCGAGATACCTACTCGGTCGAAGTTTTGTCGACCGACAGGCTCTCTGGATCAACGTTCATTTGCAACTGCCAACTACCTTGTCCGCTGTGTCTAACGGCTACTTGGGTCATTCTCGGTCGAGAAGTTTGTCGACCGAGAGTGTCTCGGTCGAGGAGTGTGGTCGACCGAGATTGACCCTGTTTCAATCTTTCAATTTAGGCACTAAGTAAATGTATGAGTGTGCATATGTGAACCTATTTGAAAGGGATGACATATCTAAGTGTGGTGATTGGCTAGGGAAGATCTAACGCTTGATTTACATGAAATCTAAGTACTTGTACATTATATATTTGTACAAGTTTAGAATTGATTACATTTCATGACATTTACAAACATTCAAGCATATAGATTCCCTAGAGCTTTGTCATCCACTTATTTCCTGCAACACTCAAGTAGCACGTTAGATCAACAAGAATGAAATGTTTGTCATCATCGAAATAAAGGGATTCATTATAATGTCCAATTTATCCAACAATCTCCCCCTTTTTGAAGATGACAAACATTTCCTAAATATGAAATAAGGAAATATAAAGCATGTAAGTTTCATACCTGAAGATTACCTTTTGTAGCCATGAGTGCTGACCAAGATGTTATGAAACTCATTTATATATTTGATTATATTTTTGATTTTATATTCTTTCTCCCCCTTTGTCATTTCAAAAAGATATCCAAGTTGAATATTTTATTTTTCTTCTCCCCCTTAATTTTATATTATGCTCCCTCTTAAATAGATATCTATTAGGAGCATGGATTGAATATCATTTTTGTCTAATTTATCTATGATTTGTTTCTCAATCATTTGCAAAGGATGTTAAGCCTTGAAATGATATGAGATTCCCTTAAGCTTATGATGAATGTATATTGATTTCTCATCTATCAAGGGATGTTAAGCCCTAAATTAAATGAGAATCCTGTAATTCTTAGAGTTCATAAAAATGTCTTTAATCAAATACAAGGGATGTTAAGCCCTGATTTGTTTAGAGAGTTCCTTTAAGTACAAGATCATTCATAGATTTCTTTATATCAAAGAAATACTAAGGTATTAACAAGCTTCAAATGATGTTTACAACGTTTTTGTAAGCTTCTTAATCAAATAATCGAATTTGTTTTTTTTTATGAGCTCCCCCTTAATTTTACAATTTAAAGCAATTTAAGGCTTCTAAGGTCACAAATGATTTTAAATTTTGATTTTGACCTTTATCAAAAGTATACTAAGATTAAGTACAGTAAAATGATGTTCAAATAAGCATTTTGTCAAAGCTTATTTTAGGTCACCCTTGACTACGACCATTGCGCCCCTTGGTCAATTTTAATTTTAACCAAGAGGCAAATTCTGCAGATTTTCAAGATAAACATTCATATGTGAAGTATAATTTTTGCAGATAGCTATAATTATCAATTTTGAAGCACATTTAATATGAGCATCATAGTGAAGTCTTTGACCTAGATTTTTCTAGAATGCATGTTTCATATGCTTTGCTATGGGTACATAAATATCTTCATCACAAGTTGTGTCCACAATTATTATCTATTATGTCAAGATGCTTTTATTCTAATGACATTTGCAATTATCTGAATCACAATGATCATTCATGATTTGTATATATGAATCAAAGCTTATTTTAAACCAATGAAACATAATGATCATGATGAAGCATGTTAAATGATACTTAATATGAAAGCATTTTCTTAACAATGAAAGCATGATTAATATCTCAAGTCTTTTTAAAGATATCAATTTGAGAAATTTTGTAACATTGTGTTCTTTGCAAGCATTTTTAATAGTCATATCACCAATGAATTATTTTGCTTGCTTACCATCAAGAATCGTGCATGCAATTATCATTATCTATTTGTGTTAACACAACATCATGCTTAATAATGAAATAGTGAAAGCATGTCCAATAGAATGATAATTTCATGAAATACAGTGATTGTAATCATTTAAACTAAATGTCATAACACATGATTTCTATCTAGATAGATGCTTTAAAGAAAATCATGTAAAACATTATAAAATAGGGATTTCTAAACTTGATTTTCAATTTAGAGAATGATGTCATTTATATTAAAAAAGATCTTCAACTTGTTTTGTAAAACAGTCATTAACAACAGATAGATAGCCATTGATCAATTAGTTGTTCAGTAATTTCACTGCAGACTGAAATCAGTGACCAGTTCGGTCGACGATTTCTCAACCGAATGACTGCTCGGTCGACGATTTCTCGACCGACAAGGTTTCTGTTTTACCTACAGAACTATTTATTGATTTCAAGTAAAATGTAGACTATGTCTAATACAGTTTAAGAATCAGTTTTAGTTGAGATAAAACATATGAATATCAAAGTAACATTTAGATCATATTCAAAATTTTGAGGACCTTAATTGAGATAAGTTTTCAAGTTAGAGATTTTAGTTACTTGAATCATTTAGTTATCTCTTTATGTTAAGTTGAGATAGACATAAGGATGTGCAATTTAAAGTCTTCGGTCATATCTCAACTTAGTCTAAACAATTCATTTTGGGGGTTTCGGAACCCATACTAACTCAACATTCCTTTTCTTGTATGGGCATGAAAAAGAGTAATGTCCAAGACGTGAGCAATAATGGCAACATACAGAATCAACCTCAAGTCTTTTTCTATGTTTTTGTTCTAGGTTGTTCTTTGGTACAAATGTGGCTTGATGTGCTCGTGTCTTTCTCCAACTAGGTTGTTGATGAGATTTCCCTTTGGGCTTATAACCTAGTCCTCTTCTCCCAATTTGATGATAGGAATTATCCAATATTCTATCAAGGATTCCATTGTTGCTTAATCTACTAACTTCTTGTTGCAACTTAGCGATCTCATCCATTCTTTTCTTAATATCTAGTTTTGCTTGATCTAGACTAGATGATAAAGAATTCCTTTCTTTCACTATATTATCATAATCTAGATGTGTACACAAAACAGGTTGTTTTTGAAAATCATTTAACTTTGCAAGTAATTCAACCTTTTCTTGATATAGAAGATCATAATTTGTTTCTAGAGTAAAAATCTTCACATCACTACTACTTAGAGATGATTTCAAAGTACGATTTTCGGAAACAATGCTATCTTTTTCAAAACCAAGAGTATTCAATTTAGCATATAAATCTTCATTTTTGGATGTAAGAGCAAGAAGTCTAGCATTTAACTCATCGTTTGTTTTACTAGATTTCTTTAATTTCTTCTTGCACTCAATATACTTATTATGTGTTTCTTCAAGACTAGAAATTAGCTCTTCTTTTGATAAATCAAGAAGACTTACCTCTTCTTCTTCTTCTTCATTGGTTGTAGAAATGAGACAATTTTTGTTTTCATCATCCTTCTTTGATCTCCATGGACAGCTGGATGTTGTGTGACTTGTTCCTAAGCACCACTCGCATCTTGTTGAAGATTTGTCCATTCTTTTCTTTTGCTCGCGGTTGTAGACACCTCCACCCTTCATTCTTCAAGACCTGGTTAGGGTTCCTTGAAGCCTGCTCTGATACCAAGTGAAAACTACTAGAGGGGGGGGTGAATAGAGTTTTATAAAGATTTAATAATAATTTAAACTCAAACAACCACAATGAAGATATTGGACAAGGAGACACAAGGTTTAGAGTGGTTCCAACTATAGCAAATACTATAGCCGTCAGTCCACTACCCGATTGCTTACCCAACCGGGATTTGAAAAGAAATTTATTTTATTACCTCGCAAGGACTTTACATAAACTACAATTTCTTTTCCTAAACCCTTCAAGCAGCCTTCACCTAGAAGTAATCGCCCAACCTTGAAGCAGCCTTCACCTAGAAGTAATTGCACCACCTTGAAGCAGCCTTCCTCCTGAAGTAGCTTCCCGTTGCAATAGCCTTCTTGAAGTAGCTTCCCGTGCGATAGCCTTCTTGAAGTAGCTTGAAGTCCACCTTCTCCTCCGAGAAGAACCTTCTCCAATCAGCAGCCTCCAACCCTAGGAGTAGCAAGGAGAATACAAAGGATAAAAGGAACAAGAAGGAAAATAGAAATTACAACTTATCCTTTTAAGCACAAGGCTTGATTTGCCTATATCAAGCGTATTGATCTCCTAACCAATGAGTGTAGAAGTGTAAGTGCTGTGGTAAGGAGATGCTAGCCTATGGGACACGAAATTAGAGCAATGGGAATGAATAGCCAATGTAGGAATTGCTCTATTGCTCAAAATAGATTGCAAATGTAATTGCTTGCTCAAGTATAGCACAAGTGTAGCTTAGGTGTATTTTGGTGTCCTAAGGCATGTCCTATTTATAGGAATGGCCTATGGATGCTTAAGGACGTTCTAGACAACTTCTAGGGGTTTCTAAGTGCTTAACTAGCCGTTAGGTATAAGTTAGGTGCGTTAGTAACGGCTAGTTGCTTTATTCTGCAGTTGCTGTCAGAGACCATCTCGGTCGACAATTTGTCGACCGAGATACCTACTCGGTCGAAGTTTTGTCGACCGACAGGCTCTCTGGATCAACGTTCATTTGCAACTGCCAACTACCTTGTCAGCTGTGTCTAACGGCTACTTGGGTCATTCTCGGTCGAGAAGTTTGTCGACCGAGAGTGTCTCGGTCGAGGAGTGTGGTCGACCGAGATTGACACTGTTTCAATCTTTCAATTTAGGCACTAAGTAAATGTATGAGTGTGCATATGTGAACCTATTTGAAAGGGATGACATATCTAAGTGTGGTGATTGGCTAGGGAAGATCTAACGCTTGATTTACATGAAATCTAAGTACTTGTACATTATATATTTGTACAAGTTTACAATTGATTACATTTCATGACATTTACAAACATTCAAGCATATAGATTCCCTAGAGCTTTGTCATCCACTTATTTCTTGCAACACTCAAGTAGCACGTTAGATCAACAAGAATGAAATGTTTGTCATCATCGAAATAAAGGGATTCATTATAATGTCCAATTTATCCAACAGGAGCTGAGCCTGTTGGAGGATGCTGGTAGTAATTCCCCCAGTTGTCATCCTGGGGTGGAGGGTAGGTCTCGAGATATCCAACTATGCCACCCCAGAAATCTCCACCCCATTCGAGGTTTCTTGCTGCTTGGGCGTGGTTGTAGTGATGTAAGTGGTTGATCTAATTGTGCATTTGTTGTTGATCTTGCCATATGTACTGCTAGATAATCTGCATATCACTTTGCATCTTCTGAATACCCTCAAGGTGCTCCTAGATGGTTGCCATGTCATAGGTGTTCCTTGAGGGCTGCTGCAACTGGTATGTCCCTTCATCCCTCCTTCTTGTCCTACGGGGCTACCTTTATTCTTTCTCTTCTTGTCCCTACCCTTGCACATTGGATTCAGCTATGTCTTCATGTGCGACAACGGCTGCCCTTGTATATGTCTCTCTCATGCATTCTTGCTGCCATTTCAATATTTTTTCCTTCAATCTAAAGAGAACTCCCAACGTGGATAGAAGTGGCACGACGTGGTATGGCAGCTCCAGCTCAAAGTCCGACACACTAGTAGTGAGATAAATCATTCTTTTTTCCTTCATCTTAATAGTGTACGAGCGCATCAGGTAGTTGAGGTCAACAAATTCTACCTCAATTGCGTCTTGTAACCCAGAGAGATCATATCCTAACACTAGTGCAATTGAAGTCACAAACCCTCCCATAACGAATGGTTTTGAGCTCTTGTAGGGTACACACTTCATATGGTCAATCAATAGTACGCCAAGGTCTAGGTACTTTTTGAGGTGCATCATTATCAAGACAAACATATCCTTTTGGGAAATGGAGCCTTGACTATCATATCTCCCCACAATTGTATTCGCCAAGACCTTTTGCAGATAACGGATCATCATGTTGCTTATGGTGGCGGTTTTTGATCTACCTGCATCGTAAACACCGCTTCCTGTAATCGTCTTCCAGAAATAGGCATAGTCAAGATCTTCCTCCCTCTCTAACAAGTCGTCATCCATCTTCACGACTTCTTCAGGACTTGTAGCAAAAATACCATTTAGTTCAGTAGATGTGAGGGTGTGCACGTTTCCCATCATGGAAAATTTGATTGCATCACAACCTCTCACTTTTACCCTTTCAAGAGTGGCAAAAAATTCCTGGGTCAAGCGACGTAGGCTGGTTGGGGTGTGAAAAGAATATCCCACAACCCTATTATCTTCAAGTTTTCTTCCACTGCCGCCTTGATCTCTAGATCATCAATCACCTTCTTAGACCCATACTTAGTGGCAATAACTCGCCTTGTCATGCATTCAGGGTATATGAGATCAACCTTTTTTTGCCTGTGTCCTCTACCAAAGGACACTCCTGCTGGTGCCTTGCCTAAGGTCTTTGCTCTATCTGCCTCTAGCTGGGCTAGAACATCATCTCCCTCGGGCTCAAGCTCCATTTCTTCCTCCTCGCTTTCTTCTTTGTCTTCCTCCATCCTGTAGGATTGTGACCCTGAACTAGTGTCGAGGTTGTACCGGTGAGCCAATTGTTCTATATCTTGATGCAGTTGCCGTGAAGGTTGCGGATGCACACAACGCCCCGCCGCCGCATGAGACGTCGAATGGCGGGATGGGGTGGGCTTCGGCGGTAGCCTGGATGAGGACGGTGCCACTTTAGATCTCTGGCTTCTTTTCGCAGCCACTGACTCGACCTCATCTATTATGTGGTCCAAATCGAATCCCTCAGACTCCTCATCTTCTTCCTCTTCACCCTCGTATGTGGCGTCGGTTATATGGTGGCTATCAGATGAGTGGGAGTGTGATCCGCTCACCGATTGTGAATGACAGAGGGATTGGTAGGTGGAAGTGGTCGACGAAGGGGTATGGGAGGGTGTGGACACATCGGAGGAGGCATTTTTGGAATGCCATTTTCCTTTGGTGAGGATGTTAGTCCCCTTGGTGATGGCTTTTCCAATCTTTTTCATGGTGGGTTATGGAGGTGGAGGTGTTTTTCATATTTTGATGTAGAGGGTGATGTGGATGTGGATTTGGGCATGGAATGGAAGAAGGATGATTAATGGATGGTGGATATGTGGTTTGTTGTGGATTTGGGTGAGAAATGAAGGGTTTATGTGGAGGTTTTGTGGAGGGGGACTGTTGGACGGATTGGAGATGAATGTGGAGATGGAGGGGTGATCGAGAGAGAATAGGTGGTGGAAATGGTAGAGAGATGGTTGGGGATTGATTTGGGAATGATTGGAGGCTGAATGGAGGTGTTTTTGGGGGTCGGTGATGAAAAATGGGGGAGCACGGGGGTGGTTGTCGCCGCCACGGTCATTTTCTAAAGGTGGAATATAAAGAAATGAAGAGGGGGGTCGGGTTTGTACGTTAAAAAGTTATATTTTTTTGCTGAACCAGGCTCGGCCACGACCGTGGCATGTGGCCACGGTCGTGGCCAGGGTTTGGTGGCACGGCCATGGCGGATGCCACAGTCGTGTTGTCGATGTAGAAATCCTCAGTCTGACCTCACCACGGTCGTGGCAGGGAGCCATTCTCGTAGACATTCCTCTCTAACACGACCATGGCGGATGGCCACGGTCATGACCATTTATCAAAAACAACCTATAACTTTGATGGAATAAAACCCATGACCGTGGCGGGTGCCCACGGTCATGGCCATGTGTCCTTGACATGGCCGTGGCAGGTGGCCACTGCCGTGGCCAATCTTCCAAAAACCCTATAACTTTGGCCAACTTGATGCAATAATTCCCACAACTGTGGCAGGAGGCCATGGTCGTACTTGACCACATGTGTCATGACCGTGGTCGAGCTCCACGACCATTTTGGGGGTGTTACTTCAGTTTTCTCGAATCAAAATCATGAACTTCATTCTTAATAGTCATTTGGCCACAAATCTATCTTAATGACTGTGATCCACTTCTATACCTTATCTCTCTAGTGTCTAGCACCTGTCATATCATCAAAACTCAAAGAAAATTATTAGACACAAGTGTGTGTGTATTTGTGTAAAATAAAGCAAAAGTATCAAAAAAGAGGGTTCGAGAATCTCAAACCATGTGGGTTGTCTCTCACTTGCACTAAATTTTATGCCTTCAGCCGAGCTTATTGACTCTAGATCTCTATCACTTCTTTGGAATCCTCAATGCATCCTTGTAGTAGATTCCTTTCTCACTATCATAATGTGCTTGTTCTTCATCGAATTCTTGTTCTTTCATAAGCATGACAACATCAAAACTTTGATTGGCCTTGTTCGGGCCTATTTCAACAACTGGTTTCAATCTTTGTCCATTAACGATAAACTCCTTTGCCCCCTTCTTTTTCACATATCAAAATAGCTCCAGATGGGTACACTTTCATGACAAGATAAGGTCCTTCCCATCTCGACCGGAGTTTTCCAGGAAAGAACTTCATCTTTGAATTGTAGAGCCATACCCTCTTCCCGTGCTCAAACTCCTTCTTTCTAATCATCTTATCATGAAAGAACTTTGTTCTTTCATTATAGCTTTTTGACATCTCATACACCTCATGGTGCATTTCCTCTAGCTCATTAAGTTGGAACTTCCTCTTCATTTTGGCGTTTTTACCATCAAGGTCCATAGTCTTCAAATCCCATAACACCTTATGTTGCATTTCTACAGGTAAGTGGCAGCTTTTTCCGTAGATGAGTTTGAATGGTGTGGTGCCAATCGAGGCTTTAAATGCAGTCCGGTATGCCAATAAAGCTTCATTTAGATGGAGTGACCAATCCTTGTGGTATGGTCTTACTGTTTTCTCTAAAATGAGCTTTATCTTCCGATTGACCAGCTCAACTTGGCTACTAGTTTGAGGATGATATGGAGTGACTACCCGATGGTTCACTCTATGCTTTTTAAGCAAACTCTCAAAAGTGCGGTGGATGAAGTGACTTCCCCCGTCACTAATCAAGGCTCTCAGGATGCCAAAATGACTGAAGATGTTTGATTTAACAAAATCACAAACCACCTTGTGGTCATTCGTCTGAGTTGCAATAGCCTCTATCCACTTCGACACGTAATCCACGATGACTAGAATGTAGACATATCCAAAGGATGGTGGGAAAGGACCCATGAAGTCGATCCCCCAGACATCAAACACCTCCACCACTAGAATGGGTGATAGAGGCATCATGTCTCTCTTTGAAATAGTGCCTACTTTCTGGCACTTCAAACATCTTTTGCAGAATTCGTGTGCATCTTTGAACAATGATGGCCAATAAAAACCACACTGAAGAACCTTGGCAGTTGTGTGCTTTCCTCTAAAGTGACCTCAACATATCCCGAAATGGCACATGGAGAGGATGTCTTGCTATTCTATTTCTGGCATGCATCTTCTTATGAGTTGGTCAGGCCAATATTTGAAAAGATGAGGGTCATCCCACGCATAATTCTTGGCCATGCCGAACAACCTTTTTCTCTCCTCTTTTATCCATGTGCTTGGTATCCTCCCACTAGCCAATAAATTGGCTATGTATTGATACCATGGCCACTGAGTGGATGAAAGAAGGAAGAGCTGCTCATGTGGCATTGTTTCTCTAATTTGACTTGTTTCATCAAAGGGGTACTCAATCCAGGAAAGATGATCGGCAATGCCATTTTCAACCCCTTTCTTGTCTACAATCTCTATATCAAATTCCTACAGAAAAAGAATCCATCTTATTAACCTTGGCTTTGAGTCCTTTTTTGACATGAGATATTTGAGCACAATATGATCCATATAAATCACAACTTTGTTTTGCAGAAGATATGAGTGAAATTTATCAAGTGCAAAGATGACAGTAAGTAACTCTTTTTCAATAGTTGTGTAATTTCTTTGTGCTTCATCTAGAGTCTTTCTCTCATAGTAGATGGCATGAATCCGGCCAACTCTTTGGCCCAGCACAACCCCCACTGCCATGTCAGATGCATCAGTCATGATCTCAAATGGCAAAGAGAAGTCGGGGGGCTACATGATCGGAGTAGAAATGAGTCTGTTACAACCCCAATTTTTGGGTTCCTTCGGTGAGGAATGTAATTTCTCACATTAAAGATATTTGAAAGAATACTGATATAATCTATTTTGAATAAATGGATTTCATTTACAATAGCCTTGATGATTGTTTTGTGGGCTTTATTGGCTATTGGGCCCAATAACAAGGAAATTCAATGAATTAATGAATAATTGAGTTTTTGGAGAAAAGAGAGGCGTGGAAACCTCTAGAAGGAAAAAGAACTTAATCCAAAGGTGGATTTCGTGCCACATGGGTTCTTTGAGTTCCAAGGAGTCCAAAGTTGCAAGATAATGCAAAAAGAAAAGAAAAATATCAATTAAGTATTTCTTTGTTAAGAAAGAAATTGAAAACAATGAAAATATGCGAAATAAGTGATAAGGAGATATAATTGAGTTATTCTTAGTAGGATTTCGTATCCCAAGAATTCCTAATGTAAAAAGGAAAACCAATGAGGAAAATAAAAGATAAATAAAGAGAAATCCTTAAAGAGAGATATTTTAATAAGAATAAAACAAGACAATGAAGAATAATGCATTCAGATGCATCTAGAAGGATAATGAGTATCCTTAATGAGGAAATTCGACATATTTGAGTTTCTTGGGATCCAAGGAGTACCAATAAAGAGGAAAGAAAGAGGAAATACCAATAAAGTCAAATAAGAAGACAATGTGAATAAATAATGTTTGTGGTGGTATTTTCTGTTAAGAGGAAATGTGATTTCATGACAAATAATTAAGAGGAAAGAAGAAATAGATAATTTTCAAAATTCTAATATCTAAGGAGTAAAGAATATAAAAGGGTTTCTTTATAGAGAGAAAAGATTTCTTTTTCATGAAGGAATTGGGTTCCAAGTTGGAAAGGTTTTGATTGCTTCATGGGCAAGCGATCTGGGGCGTGGGCACCCTCCCCTATATAAGGGGTAGAGTCTAGGGTCGATTTCAAGGGATGTTCCACGCAGCCATCCCTCTCTTCTTCTTCTTCTTTTCCTTCTTCTTTGCATGAAACCCTAGGGTGGACGAGTAGAGTGTCTATGGAGAAACAAAGAGCTAGTAGATGATCTTGTTGGATTCTAGTTGTTTCCTCGACCACAACTGGACGATCTGTGGCAGTCCTTCCACCTGGGCGTACGCGCAGCGGCATCCGCAAGGCTGCAATGATGACCGCGGTTGCAAGCCGTGGAGCTCGAGACCAACCTGTTGGGATAGAGTTTGGGAGGCGCCTCAGGTGCGCCAAGGTGCTGTGGACTTGGGGTAGCCTTTGGCAGTGATCCTCGAGCCTCAGGGAAGGAGAACAAGCCGTGAGAAGCAGCTAGCGGCGGCCTGGTCGCGGGGAGTCTGAGGTTGAAGACGATTGAAGGGAGTTGGATGAGTTTGCCCCTCCGCGGGCTGAAGAAGCAACAGCTTACGCGGGGGTACAATGGTAATTCAGTTATAATTCCCAATCGGACAACTTTGCATGGGATTGACCACATGGCACTCTCAGATTGGCCCAAAATAGGTAATTTTGCTAAAATCATATCTATTTATTCGTAGCTCGGATTAGCACACATAAAATATTAAAGTTGCTCAGAAAAATGAGTGGAATCCATTAAAAATATAATTGAAGCCTGATTTCTCTTGCAATTCGAAAATTAATGGAAGATGTCAACTTTAATACTTTAATGTTTAAAGAACCCTATTTTGATATGAATAATATATTTATAAGGGTTTAATGGATGATTAGAGTTGGTATTAACCTGTTAATGATGAAAGGGCACTTTAGGAACAAAAAGGATGAACTATTCATGTAATTAGTTTAATTTCGAGTTTAATGTGCATGAATAATACTTTAATGGGCCTTGAAACCCTAATGTTGGTAAATTCGACTCTTAATAGCTTTAATTATTCAAAGTGGTGAAGAAAGATAAGATATAATGATTCTAAGCTATTTCGAGCATTATAGTTCCTAATTTGTGGATAAACAGCCTTAATATAGAAATTAGGGTTTTTGAATGAATCAAGGTAGAATTAATGATAAGTAACGTTCATGTGAGTATTAGAGCATAATGAACTACAAGTTGATGATAAACGAGTATAATGACCTTGTCATGGGTTAAAGAGGATAAAAATGGTAGCTTTAATGAAAAGAGGATTAATGGACTTATATAATGGTTGATTATGCCTTAATCCAAAACTGAGGATTAGATGTGGAAATAATTAGGGTTTAAAATAGTAAAAGATGAAGGGAAGCCCTAATTGCAATAGAAACCCTAAAAGTGAATTAGAAACCCTAAGAAGCGAGCTAGGTTTAATGGATATTGATGACATGAATAATAAAAATGGAATTATGTGATTATTTCAGGATCTTGTTGAAAATGCTTGCTTGCTTGGATTCTTATTTGCATGGATATTTCTGTTCAAATCGTCAGAACAGGTATCTGGTTAATTATGACTAACCGCTTTAGTTTCCCGAAGGATTCTCAGATGTTTAATCGCATTTAGTGCAACTAAATAGTTTGGATGTTCATATTGCAATTCTAAAGTGACTATGATTATCACAATTTAATATAAATGTGTATTCCCGCACCTACATGCCACCCTGATGGAAGATGCCATAAAGGTCAGGCCCAGGAGGGTAGACCAATGGGCACCATGAGAGGTGACCCTAGACACCAAGCTCGGGAATGAGAAGGTGGTCTATGATGCATGACTATGGAGCACCATGAGAGGTGACTCCCAGGCACCAAGCTCAGGATTGAGAAGGTGACCTTAAGTCAATGGCAAAAGAGAAACCCTAAAGGGGGTAATTCTAGGGTTAGGGCAAAAGCGGTGGGGAATGTCACATGGAAGATGTAAATTGACTTGCTAAATATCTTGATTGCAATATTTAAATTGTTAGACTTAATTTTGAAATTTTGGTTTCCTCCACATACCAGCAATTGCTGACCAAAGTTTTGTTTGTCAGCGTTTTAGGTGTAATCCTGAAAGCACAAACGGTAAAGTGACTTATTGTGAAATTAAGAAATAAAGTGCAAGGAGGATTAGATAGAATAATTCAAGCTCTGGATAGATAAATTTCCAAAGTTTTCAAAGGTAAGTAAAGTTTTAATTTTATACCAAATTCCAGTTAGTTAGTTGAATTTCATAATTATTATTGATTATTTGTCGAACCTTTGATCCTGTTAATTGAATAACGGCTCTGACCTTCGAGTCTCTATTAATTGGGGGTTACCGGGAGGTGGGGTCGTTACAATTGGTATCAGAGTGAAGGTTCCTCATTTAATCTTTAATAATTAGTAAATTTTACAAAACTCCGTAGAACCCAAGGGAGTTATTAGAGGATTGTCTGATAGATTGAGGTGTCTAGAAAAGGATCATGTCCGGGGGATGGCAATATTTTCCTCCGCACCGCTAGTCGTAATACGAGGACTCCCAGATTGTGTGACTTACTGGCCGATGTCTTAGGATATGACTCAAAATAAGATACCTTTAGGACTCTCTCATCTTGTTCATCCCTTCTCAACTCAAATTCTGTTAAGGACCTTAAGGATTAGGGTTTTCTCTCTTCTCCTCACCCTCTTGAGGTATGGGTAAGGTTAATAAGGTCTAAGGAATCCTCCACCAAATTAATGAAAAGCATGTAAATAAGATGTCATGGACATAAGCTTAATAGATTAAGCACAAACTAAAGAATAGATACATGCTTAGGTCGTATGACATGAGTTGTCATTGCCCTCAGAAGAGACCTGAGGATAGACCTCCTTGTCAGGAGGATGAGTAGAGAGAGTTAGTCTTGGAGGTAGAGACCTCCATTGAAGGTAGAGACCTAGCACATCCTTTGAGGATGATGTTAACCCTAACCCTAAGTGAAGGTTAGAGAGAGATGACATGATGAGATTAGATGTCATGGTAGACTAGGTGTTTGGATGGACATGCCTTTGGATTGCCATACGAGCCATGAGAGGTTGGATGACCTGGCACCTTTGGCAACCCAACCCTAGGAAGGGTCATGCATGTTTAAGCGAGGGATAACTCCTTCATGGACAAAGTTAGAGAAGAACCTATACAACCCTATGGGCTTGTGCAAGTAGGGTATAGCTTGCACCCAGAGTACGTCAGTGGTGTTGACAATAGGATGAAACCCTGGAAAAGGAATCATAATGGATGGATTATGAGATAAGCATAATGGGTTATGGATAATCTTGAGTAAACATAAGTTCGAGCATAGGCTTCACTCAGGTAGGGGCATGCTTATGAGCTTGATCCTTCATGAAGAAAGGACCTCTTATAGAGAGGTTGGTGGTAGGATTAGCTCTAGAGAGACAACAGACTCCAGACAAGAAGGTTGGAAGCCTAAAAACCCTGAAACTTGAGGAACAATGGGAGTTGTGGATGATGCAACCTAAGTGGATGATAGTGGTTTCCGTATTCTTGACCCTTGGAGGCTAATGATGTCTTGGTTTCCATGAGAGGAACCAAACCCTAGAGAGAGGATGTGTCTGCTGGTACCTCTGTGCCTATGGTATAGGAGTTTACCTCCTGAGATAGGGAGAAGAGTTTCTTAGACTTGGAGAGGTTTAGTAGCAGGATGTGAGGCCTTATACAACTCTAAGGTGCTGCTTAAATAAAAGGATCATGGAAGTACATGACATATCTTGGACATGCTTGATTTGTGGTTAAGAGATTCAACATGCAGTTGGACACTCGAGGGTGAACCTAGGGTTCCTAGGCCTAAGAGGGGAAGCAGGGTATGTGATGCTCATGATGAGATTTGAGTCTCTATAGTTTCGAGCATGATACTCCTCATGTGTAGAGGTAAAGGAAACCCCTTAAGTTAAGGGTATGGTTGATGAACCCCTCACAACTAAGTTGATCCAATGTTGGGGAAAGAGAACAAGTATGACCTAGCATGGTTTAATAGGTGGTCTGCTTGTGCTTTAGTAGTTGCTGGGTTAGGCATGCTCATGTGAAGGTAAACCCTAAGGACGGTTGTGACCTTGTTGTCAAGAGTGGTAGTTTCCTTCCATCCTGGGCGAGGGACCCTTTGGTAGGGTGTATACCAGTTTTGCTAGTTTTGAGGTAACCTAAAGAAGTTTCATAGGATCTTGAGAAGCTAAGTGAAAAGTACATGGAATGAGAATGAACCTGTAGACCCATAGATAACCATCTCTAAGTGCATGTGGATGTGTTACCATGGAGGTAACCGGTATGGGGCCTGACCAAGGTAGGCAGGTTTCCATGACCCCTATGAAGGGATGAAAGTCTGTTGAGAATGCAGAGAGAGACGATGAAGGCTTGGGTAAGGTTTTAAGTTTGACATGTACTATAATAGAATCCTAAGTCTATCCTAGGGTCAGATAGGGATAAGACCGATGGAAGAAGGAGTTTCCTAATTCCCTAGTTGCACATGACCATAGGGTCGGGAGGTAACAACTATCATTGTCTGAGGGCCACGGGTTAGGAGATTGATCACCTTCATGAACTCATGGGACCCAAAGGGCAGATGAGTAGGGCACTCTCTGATGCATGAGGTAAGAGGGATGACCCCAAAAGTGTCGGCTCCCTATAGACCTGGAGGAGATGACCAAGGGTTGTGTGGTGACCCAAGTAGGTTCGAGACCAGTCTTCCATGGAAGTAACTTTGATGTCAAGGTGTTTGTGATGTAGAGACATATGTTACACATTTCAACTTAGAATTGAAGATGTACGGGCGATGTGGGATGTATCATCTCTACTCTTAGAACAAGAAGAATTTTGTGTTTGGATGACTGCCAAATGCTTATTTCTTCTTGTTATGGGAGGGTGAGATGGGACAGTACGCATGCCATACACCAAGGATAAAGATGATGTGAGTTGGAACGTTGCTATGAGGTATGAGGACAGAGATGATAACATACCCTAGTGGAGCGAATGATACATGGATGGTTTACAAACACTAATAGTTTTAAGGAAATCATCTTGTGAGGATGTTTGATCTTGAACTAGGTGGTTTTTTTTGCAAGTGTTACAAGGAATCACAAGGTGGAGCCTGATAACTAAGAGGATGAGCTCAGAGTGTTCTTGATGAAGATAGACTTAGAGTTTGAGATGAGATGATAAGTAGGATACATGGAGGTGTATGTCTTCAACATTACCTAACACCTATGGATAAGAAGTGGTAATGAATGCTCTGGTTGAGATATAGCTGCCTAGTTAGCTGGAAGCTAGAAGAAGTTGAGGTTGTTTGACTAACCCTATGTTTGGAAAGAGGATGTGTTTTGGCTAACACACAGATGTAACAAGATAAGTTGAACAAGTTAATGGTTGTTTGGTTGGCCAGTTTAGTCCTTGATGTAGTAAAAGGATGGTGATAGAACCTAAGATACACTTCTTTGGATAGGAAGGTAATAAAACCCTTTTGAGAGTGGTTTAGGGTTTCCGAGGTATCAAGCTTGAGGAATCATAATAATACAGGAGGTCATGATATACCTTGGTACTACAAAGATAGTAAGTGATGGTAGCACTCTGGATGCTTAAAACAAAGTTGCATGTAGCATGTGGCCATGCAAGCCAGGAGGTGAAGGACGAACACCAGTAACCCAGTGTATCGATATAGAGGATAAAAGAGTCCCTGAGAGGGAATGGGAGTTCATCACTAAGGATGTTGTGGTAAGTCTCCCTTTGACCCAGAAGGTCAAGATGCAATATGGGTTATGGTAGATCGCCTTACCTAGATAACATGAGAAAGAAAGATTTTCAAGAGATAGATTCTGTTGAACTACATAAGAGAGAGAGATGGTTCAACTACACCATGATACAAGTTCAAAAGTTCTTGAGTATGACCTAAAGGTTCACTTCCATAAGGTGGAAGTAGGTACATGAAGAACTCAGTGTCAGTACCGCCTATCACCCCTAACTAATGGACAGTATGATCCAGACTAGAGGGTCTGATGAGAACATGTGTGCTCATTCAGGGTGGTACATAGAGGTCGTGCTTAAGATGTGATGTTAACCACCATAGCCTTTATCAGGATGCAAGAAGTCTTATAGAGAGGTTGTGTCGGTCACCACTTCATTAAGATGATGTTTGTGGAGGAGGCCTCACGAAGGTCAGAAAAGAACCATAGTGTGTGTAGATGAAGTCGTTTTGATCGTGCAATGGCTGAGAGAGAGCCCAGTGGTGACATGAGTCACGAGCTTATGCAAAGCAGACTGACATGCAGTTCACTGTGGGAGAATATGTGATGTGAAAATCTGACCCCTCTAAGCTACATCTGAGAAAGCTGAGTCCCCGATATATGGGTCCATTTGAGATGGATTGGTGGAGATGGCTGTTCTTAGACTTGCCCCTCAGGATAACATGATGTGTAATGTGTTCCATGAGTCTGATCTAGAGCACTATGTGAGGTATCCAAGCCATGTGTTGAGCCCTGAACCTATTCAGCTTTTGAGAGGCTGAAATGTCCTGAATCACCTATGAGGGTATGATATACCAAGGTAATAAAGAACTTAGATGGAAGAATATGAGATGATGAAGGTTCTTGGGAAGCACCATGGAAAGGGTGATGCCACATGGGAGCCCTGATGGAAGTATGAAAGGCTTATCCTGAACTGTTTGTTTGCTTGATGGAATTTTGAGGGCAAAATTCTTATAAGAGGGGAAGGATGTTACAACCCCAATTTTTGGGTTCCTTTGGTGAGGAATGTAATTTCTCACATTAAAGATATTTGAAAGAATAATGATATAATCTATTTTGAATAAATGAATTTCATTTACAATAGCCTTGATGATTGTTTTGTGGGCTTTATTGGCTATTGGGCCCAATAACAAGGAAATTCAATTAATTAATGAATAATTGAGTTTTTGGAGAAAAGAGAGGTGTGGAAACCTCTAGAAAGAAAAAGAGCTTAATCCAAAGGTGAATTTCGTGCCACATGGGTTCTTTGAGTTCCACGGAGTCCAAAGTTGCAAGATAATGCAAAAAGAAAAGAAAAATATCAATTAAGTATTTCTTTATTAAGAAAGAAATTGAAAACAATGAAAATATGGGAAATAAGTGATAAGGAGATATAATTGAGTTATCCTTAGTAGGATTTCGTATCCCAAGAATTTCTAATGTAAAAAGGAAAACCAATGAGGAAAATAAAAGAGAAATAAAGAGAAATCCTCAAAGAGAGATATTTTAAAAAGAATAAAACAAGACAATGAAGAATAATGCATTCAGATGCATCTAGAAGGATAATGAGTATCCTTAATGAGGAAATTCGAAATCTTTGAGTTTCTTGGGATCCAAGGAGTCCCAATAAAGAGGAAAGAAAGAGGAAATACCAATAAAGTCAAATAAGAAGACAATGTGAATAAATAATGTTTGTGGTGGTATTTTCTGTTAAGAGGAAATGCGATTTCGTGACAAATAATTAAGAGGCAAGAAGAAAGAGATAATTTTCAAAATTCTAATATCTAAGGAGTAAAGAATATAAAAGGGTTTCATTATAGAGAGAAAAGATTTCTTTTTCATGAAGGAATTGGGTTCCAAGTTGGAAAGGTTTTGATTGCTTCATGGGCAAGCGATCTGGGGCGTGGACACCCTCTCCTATATAAGGGGTAGAGTCTAGGGTCGATTTCAAGGGAAGTTCCATGCATCCATCCCTCTCTTCTTCTTCTTTTCCTTCTTCTTTGCATGAAACCCTAGGGTGGACGAGTAGAGTGTCTATGGAGAAACAAAGAGCTATTAGATGATCTTGTTGGATTCTAGTTGTTCCCTCGACCACAACTGGACGATCTGTGGCAGTCCTTCCACCTGGGCGCACGCGCAGCGGCATCCGCAAGGCTGCAATGATGGCCGCGGTTGCAGGTCGTGGAGCTCGAGATCAACCTGCTTGGACAGAGTTTGGGAGGTGCCTCAGGTGCGCCAAGGTGCTGTGGACTTGGGGCAGCCTTTGGCAGTGATCCTCGAGCCTCAGGGAAGGATAACAAGCCGCGGGAAGCAGCTAGCGGCGGCCTGGTCGCGGGGAGTCTGAGGTTGAAGACGATCGAAGGGTGTTGGACGAATTTGTCCCTCCGCGGGCTGAAGAAGCAACAGCTTACACGGGGGTACAATGGTAATTCAGTTATAATTCCTAATCAGACAACTTTGCATGGAATATTAAAGTTGCTCAGAAAAATGAGGGGAATCCATTAAAAATATAATTGAAGCCTGATTTCTCTTGCAATTCGAAAATTAATGAAAGATGTCAACTTTAATACTTTAATGTTTAAAGAACCCTATTTTGAGATGAATAATATATTTATAAGGGTTTAATGGATGATTAGAGTTGGTATTAACCTGTTAATGATGAAAGGGCACATTAGGAACAAAAAGGATGAGCTTTGCATGTAATTAATTTAATTTTGAGTTTAATGTGCATGAATAATACTTTAATGGGCCTTGAAACCCTAATGTTGGTAAATTCGACTCTTAATAGCTTTAATTATTCAAAGTGGTGAAGAAAGATAAGATATAATGATTCTAAGCTATTTCGAGCATTAAAGTTCCTAATTTGTGGATAAATAGCCGTAATATAGAAATTAGGGTTTTTGAATGAATCAAGGTAGAATTAATGATAAGTAACGTTCATATGAGTATTAGAGCATAATGAACTACAAGTTGATGATAAACGAGCATAATAACCTTGTCATGGGTTAAAGAGGATAAAAATGGTAGCTTTAATGAAAAGAGGCTTAATGGACTTATATAATGGTTGATTATGCCTTAAATCCAAAACTGAGGATTAGATGTGGAAATAATTAGGGTTTAAAATAGTAAAAGATGAAGGGAAGCCCTAATTGCAATAGAAACCCTAAAAGTGAATTAGAAACCCTAAGAAGCGAGCTAGGTTTAATGGATCTTGATGACATGAATAATAAAAAGGGAATTACGTGATTATTTCAAGATCTTGTTGAAAATGCTTGCTTGCTTGGATTCTTATTTGCATGGATATTTCTATTCAAATTGTCAGATCAAGTATGTGGTTAATTATGACTAACTGCTTTAGTTTCCTAAAGGATTCTCGGATGTTTAATCACATTGAGTGCAACTAAATAGTTTGGATGTTCATATTACAATTATAAAGTGACTATGATTATCATAATTTAATATAAATGTGTGTTCCCGCACCTACATGCCACCCTGATGGAAGATGCCATAAAGGTCAGGCCCAGGAGGGTAGACCAATGGGCACCATGAGAGGTGACCCCAGACACCAAGCTCGGGAATGAGAAGGTGGTCTATGATGCATGACTATGGAGCACCATGAGAGGTGACTCCCAGGCACCAAGCTCGGGATTGAGAAGGTGGCCTTAAGTCAATGGCTAAAGAGAAACCCTAAAGGGGCTAATTCCAGGGTTAGGGAAAAAGCGGTGGGGAATGTCACATGGAAGATGTAAATTGACTTGCTAAATATCTTGATTGCAATATTTAAATTTTTAGACTCAATTGTGAAATTTCGGTTGCCTCCACATACCAGCAATTGCTGACTGACATTTTGTTTGTCGGCATTTTAGGTGTAATCCTGAAAGCACAAACGGTAAAGTGACACATTGTGAAATTAAGAAATAAAGTGCAAGGAGGATTAGATAGAATAATTCAAGCTCTGGATAGATAGATTTCCAAAGTTTTCAAAGGTAAGTAAAGTTTTAATTTTATACCAAATTCCAGTTAGTTAGTTGAATTTCATAATTATTATTGATTATTTGTCGAACCTTTGATCCTGTTAATTGAATAACGGCTCTGACCTTCAGGTCTCCCTTAATTGGGGGTTACCGGGAGGCGGGGTCGTTACAGAGTCTTTCTTTCAAATGATTGAAAGCTTCAATGCACTTATCATCAAAATGAAACTCAACATCCTTTTCAAGTAGGTGACACAGAGGTCTTGAGATTTTACTAAAATCTTTGATGAAGCAGTGATAGAAACCGACATGTCCCAAGAAAGACCAGACATCTATTACAGTGGAAGGAATGGTGAGGGTAGAGATGAGGCCCACTTTGGCCTTGTCAACTTCAATTCCATCTTTAGAAACCCGGTGGCCTAGAACAATGCCTTCGGGCACCATGAAGTGACTTTTTTCCCAAGATAGAACTAGTCGGACTTTCACACATCTTTCAAGAACAACAACCAAATGTAGCAAGCACTTGTCAAATGTCTTACCAAAGACCGAGAAGTCATCCATGAACACTTCCAAAGACGAGTCAAGCATATTCATGAAGATTGAGGTTACACACCTCTAAAATGTGGAAGGGGCATTGCACAACCCAAATGACATTCTCCGGTACGCAAAGGTACCACTTAGGCAAGTGAATGTCATCTTCTCTTGATCCATAGGATGGACGACAATTTGAAAATATCCAGAATATCCATCGAGGAAATAATAGAAGCTTTGTACTGCCAGCCTCTCTAGAATTTGATCAAAAAATGGGAGGGGATAGTGATCCTTCTTTGTCTTTTCATTGATCACGAGAGGGTGTCATTTGCCCCTATAAAAGCATATTTCAAACCTTCTGGAAGTGATTTCATCTCAAGAGTAGGGGGTTATTCAAGAGAGTTCTTTAATGGTTCAGAGATGGAAGGGAGGTCCTCACTCGCAGCCACCAAGGATAGCTCATTCTCTTCATCATTCTCCTCAGCATCATCGGGGAACTCAACTATTAGTTCTAGACCTCTACCTTGAGTGGCAGTTTGGAGCTACGAGGGTAGGCATTCCTCCACAATCTCATCTAGGCACTCAATGAGATAGCAATCTTCTTCTGTCGCCCCTATCACTTCGGTTGTGGCTGACGATTTGAAGATGTTCAGTTGAATCTTCATACGCATGAATGTCACATACATTGTGCCGATTCTAACATGGATAAATGCATCAGCTGTGGCTAGGAAGGGTCTCCCCAAGATGATACGAACCTTTCTCGTGTCTTTCTCCATATCCAAGACAATGAAATCAGTAGGAAAGAAAGCAGATGTCTCGTCATCAAGTCTCACAAGCACATCATCGACACGCCCTCTAGGCGTCTTTATCGATCTATCAGCCAACTGTAGAGTACAGTGGGATGGATTCAACTACCGCATCTGTAGCTCTGCAAACACATCATACAACATGAGGTTGACACTAGAGCCCAATTCTAGGAGAGCTTGGTCTATGCGGTGTGCCCCAATGTAGCATGAGATGATAGGAGCATCGAGGTCCTTTCTTTTTCTTAGAATGGTGTGCTGTAGGATCGAGCTCACTTGCTTGGTGAGCTTCACTTTCTTCGAGGTTCTTCCCGTAGTCCTTCTTTTAAATATGCAAAGATCCTTCAAGAACTTAGCATAAAAGGGAATATGGTTGACTGCATCAACCAAAGGAATGTTGATTTTCACTTGTTTGAAGGTTTCAAGAATGTCCTCAGTGTACTTCTTCCTTCTTTTCTCAGCAGAAGGCTCCTTAAGAGCCTCATGATACAAAGGGAGTTGGGACCCCACACAGTCCATATCAACAGTATCATCAACTGGAATCACAATATCAACATCCGGAATTACAGTATCAATCCTGCCTCTTATTACGGTATCCTCAACCTATATCTCAGTATCAATCTACTCAGCCTCAATATCACCTCTATCATCAACAACTGTATCACGGGGGTGCTCCAAAGTTCGGCCACTCCTCAACGTAGTCACCACCTTCACATGCTCATGGGTAGTATAAGAAGAGGCTTGTGGAGGTGGTTGTGGCTGTTGAGGAGGTGGAGGCCTTTGGTGAGGTGAATTGGGATTTTGAAGAATGAATTGGGGTTGCGGTTGTGGTGGTGGCTATTGTTGTTGTGGATGGGGGTTGTATTTTGGAGGTGGTTGTTGGTATGTATGAGGAGGAGGCGGGGCATATTGATAGTTAAGAGGTGCTTGAGGAGGTGGTGGAGCATAGGGATTCGGTGGGGGTTGATATGATGATGGAACATATGCACTTGAAGTGTTCCCTAAGAAGGCACCATCATTGTTTGGGTTGGGCATCGATTGAGAGGGTAGTCTCCCTTCTTCCCTCCTTATAAGAGAGAGAGAAATTTGATCCAACCTCTGCTCAAGGCAGTTGATGGATTGCCCATGTGAGTTCACATCCTTTTTCACTTCATCTAAACTTCTTAATCTTCTGAGCACTTCCTCTTCAAATTTCGAGCTGTAACGTGGCTTCGGTTGCCCCTGCCCTTGTCCATCCTCATTTTGTTGTTTCCAAGAAAAGTTCGTATGGTTCCTCCACTCGAGAGTGTAGGAGTTGGACATGGAGCCTTGGTTGTTGCGGCCACCAACGGAGTGTAGAGCATTCACTTCCTCATCCACCGAATTGACTGCCATAGCGAGTTGTCTTGAAGAGCCACTGACTTGATTCTTCATCATTGTCATCATGTCCGCCATCATTTTTATCATGTTGGGGTTGGTAGCATTGCGGGGTGGAGCCACAGAGGAAGGTGGAGGAGTGTAGCTCCGGTCTCTATGCCCCCTTTTTGTAGAAGAGTGATGGCATGAGTTTTCGGCGAGATGTTCAAATAAGGGCCATGATTCTTCGGGCGGCTTCTCCATGAAAGTACCTCCACAGGAAGAATCCACAATGTTTTGGCTTTGCTCTTCAAGCCCGGTGTAAAATGCTTGAACACGTTGCCATAAGGGTACTTCATGATGAGGATAGTCTCAGAGAAGCTTTTAAAACCTCTCTCATGCCTCGTGGAAGGGTTCGTTTTCCTTCTGAGCAAACAAAGTGATGCACCTCCTCATGTAGGACAGCTTTGCAATAGGAAAGAACTTCTAGAGGAATTCATTTTTAACTTCGTTCCATGAGACCATCTCCAGCTTTGACACGTACCACTCTTTAGCTTTCTCTTTGAGGGAGAAAGGAAAGAGTGTCCCCTCCTGATGGAATTGTCAGTGACGGTGGGGGTGCGAAAGGTTGAGCACGTCTCAAGGAACGCGTTGATGTGGTGAAAAGGTTCTCATTCTCCATCCCATAGTAGGTAGGGAGGAGTCCAAGGAGTGTAGGCGGGATGGAGAACTGTTGACCCAAAATCTGGTCAACCAAGGTGGCGATGGGGGAGTTGTAGTTCCCCAGTGTGAAGTATTTGTGGAGCGGGCGATGTGGCGGTGGAGGTTGAGCATCCAGTTGCGATTTGTTTTCAGCCATCTCAGATTCTCTGTGCTGATTGCGACGAGCTTGGAACATCCTTCTACCAATCTCGGGTCGTACACCACCAAGTTAGTTTAAGTAGAACGCGTGCTGCGCATGAACAACTGTCACCTACGTAAGACACAAACAAACAACAAGAAACCAAGTTAGCAAACCAAGATGCAAAAGTAACACAAAGAATAAATAATAGCAATGGTGAGGGCAAAAGGAAAGGCTAAGCTATACTATCTAACTAAGTTGAGCACCTCTATCCCTGGCAATAGCACCAGAAAGCTTGGTGCGTCCCGCTAGAGGTGCAACACACTAGCCAATTTGACCCGACTAGATGCGCCCCACGAGGTCGGGACACACGTGATGGGAATTTTCTTTCGATATTTATATTGGTCCTAACCAAGTCGATCACAAAAACTAAATAGGTCGCCCACAAGCATACGGGGTACTGTTGTAGTATAGGTGATTGGCAAGAAAAGGGGTCGGTCCTCAAGGATAGAAGGGACACTAGAGTTAGGTAGTGTTAGCTATGTTCCTAGTGCAGAGATTAGGGTTTGAGGGTTTTAAAAGGGTTTGGTTGTTGATTACTCTATTTGAACAAGTAAGAAAAGCAAGATTAAACCTAAGCTATCTTGAACAAGCAAACTAGCAAACTAAGTTAACAAACTAGCTAAGCAAGGGAAAGAGCAAGCTACACTAGACCAAACAGGCAAGAAGAAATTGAGAAGCTAAGTTAACCACTAACAATAGCAAAGGCCTAAATTAACATTAGAGAACAGAGCTAAGCAATTGACTAAGTTAAGCTAAAGCAATTAAACTAGACTAGCATTAACAAGTGAGCAAAGCAGTTTGGGTTTTAACAAGTTGATTAGGATAGGTGGGCCATTTGGGGGATGTAACTTTGATATTAGTTGGGGAAGATAGTTAGACAAGCATGGTTCTCACTCCACATCTAGATAACCAAACCAAACAATAAGGCCAATGTCATTAGAATGTACCCTGTACTACTAGTTGAAGACTAGGGTTAGGTGTAATTCTAATGAGATTAATAAAATCTAGGTTTCTAGGGTAAGTAATAGTGAGCAATTGAGGGTTGAGGGTAGAGATGGGAGTAGAGATGAGGGTATTTGACCTAGGAGGGGGGATGTATATGTAGGAACAAAGGGGGCTAGCTAGGGATCCACTAATTAGACCTGGGAGCCATTCCTAAGATTGCCACATACAGTCCAAATCCTCCTAGAAGCTAAGTGTTATCAAACATCTCAAAGCAAGCAATTCATGTAAAGAGCACAAACCACATGCAATAAAATAGGAAAAGAGATAGAAGAAAGAGGCAATCATCATAGATATAAATTGAGTTCATTACAAGCAACTTTTCCCCAACATGGTATCAAAGTCACATTTTAACCCAAAACAGCCCACCACAAAGGGCTTAGCTATACATAGTCAAAGAAAGAGTAAAAGAAAGGGGAAGAAGAGGTAGAAACGCCATGGAGCTTGGTGTAGTAGCCTTCTTCTTCACCTCCAAGCTTCTATGGACAACCTCCCTCCTCCAAGGGTGTAGGGGAGCATGAAAATATGGGGGGTTATGGGTGAAAACCTAGAAAACTAGGTTTCCAAGGTGGAATGAGGGTGGAATTGGTGGATGTTGAGCTAGAATGCAAAGGGATTGCACTAGGATCTCAAGGAAGGAAGGTGGAAGCTTGGAGCAGTTGTAGGGGAGGCTAGCCTTCGTGCCCCAGCCGCCACCTATGTATATATAGGTGGTGGGGAGGCACTAGGGTAAGTAGGGGTAGTTTAGGAAAAATAGTGTAAAAGTTTACTAGGGTTGGCGGGTCACCACGGTCGTGTTGGTGTTCCACGACCGTGGTGAGGGTAGTATAGGATGGTCGTGGGGTAAGAATACGGTTGTGGTATGGGGTTGGTGGTGATATGCTAAGTATGGTGGTGGCCACGGCCATGGCGGAGTGCCACAGTAATGGTGGGTGAGTGGCACCATGACTATGTTGGGTAACACAGCCATTTTGGAGGAGGGGGATGTGGTTGTGGAGCAACATCACAGTCGTTTTTTTCTTCATTGGCCACGGTCGTGGCAGATAGCCACGGTCATGGCCGATAGCCACGGTCATGGAGACTTGGGGAAAAACCCTGTTGAAGCTTGGTCATAAATTCTCACGACCGTGGGATGTGCCCACGTCTGTTTTCCATTCTTCTGACCATGACTGTGCGGATGGCCACGACCGTGAGATTCTGAGGAAAAACCCTATTGAGTTTGACACTTCTTTGCCAAAAAAGACACGACCGTGGGGTTGTGCCCACAACCGTGGTGAGGCTTGCACCACTTGATTATCCTTCAAACTTCATCATTCTTGGATGTCTTTGCTTGGTGATGACTCTTGGCCATTGGAGGTAGGTTGAGGGAGATTTTGGGGGCTCCTTTGGACCTCCCCATGAGTGGAGGAGCCCTAGAACTCCTTCTTTCTCTCTCTTCCATCTAAGGCATGGTCCAAGTACCTGAAAATAGTGCAAAGAAAATCATAAGTGCATTTTGGAAATGATAAACACATTAGGGGAAAAAGCTTGTAATCTAACATGTTTAGATGTAATTTAAATACAAAATGGCACAGGATGGAGCCCTAAAATAGGGCTACATGAAACACTCCCTTTATTCAATGGGGACCAAGCCTTTTGGACTTGATATATTCTAGGAAAGTCACCGTACTTTCAGATAAGACACTTCTACGACTTGAATCAATCTCTCTATTTCCAGAGCTAATAACTTTTATAGATTCTCTTTCAAATATGGACTTATCAAAAGCTTTTCTAGTCTTGGAAATTGACTAAATTTAAATCTTTCAGAGAACAAAATAAAATTTGGAGGATCATATCAATCCTACACACACACAAACAAACATATATATATATATATATATTCTTCATATCTAGGCTGAGATAAGATCTTTTTCATACACATGAAGAACCTTTGTTGTAGAAGGAGATCTATTGAAAAGAACATGACAAAATCACATGGATTGAAGAAGTAGATAAAAATATATACTTTCATATAATGTCCTCTATTGAACACTTAAAAAGAATCTTGTTTCCTCCATCATTATCAAGATTCAGATTAATAGAAACAAAGAGCTATTGTTTCATGGTTTTCCCCCTCTTCTATGGAAATTTTAACTAAATGAATTCCTTCCTTAGATAAACCAATCGGTCTTGAGGTGTCCTAAGCTATCTCTCTGGTGCAATGTCAACTTGACTAGTTGGCTCTTATTTGTTGTCTTCAAACTTGATAGTTCAAAGTTTAACAATGTTATATGCAACCACCATTGCCTTGTGACATTGTGACATTAAACTAATAATAAAAGAGAACCATTAAAAATAATTACAATGTATTACAATTTTATTTTATTTCTTGAAACACATATATTTCTAATTCCATGGTCTTATTCTATATCATATGCATTTATGTTTGATATATGCAATTCAGTAAACACAAGTCCCTCTATTGACCAAAATACAAGACAAGTTGAGCCAACTTATGGTAATTTTGTGTTGTTGTCATATTCTATTTAAGTGAGTTTTGCGTGAGTAGTCGATGGTTACAAATCATTTTTAGAAAATAAAATAACATGAAATCTTCAAATGGTATTCTAGAATTCACAACCATCTTAATTTAATAATTGACAAAATAAATGGCATCTCCCTTAACATATCCAAAGAAAAGGGTTTGTATTTGTGATGCTTGTTACAAGTAACATGGATTAGAACTCAAAGGAATGATGTTGGCCACGATTTTGATTCACATTTGGGAGATATGAAAGAAGTTATCACTACTACCAAACTTGCCAAAGCCAAGGACCAAATCCTTGACCAGCGTACCTTCGATAAAAGTTTGGTGACCAGTAGTGGTTGGTGAGATCTTATCCCTGACCAACACTAGCACAATCCTTGACCAATAGAATAAGAAATTATGTAATATCGGTCTCAACCTTGTATCATCGACCCATTTGTAGCTAGTAGAATTGAATGTCATTTCCATTTAGTCACTCATATTTAAAAACATATATTATTAATACAATAACAATGCTATCATCATATGACAAAAAAGAGGTTTTACACATGGTGATATTTTATTCAATATTCAATTCTAGTGTTTACATTGTGAATGCATGACCATAACACCATGTTTATCTACAAAAATTGTCATATCTTCAAAAACCACTTTGATATATCATTGACATACATGATATTACATTCATAGCATCATATGTCCGATCATCGTACTTGAGATATGGTTAAGAACATTGTGGCCTCTCGAGCAAGTTGACTTCATGTGTTTTCTCTGACATTGCTTGTGTACTTACTCCATTGGGACTTTCTATAGCATTTCTATATGTTCTTCTACTTTGTGAAATATTGCCAACATCCTTTGTTACAAAAATTAGATGTATTATTTACTTATAATGTACATTTTAGTTGCTGCTCTACTCACAGAGAGAGAAAGAAGACAACAACGATCTCCACGAAGAAGAGCGGGTGGAGAAGGCAGCGACAAATCTCCACCAAAGAAGGTTGCGTTGGTTGCTTGCGCAGAGATCTACTTCGGCTGCTTGTACTGATCGAAGCAACAATAAACGAAGAAAACTAGACGAATAAGGATAGACGAATAAGGATAGACCAAGAAGAAGTAGAGAAGGAATTGAAGGAGGAGGAGAGGAGGAAAAAGAAGAACTTTACTTGTGCACATAGGAAGAAGTAAAGATGAGAGGATTGATGAAGCGTTTGATGGAAGAGGTCTATAGAGACTTGTCAAAGCATTGAAACCAGCCACCTACCATCCTCTGCAATCGGAGGGACATGACACTGCTTCACCACGCCAGGCTTTGAAAGCCCTGAAACGGCCGCACGGGAAGGAAATAAAAACGCCGGAACATTTGACGTGTTTCCCTAAAAATGCTAGACTCTTTGACGTGTTTTCCTAAAAACACAGACTCTTTGGCATATTCACTGAAAACGCTGGCGTTTTGGCACTTTTCGTGTAAAACGCCCAAATATTTGGCTCTTTCGCTCTCGGCCCCATATAAAGCCAAACCTTGTGATTTTTTTGTACAAAATGGGCTAGTTTAGGAAATAAGTTTATTCATACTATACATGTAAAGATTTTTATCAAGCCTTATTATTTTGGTTTTTTTTTCTTCCAAAATTCTATGTCAAATCCTCATCATAAAACATAAATGTATGAAGAATGTAAAGATCCAGTATCCAAATCATTCAACCAGAAAAAACGCCAATCCCAACTACGTTCAGAGATACTCCATTATAGGTTTTCCACCGGCAGAACTGAAAACTCTAGACTACTCCTAAAGATCATGCCCAAAAATGACGACATGATATTACCTCCAAAAATGATGACAACATATACGGATAAGGTGGAATGACCGCAAGGATTAAGAGGTCTTGACATCTTTAGAAGCTGTTGCAGCAGCTTGTCCACGAAGCCGACCAGTTCTTCTTGCAGCAATAAGACCAACCTTCTGTCCAGGAGGAGCGTCACGCCGGACAGTGCTGGCATGACCAATGTGCTGATAATTACCTCCTCCGTGGGAATGTTTGACAGGGTTCATAGCCGCCCCAAGGAACTTAGGTCAGCAGTTCCTCTTCACACGGTACTTGTGGTATGGGTTTCCTGCTTTGAGCATTGGCTTCTCAGTTCTACCACCACCAGCAACCTGGCCAATCATTGCCCTGCATCCACTGGGTACAACTTTCTTTGCTCCTGAAGGAAGCTTAAGCCTGCAAGTTCCATTATCTAGGTTGTGACTGATAACGATGGCGTAGTCCCCGGACGCCCTCGCCAACACACCACGACCACAGAGGTGACGCTCAACGTTACAGACTACAGCATCCTCAGGAACAGAACTCAGGGGCAGCACGTTGCCGACCATGAGGTTGGCCGTGCGGCCACAACACACGAAATTGCCCGTGTACATGCCCTCTGCGGCAATGAAGAGCTCCTTTTGGTGCTTGTAGCGGAAGGGATGGCGGAAAGTGATCCGCGCGAGCGGTGCGCTGCACCCAGGGTCGTGCACAATCTCCGTCACCACGCCCTTGAGAGGTATCCATTCCGCTCACCGAAATCGAGACTGCGGAAACGCGCCGGGCCTTTGCAAGTCTGGTTGCTTTGTATTTATTTGCTCTCATAATAAAATGATGATACGTCCTTAATTTTTTTGTTCTATGTTTTTTTTTTTTCCAGGTGGACATCTCTACCGAAAAAGTTAAATGAATATTGATCTTAAGAGGAGCAAGAGGTGTTACAGTAACGTACACATGTTATACTTGTGTTATACATTTGTTCTAGAGTTGGTGTTAATCATTTTATAGTTAATATTTATCATTTGTTAATACGAGCAGCCGTCGACAACCCTAGCGACGAGCACCCGGTATTATCTATTTTTCTCCTCTTCTCGTTCGATTTTTCTCCTCTTCTCTCCTGATTTTTCTACTCTGCTCTCGTGGTTTTTCTCTTTTTTGTCCTCTGCTCTCCCTATTTTTCCTTTGATACACCAACCACCTGATTTACCCGTCATACATCCTATCTTCTTTTCTTCCTCATCTCTCTTCCTTTCTCCATCCTCTCTTTTCCTTTTCTTCCCCTACACTAGCGACGAGCAACCACCTCTTCTTTTCTTCCTTCTCTTTTCTGTCCTACACCACGTTACCTTCTTTTCTTCTCCTTTCTTCTTTTCTACAACACACACCACGTTGCCTTCTTTTCTTTTCCTTTCTACAACACACACCACACTGCCTTCTTTTCTCCCTCTTTCTTCTTTTCTACAACACGCTGCTTTGTTTACTTCCTCCTCTCTTCTGCCTACACCATGTAGTTGCGCAACTTTCTTTTCCTTCTCTTCTTAAGTAGTTTTTTCTTCTTCTTTACCTTCGTGGTCTTCTTTCCTTTCTCTTCTCTTCTTATTTCCCTCCTGAATAGCCGCATCTTACACGTTTTTTTCTTTTTGTTCTACTACAGTCATGTTCTATTTGTCTTCTTTGTTTCTTCTTTTTCTAATCTAATATGATTATATATTTTTCATTTTTTACTGTTCTTTCTTATATCTAGGCTATTACTAAATAACTATTAACATTTTAAATGTAGTAGACAACTTGCGGGTGACTCAAAATACAGTCTAAGTACACAACGCTTAGGATCGGGTACTAGTGATTCTCGGAGCATTGGTCAGCGACAACTTTGTGTCACACGGTAAGTTTAATTTACATATTCACACACACGTACACGCGCGTGCGCGCGCACACACACACACACACACACACACACACACACATATATATATATATATATATATTAGTCTTTGTCATCTATTTATAATTTATATGAACTGTAATAATTTAGGACTATATGTAATTTGGTTTGTACATAATTTTGACTTTATATTGTGTGAACTTTGTTTCATATGGACTGTGTTTGATTGAGAATTTTTTGAACTGGAATATTGACTGTTAATTAATTTGGACTGTATTAAATTTGATCTGGAATTATTTAAGACTTTTTTAGATTGAATTGTACTAGTTTGGATTGTATGAATTTGGACTGTAATTAGTTTAGACTATATTTTATTTGGGTTGTAATTACTTTTGGATTGTATTCAAGTTGGACTGTAATCATTTAGTTAATTTCTTATATTCTTTTTTGTGTTTTCTTTATGATCCTTTTATGTATTGAATGGTGGTTGAATGTTTACATATCTATGCAAATCAAGTGTGGTTTGATATCAAGTATGAATGATGTTTTGATATTTCAATATTATATGTGGAGATTGTCGTCTTTGTTTTTTTTTAATCTTATATATAAACACCAAATTATAAGAAATTATTTTAAAAATAAAATCTAATATATCAAAGGGATAGTATTCAAAATGAACTCCAAAATTTTCAAATCAAAGGTATTTTTTCAAAAGATATATCATTTTAGGCTTTGGTATTTTTCAAATCTTATATATCAACACCAAGTCGAAAGAAATTATTTTTTAAAATGATGTCTAAAATATCAAAGGGAAAGATTTCAAAATCGACTCCAACAAAATGTTCAAATCAAAGGTATTTTCTCAAAAATATCTCATTTTCAAAAGACAAAGCAATTTTGGTGATTTTCAAGTATCCATAAATGTTAGCAAATATGTAACCAAGAAATATTACAACACTCAAAAACCTTGTTTGTGTTACAGAACATACTTAAAGTTCTTAGCAAGTCGATGTATAATACTTTAGATGAGAAAGAGAGGGTGAGAAAAAAATAGTCGTATCTAACTTACTTAAACAATATTAGCAAATATGTATATATATCACTCAATAACCATTTATTTAATATATGCTTTTATTCAAAGTCCTAGATAGGTATATACCATTGTATCTAACTTTCATTAGTGAACATATTCAGGGAAATGGTCAACATCTCAAAAAACTTCGTCATTCATTATGGTGGAAAGTTCTTGGCTAATGGATCATATCATAGTGAGGTCTGCATGCCTATTCAAATAGCTACACCAACCACTTTTTCTGAAATGATGGCATACATGCATCTAGTTCTTAACATCAACTCAATGGTGTATGACCTTCGATTATCTTATAACATCCCCAGTGATATACATCCTAGCTTTGACTTGTTTCCTATTGAAGTGGTTGACGAGGATAGTTGGAAAACTTCTTAGTATATCAAATGGGAGGTAATTTGACCTTTATGTTGAGAAATATAATCTAGGTGAGGGTATGAGTCATTTTCAATCTACTTCATCTTCTTGTAAAAATCCTACACATATTGGATACCACATGAGTCTTTTGATCCAAGTTACTTCCTCTAGCACTTTCACTGCTAATATGTTAGCCACACACCAAAACGTTGCTCCTCAACCCTCTAGACATGACTATAGTAATCTGACTGGATGTGGGGATAACAATGTTGATGATGACGATGACCCTGATTATGTTGATGCTAATGAAGATTGTGATGATATAGATGATGATGATGATATCGACAGTGATAATGATGATGACACAGATGATGATATTGATGTAGATAATGATGACAAGCATGAGTATATTGATATTAATTATGATAGTGGAATGTTGTAGATATGTATAGATGATAGAAATCATGCACATAGGTTCCACTCTTTTTTTAAAGAAAAAGGTGGAGTCTGTTCTTTTTTCAACTACCCCATACCTTTAGGGAGCCGAAGCCCCTTGTGCGGGGAGGATGAACCTAGGACGCTCCCTTCGCGTTCCCATCTTTTCAGAAGATATTAAAGAGGGCCTCTCTAACCGGTTCAAAACACTACCACACCTCATGCTCCCCAACTCTAAGGGAGATAATGAATCCCCTAAGGCAAACTCTGCATTGGACCTCCCAACAACAACCCCCATTTCTACATCACAAAAGGGGGAATTCAACTAAGACATACAAGAGGTCCAAATAAAAGAGAACAATGAAAATGTCTGCACGTGGCAGACATGCATGGAGTCATAAAGTTTTTATTGATCATGAAACATGGAAAGATGATTGGGTGGATCATAGTAATGCAGATAATGTGGATCATAGTCATTCAAGTAATTATGAATACTTTAGACATGATGATTGGGTTGATGAATATGAAGTCCCTATAGACATGGAAGAGGCACGAGTGAATGTCGGGCATGGTTTCGCTATAGGTGAAATATTTGAGACAAAGGCAGATCTCCTTCATAGGTTGCAGTCTTGGTCAATCAACAACAATGTCCAATACCAAACAAAGTGGTCCAATAAGATCTACCTTACTTTAACATGCTTGCACAATGACCAATACTCATGGAGGCTTCATGCTTGTGCTTCTAAGAGGGTTGGTGGGTTGTGCAAAATCACAAGTTATAAGAGTGAGCGCACATGCCATAGTGCAATCTTATATAAGGATCACTCACAATGCAAATCCTCTTATATTGCAAGGATGATAATGTTGATGTTGAGAGAAAAACTTGACATGAGTGCTCGAGAGGTAATGGAAATGGTTAATGAAGAATTACATCTTACTATCTCCCATAAGAAGGCATGGCATGCACGTAGAAATGCTAAGCAATCTTTGGAGATTTAGAGGAGTCATATGAGTTAGTACTAATGTTTCTTAGATGTCTGCAACAAGTGATTCTAGGGAATGTATATAATATTCAAAATAGTGTAACAATTGATGGAGCATCATACCATTTCAAACGCGTGTTTTGGAGTTTTGGGTCATGTATTGCAGGTTGGGCTCATTATCGACCGATACTAAGTGTTGATGGCAACTTTTTATATAGTATGGAGGGACACTACTTATAGCTATGGGGATTGATGCAAACAATGGATAGCTTTCTTTATCCTTTGCGGTTGTTGAAAAGGAGAACAAATCTTTGTGGGAATGGCTCTTGAGATGCATGGACCAACAAATTGCAATAGTCAACTGAAGGGATAATGTTTGTTTTATATCTGATAGAATGTGTGGTTTTGACAAAGCTTTACATAAAGTTTTTCCTTTAAGCAGTCATTTATTTTATTTAAGGCATTATAGAGACAACTTTCATAAGAAATTCAAGTCCACATAGTTGTACAACTTAATGTGGAAGCTTGGTAAAGTGACAGAAATGGTAGAGTTTGATAAGAACTTGGCAACCACAAAGGCCATTGACCCATCTTCTTATATTTGGCTCCTAAAAGAGAACCTTAGACTGTGGGCTCTATCTAGTGATGGTGGTCATAGATATGGTATAAAAACTAACATTTATTTGGAGACAATAAATGGAGTTTTGAAGGATGCTCACAACCTTCCCATTCAAGTACTTATTTGTAGAACATATCACCAATTGGTGGCAATGTTCTTTAAAAGGAGAAACTTAGGTGAAAAAATTATTGGCCAATTCACAAACAAAATATCTACTAAACTGGTTAAGCTAGAGAACAAGGCGAGAAAGTGGCGAGTTATTTGTTGGATAAATGACTTTGATTTACAGTTGAAGATTCATTTGGTAACAATTATCAGGTGCATCTATCTGAAAATCTGGCTCGTTGTCAATGTACATGTGGTTCACCAAAAGTTTATCATTTACCATGCTCACATGTAATTTCAGCCACTAAATCCATACATTATATCCATCATTAATTTGTTAGTACTTAGTATACAATAAACAAATATCGACTGACATATGCTCCTCAATTTACTTGGATCCCTAATAAGAGGTATTCACCTAATTTTGAGCCATCCATTGGGGTTATTCCTCTACTGCTACTGATTTTCACTAAACGTGTTGGATGACCTAAGAGCAAGAGGAGGAAAACAATTGTGGATATCGATTTCAATCAAGCTACATACAAATGTGGAAAATGTGGGGGTCTTAGCTACAATGGAAGAACATGTAAAAAAAGAACTACTTAGTAGTAGGATGGGATATTATGTAAAGTTAGTGAATGTAATCCTACTTAGAGAATGTAGTAGTACTTTTATTGCTCGCATGAGGAGGGCAGATGAATAAGATTGCCTCCTGACTTTCCAAAAAAGATGGTGATATATGAAATATTTATTTTCTAACTATAGTTAACATTTTTTGTATATAATTAGTCACTAAATGTTATGTTTTAACATATTTACTTCCTTTTGAAAATTTTATAGAAATGGTGAACAGTGACGAGACTTTGCCGATCACATGTCACTCCATTGAGGTTGGTAGATGGGAGTTGACTGATGTAGATGTTTTGGGTTATGTACGCACATATGGATTTTCATCTGTCATTAATCTATCTAGAGTAATTTTTTATTCCTCCTTGATCACAATACTTATTTAAGGGTGGCATTCAAATACAAACTCATTCCACTTCCCATTGGGAGAGTTAAACATCACACTTCAAGATGTTGTGGTGTTACTAGGGTTAAAAGTTAATGGTGATGATGTTGTTGCCCACAATCTTATATGACTAAATGATTACCAATATAGTTCTTGGACAATACTTTGTCAAAATATTTTAGATCACATCCAGATGGACTTCACCATGGTTCTGTTCATTGAATTTGGTTGTGTGCCTTATTTTCAAATATGAATTTGGAAAATGTAGATGACCAACTTAAGTGTCGGTACACCATTGCATATTTATTATATGTTATTGGTTGCTTCCTCCTTCCATATGGTATTGGTAATGAGATCCACCTTTTCTACCTTCCACTTCTTGTGAATTTTGAGCAATGTGGCATGACTCATGGGGGAGTGCTATTTTAGCATGTGTCTATCGTCAGTTACATAGGTGTCATCTTGGTTCTAAGCAGAAATATATCTCAAGGTGTGTCCACTTATTACAATTGTGATCTTGGGAAAGATTACATATTGGTAGACCAGGAAGAGTGATCATGGATCAAGATGATCAATGACCACAAGATTCTCCATTAGGATACATGTTTGTTAGTAGTACATTTTTTCCTTTTATAAGTTTCTTTTATCATGATTAGTTTTTGTTCTATGATAATAGATGGAAACATCTCATGGAGCATGCACGTGTTCCAAAAGAGACTATCAGGTTTTACCTTAATGAGATTGATACACAAGATTCGAGTCAAGTGAGATTTTATATTTTGTCTAAATGTTACATTTTAGTAGCTAAGAAAAACTTTTAAGTAATTATAATGTCAAACTGCAGTTAGTGTGGATACAATATAGTGAAGAATTGTTGGCCACTTTGCCACAAATATGTCACGAGGTAAGGGAAATTTAGATGGTATGTGTTCCTATGATAGCATTCACAATAATGGAATGGCATGTTCCCGATAGAGTATTGAAATAGTTTGGTACTCATATCCAACCTCAACCCCAAGAATTCCCAAATTATCAAAGAATTGATGGTCGAGGACGAAGCACTACTGACTGGTTGGTCTAATATAGTGTAGAGGTCAACATATGGAATGATAGACACAATCATATAGTTCAACTTCTAGACCCCTCAGTTGTTCTACAAGTACCTAACTGGTACAATCCTGAGTATCATATCCAACGACCAGTTGAGCCACAAACTCTTTATTATCCTTGAGGATATGTGGAGCGAGAATGTGTAAGTAATATTTCTATATGTAAAGATAATTACTTATATTTGTTTATACTTGACAATATGATAAAGTAAAACTATTTTTATTCACAGGTGCAAAGTCATATGCAAATCAGAGAGTCATTGGGAGAACTAACAAATGAGACACCTATTGATGATTGGATGAGAGCGTGAGACAACAAATACAATGTGCAAAGCGCATGGTTTCAACAATTGTCGAGTCACTTACAACCAAATTTGAGTTTATTACATCCCGTGACAACTTCAGTTCTACTCATCTTCTATCTTCCATGAAGCACAACACTCCACACCTTGCTTCACTACAGAAGGATGCTCCATGCAACTAGGACATTCATCTACACAAGGACAATCCACACCAGTAGGACACTCGACATCCGTTGGACATTCCACACCAGTAGGACACTCACATCAGTTGCACAGTCCACACTAGCAAGACACTTGACATTAGTAGGGTAGTCAACACTAGCAGGACACTCTAGGGAGTGTTCACCTTCCTCATTCCCTGCAATGTTCTACTCTTACCCTTCATCACCACCAAACCATTTTGGAGTTTCTTTCACCTTATCTTGCTCTCACCCAGGTTTTAGCCAGTACCAACAAGGAGCTTTCTCTTCATTTTCTGGATTAATTAGTACTTCATTTTTGGGATCACCTCAGACACCTAGGACTATGCCCTCCACTCGGCCTCTTACACCACCACTTCCTCCGAATAGGTCTAGATATCCGACTCAACATACATGTTTGAGTCCAATTGAGCCTTCTCCAGAGCCGGGGCGTCGTTCCGGTCCACGAACCCGAGGCAGGGGGAGTCAACGTCGTTAGGTATGCATCAAATTTGTCTAACATTCTACTTCTTATAATAGAACTTTGTCTAACTTTTTTGTATTGATTACAATATTTATATAATTTTAGTTGTTTACTTAAGGCTCATTTGATAATTTTTTAAACAAAACCATTCACCCTTGAAAACGCCAAAGATAGTGGCGTTTCTTTTAAAACCCTCAACGAACTTGACATTCTTCAATTGAAATGTCATTTTTTTGACGCTTTCAAACTAAGACTTCATTATTTTGGGTGCTTTCAAAATAAGATGTTGCATTTTCACCAACAAACGGGGGGCTGGTTGATGTTTTCACTAATAAACGTCTAAAATCTAGTGCTTTTGGTGAAAACACCTAATTTTCTGGCAGTTTTCTCTTGTAAAGGCTAATTTTTTTGGCGCTTTTCCTACAAACTGAGCTAGCTCGAGAAATAAGATAATCATCATACTATAGTTGTAAATATTTTACCGAACCGTGCTGTTTTTATTTTTTTCTAAAATTTTTGAATGTCCTGATTATTTCTAAAGAAAAAAAAACCTGACTTCACACAACTAATAAACGTTGTTTCATATACATCAGAACCGAAAAGAAAAGAGGGAGAACAGTTATATCGTGAAGGATGAATAAGAAAATGAAACAACAAATATAGTAGACAACTTGACTACAACAACGATTAGGAACAAGTCAGTACGTAGGCACGAAATGGCTACAGAAATAATCGGGAACAAACCAATCTTAGGCGCAAGCCTACGTATGTCGATCGGGATGGATAGAATGGGGCTTTCAATGAATAAAGAAAACGAAAATGTAGTATATGGGAGATGTGTGTAAAAGACGGAGCGGAAATTAAATGGGGAGGGAGGGAGCATTTAGGGTTGGACATTAATTTGGACAGGGATAATAATAATACTTGTCACGGGGAAGTCTTTGGGAAAAAAAAATTTGATAAGGGCTGTCATCCTTAATCACTTTATCTTGACTTTTATCTTAATTTGTTGTAGTGAAATTGTATAGACCTTACGTATGTTTAGTCATGTGCGGTCAGTAACAAGAGTTGTGGTAGTAAAGGCCATTAAGCCACAAACTAGTAGTAATAAGAAACACCTCATCTCGTCTAAAACTAACTCAATGTCATGGAATATTAGCCGGCCAAGATTTGCGGTGAATGTCAGTAGTATAGTTATTGGAATTTAGGAGATAGATTCATTGATACTTGTTATTTATAATTTATCGACCACAATTGATTTGATTGGTGGTTGCTATTATTTAGCTTGCTAATATAAATCGACACTCGATAATACTAATACTAGCGGTAACATGGAACGAACAAAACAGGCCCAATCAAACAAGCAAGTGTAGACCCTGATAGCGGTAGATTGCTAATAATTATATTTGGTTCTTATTTCACGGCAATGCCCTGATTTAGCAACATTGCTGGAATATGGATGTGGTATCACACAGTCGAAAAAAGAAATACTCTACGCCATCGACGGAGCCACAGCTGGCGCCGGCGTGCCCGCAGCTGAAGGACCGGGTGGGCTGCCAACACTGGTCTCTGCGTCGCAGTATCCCCTGAGAATATCGGCTTCCTCGGAGGTGAACCCGACAGAGGCAAGCATGGACGGCCAGCACTGGCGCGTGATGACGCGGATGGAGCGGCAGCAGTCCTGGCCGAGGTACGACTCGCCGTTAAGGAAGAAGAGGACGATCTCGTTGGAGCAGGAATTGATGCCGAGAAGCGCGTTCCAGCAGTCGCCCACGCTGCCGCCGCCTCCGGCGAGGAAGACGAGGCGCTGCTTCAGATTGGGCAGCTGGAGGACTGTTGGAGTAGGAGATGCGGAGGGTGCAGGGAGCGGGCGGGAAGAGGCGCCGCAGGATGCGATGGTGATGAGGAGTGCGGTGACGATGAGGGGGAGGGTCGCGGCGAGAGTGGGCAGTCTGAGAGTAGGCGCCATGTCGATCGACCGTGCAATTGCTAGTTCTTGATTGACGGGGAGCTCTGAGATGCGTTGATGGAGGTAAAGTGATCGATGGTGTTTTATATAGAAGCTTGCCAGAGATGGAAGTGCAAGTGCAAGCGGCCACATTAGTGCAAGCGAGCATGTTTACGTTACGGACGGTGGCACGAGCCCGGCTCGGAGGAGGTCGACCGCTTGCCGCTTGGTCTGCCCAATTCTCCAATTCCATGCGCATAAAGGGCACATAGACCTAGGGTGGCCGACGGAGGGAGAGTCCGACCGACGCCGGATGACCAGGGGCCACCGCAGCGGCGGTTGGTCTTCAAGGGCACAGAGATGGAGGCAAGAGGTCGCTCTGCCTTTGGCCCTGTTTGGGAACGGGCTGCGATTTGGACTGGATTAGACGGGTTAGTAGGTCTGATTTTGTTTGGCAACCATCTGGTTGGCTGGCATCCCATTCTGTTCACCTGGTCTCTGGTCTGATTTGATTTGAGTCGGATTACATTGTGATTTATTTGGCTACTAGGTTGGATTCAATCTGTTTTTGTTTGACAACATAGTCAGTATCTGTTGATTCTGTCATGATATTGTAGAATTATTTTAATAAGACTAATGAATGTGTAGTTGTGCAGAAGGGAATTTTTTTAAAAAAAATAATAAATGTAGATTTTGTGAATTTTGTGAATGTCATTTTTGTACTTAGGAAAATTAAACATAATATATGAGTATGGCCATAAGTACGTGATGATTTAAAATAAACTAATTGTATTCTTGTCTTCGATTGCTGTGTATGTTGTAAATAGATAGTATTTTACATATTTGATCCAAGAAATGTAAAATAAAAAGATTATTGAAATTGTCATGTTATCTTGTTATATACCTATAAATAAGTGAGGAGTGCGACATAGAAAATATATCTGTGGCCTCGAACTCAAAATCATATTATTTAATCTTTGTGGACATACTCTAATTTTCTAAATTTTAATCAGTTCTCTTTAAATTGTACATTAAATTAACGTGAATATTAATACGAATGCAAAGAAAATTGTGATATGTTAAGTAATGTGTGTAACACCTTGATATTATTGTTGTTTCAATGAAAGATAACATTCAAAGATAATTGCATAAAGAATATATTATATACTAAATAACAAATAAATAATATGTAAAATACATAATTTATGCATTTAAATCTAATGGTAGCAAACACGCGTAGCATGTCTGTAGCAGAACTTAATACCACATAAAAAAACAGATAATAATTTATTGGTTCTCGGGCAAATACATCTCTAACATACAAACTGAGGGACACAAAGGAGAGGTCTGCCCTGGACCTAGACATAAACACCGCTACACAATCTAAGATGGTGAGCAAGCTGCCACTGTGGGGGACAAGCTTTGATCCCAGGTAGGAACGTCCTAGTCGGCCAACTTCATGGCCTCGTCGTACTCGTCCCATGACACATGACATGCTTCGTTCAACAACGGATTAGTTTCCTATTTGATGGCATCTTTTGGCCACTCAAACAACAACGACAAATGGTGAATAAGAAGAGTAACACCCTTGGCTTGTTCGTGACTCCCATTTGTGCCCTCATCGCATGTAGGCTCGCAACATTATTTCTTGTAAATCAGGTTTTCTTCTACATATTTTCGAATCTTCGACGGAGACATCAATAATTTTTCAAACTTTGTCCTTGCCTTTGACCGTGACCGTAATGACGACATCTATAGTTAATAAATAAATATAAGTATTAGCAAATATCAATAATAGTAAGATAACTGTGACAATATTGAATACAAATAAATATTTCAAACAAACTTAGCTACAAACAAGTAAGAACGTGATGTATGCCTTTAATAAATAACAATAAAGTAGAAGTTTTTCAAGTGATGGTCCAAACAAAACAATGCAACACATAAGTTTTGCAACTAAATGTTGCGAAGTAAACACAAAAAACTACAATGTCGTGGAAATATATTACAAGTTCATGTGTTACTTTCGCCATCTAACGTGGTTGTTTGATTCACTCATCAGTGTTAATAAGGTATTTAGAAACCCCATGTGGGTAAATGCGATGAGTCGTCACGAACTTGTGCTGCACGACCAATGGCGGGGGAGGCAATAAATCTCCCAAAATAAAAAGATTGTCTCTTATGAACTCTCTCCTTATGTGTTGCCATCTCATCTGCAACTCAGTCAAAGATATGTAAGGCCCCCCAGTTATGTTTCAGAAGTCACGCCATGCCTCCATCCAAGCATGTGTAGTATATACTCTATTAACACATCTCCCCAACTCATATTGGTTTCTCATCATACCTCTGAGAACCATATCAAGCTCCGTACACCATATAAAATAAGACGCCGTTGGAGGCCCAACCATATTACAGATTTTGTAAGTAATATATGGCACAATTAAGGGAATATAATATGTATATTCAGTGCTAACTAACATTCAGCAACATCACAATGAAAAAACATACACCATCCATAAAACATACACCAATATTACGATAAATAACAAAAGCCTGTTAATGTAGTACAACAGATGAATTAAGAAAGATTTAATGTTAAAAACATCAAATGGTAGATAATGTAAACCGAAAAGACAAACTAAATATAGCTATTCCATTCAACGTTTTGGCATCACCGTGGGTGAAGGAATGTCCAAAAGAAGACTACAATCTTCCTCCAGATTGGCAACATAGTGTTCGAGAACCTCATGCTCATACTTTTTTTGGGTGTATATATCATCATAGTTGTGATGAATTTCAACAAAGTCCTTCATGTTCATTGCCTGGCCCCACAGTGACTTGCATTCTCTAGTTAGTAGCATAATCTCAGCTTTCAAAGAATCAATTGTTGGGGGAGAGATCGACTACCCAACGGAAGTATCTGCACCGATCTTTTCCCTAAAATGTATTATCAAGTTTAAGTGAATGACAAAGAATGTGCATCGTACACAATGGAAACCTATTATGTATGTAGTTACTAGCGCACCTCACGAGAAGGACATATGTAATACATTTCACCTGGCCTTTCACTCAGAATGCCAAAATCATACAACCCTGCATCCTCTGTGTTAAGCCGCAAGGCTGCATCTAACCCACAATCACACCTCGTAACTTCAGATGGATTCATCGACATCTAAAATATGATTGGCGATTAGTCAAATAATGTTGGATTCGGAACATAGATTTCAAAAAAAAAAATCTGAACATAAAGTAGGCCCAACTGCTTATTCAAACATAAAAGCAAATTCAGTACGAAAGGTTGTTCTACATCTATGATGTATTGTATCCGTCCTCATTTGAAGAGTCGTTATTGCTCGTGATATGAAGTCGTTGGCGAAGATATTGGTACCTCTCCCGTAGAGTGGAAAGATCTTGTTGGAGCCTATTGGTGTCTGCTCTTGTCGAACTGACAAAGTCACATTGTTCAGACCATAGCTTGCGTTCGTTGTGTGCATATGCAAGTTGTGTTAGCATAGCATCCCTAACTGCAATAAGTGTGGCAACTGTGGGTGGTACACGCTGCGCGGGAAATCTCATTTGACATCTGTTCGAAACAAGACCCCTACCATATGTAAAATACGGTATGTGGGGGTTGTTATTTTCAAAACATCCATTTGCCGCATCCGCGACATCTATATACACACATACAGTGCATTGAAGGCCGCATGTACAACAATGCTTTCCATTATCCATTTCAAGACAACCTACTGGATCATCATGCCATGTATATTATTAGGATCTAGTAAAAAGTTCGTAAAATAAACAGCTAAAGGCTACAAAGTTATGTGGTGGATGATTTATCAAATAATGTCAAAGACTATTACAAATACAAATATAGGTCAACGGACATCCCATAGAAAATTAGAAATGGATTTACGTAAACGATCGCCCTCCCTTGAATCGGCCTGACTTGTTTGTTGGAGGGAACTCAGGTCAACCCCATAAGGGGGAACGACAGATGTTGAAATGTCATCTGGGAGTTCGTCTATGATACTGTCGCCATCATGTTGGCGGCGTATGAAATTGTAGAGGATACAACAAGCTATTACGAGGTGACACTGCGAATGTATGGGATATGTCTCCCCCTTTTTAAGGTAGGCAAACCGCCGCTTCAGCACCCCAAATGCTCTTTCTAGAACATTACGTAATTGTGCATGGTAGTGGTTGAACATCTCCTTCTTTCTGGTGTAGGCATGTCTGTTTCCTCGGAACTCAGAAATATGGTAAGATGTGTTGCGATACGGTGCAAGGAATTGTCGAGTGTTGGCATACCCTGCATCAACTAGGTAAAACTTTTCCGGTGGAACTTTAAACCCGCCCGTGGTCGTCGCTGACTATAGGACCCGTTTGTCAGCAGCCGATCCCTCCCACCCCGTTAGGACATATATAAACTCCATGGAGAAGTCAACTACAACCAAGACATTAAGAGAGACATTCCCTTTTCTGTCTCGGTAGCGATTTTGCTTGTCTCGTTTAACCAAGATTGGGATATGTGTTCCGTCAATTGCCCTGATGACATTCTATAACACCAAAATAGGTTGTAGACATACGAAATATTTCCAAATGATTAAAGAGTGTAGGGGCAAACTATTACCTTGAAGTACGAGTAGAACCTTGGGGTCTCCAATATACGAGAATGTGTTGTCGTGCATGTCGCTGCAGTTTGCATGACAATGTAGTCATTGGACGATGAACACACAACGTCTAAGACTTCGTCGAACTTTCTACTGATGGTCTCACCAGAGTGAATATAGTCCTCAGCCAAAGCACGATTTGTATGTCTATGGCCAACCATCTGTAGGAAGTAGCATACAACCTCAACTGAAGTGACGCCTCTAGTACTTCGTAACAAGGCCCGACTCGCAAGCTTATCCACAAGGGCCAATATAGTATGTGGTCTCATTCGGTATAGGTCATAAGCCCTTTGTTCGTGACCGTTTAATATTTCTAAGACCTTCTGGTGGCCACTCCTAATGCCAACTGACCTGGGTATTGTAGGTGGTATGTCAGAAATGTCGTTGATGATGGAGTTTTCTATGGACTCAGCTATTGTATCAGCAATGTGATTAGCTGGACCAGATAATGTATGTAGAATGTACGTGAGGAGGTCAGGTGTTTCTGTTTGGTCAGTGGTTGACATGATGCCTACAAGTGGAATTGTAGAAAGGCTGTCATGGCAACGACAAGGAAAAAATAACTACTCGACAATCATATGTAACCGTGGACATGCAAAATAATGGCTTGCAGGATACATAGCAAATTAGATTGAACACAAAATAAAAGCATGGCAATGAAATAAAATATTACAACAATTAATCAATTTAGTTTGTGCGGTAAAATAATGTCTGGATGGGAATAAAAATATTACAACAATTCAGCAAATTAGATTCTACGGAAAGAAAATGTTTGGATGGGAAATAGATTATTACAACAATGAAAGAACTTTCTATTGATTTGCTGAGTTAAATGTCTGGCCGTTAATCAAACTGATGTTCCCCCTTATGATCCAGAAGGACCAACATCATTGGACGGAGGAAAAAAATGCATGGTGAGATGACATAAATGACGATGGCATACTTGGTCTGTTGCTGAAGTTGGGTGTTGGGGATTGTGGAAAAAATGCATGGTGAGATGGCATAAATGAGGATGGCATTGAAGGTGTTGGTGTTGCATTGGCAGCTTGGGACCTTTCGCAAAGGTCTTGCAACCATATGGTTATCTTTTGAGGTGTGTCTATAAGGCTGAGGTATATGTTGCGATTTATTGAGTCCTTGATGGCGTTCACAAGTGTTGTAAACACAACAGTGGGGGAATCGGGGTAAGTGTCATGGAAATGTTGTAAGATGGTTGCAAACTCTTTCTTTTCAAAGGCTCTAGTTGCCACACCACTGCCTAACTTGTGAACCTTTGCATAAACCTATGTGAATTCAGATAACACTTCATTTGAAAGCTCACATCGGTCTTGAGCCATTGATGGCTGCTTCTTGTGCCTAACGACAGAAGGCCTCCCGCCAACACTCGGTGTATCTATTCCGCCTCCCCCGATATCTCCCTCACTTTGCATCCCATATGCTGCCATATTCAGTTCCCCTGATTGCTTCCAGTGTTCATGGGTGTAAGTCGACAGTGACATCATCCTCGGAGGCAACGTCAGAAGGGATTTGTGTGTCCGTTGAAGACATTGCATGATGTCCTCTAGCAATGTTCCTCCCCGCCCAGTGGAGGAGCCCCCCGGGGGGGGGGGGCAAGTAGGGGCCGCGCCCCCCAAAAAAAATAAAAATAAAAATTATGTATATATGCATATATATGTGTATATATGTAAATATTTAAATATATATATATATATATATATATATATATGTTCTATTTCGATCAATGTGGCTCTACTGGCTTAGTGGTTAACATGCTTAACTTATGTCCCTTCCTTGAAGTTGTTCGGGTTCGAATCCCAGATATTCCATTTTTATAACTCACTTCGGATGCCATGTGTGCGACATCCGGAATATATACAACTTGCATGATATTTTGACAAAAATCATGGTGTAGCCTAATGGTTAGTATCTGTAGCATTGTGTCCATCCTAGGTGGTTGCCTGGGTTCGAAACCCATCTACTTTATTTTGGCCCCCCCCAATCACGAAGTGCTAGCACCGCCCCTGTCCCCGCCATACTTCGATGTCATAGTAGTGGGGAAATGGCCGCTTAAGCAACCTAGCAAGGTCCTTGTTTGCCTAAGTATACGAAAATTTTGTATTAGGAAATTTAAGTGTAAATATAGGACATTACTTTTTTCAATTAAGGGACTGGTTATTGGATATACCGCAAGGCTCTCCCTCCACTCAGGGTTGTTAGGGAGTGTGGGCTTATGCCTAGTGTCATCCCATCCAACGCCATTCTTATTCATCACAAGCTTCAAAGCGGCATAGTCCCTCCTCAAGTTCTTCTACCAAGTTTTGAGCTGGTCTATATTGCAGGCCGTCTTCGCCATCCTATTTTGCATTTCCACAGTTGCCTCCCTCCAAGCCTCCCTAGTGAAATGACCATCGACACACTTGCCTAGGTCATATTATCTACGCAATGCTGATACTAGAGCGGCATTAGATTCTCTTGCCCAAACAATGCGAATCTTGGGGTCAGCGGAAGACATACCCCCGCACGTGCTGCAATATATTATGACAATTACTATATAAAATGTTTGATTTGTAGGGGCACATCCCATCACAATACACAAATCGTTATGCTAACAAGAAAATACTGTATTGTAGTACAGACAATAAACAACCATCATACTATAGAGACTAGGTTGATATATATATGGTGAAGTTGATATAACACTAACATAGCTAGGTCTTGATGAACAAATGTGCATGTGGTAAATTTCATATATATATATATACACTATGGTGAGTTTTTTTTGCTTATCTCAACCTTGCATTATATCTTTATCTTTTTAGAGAAAGTATGTACTTAGATAGTGGCGTCTAAGCTGCAATTACACTATGAAATAACCTTGCGCATCAGTTGCATATATTTTCTCTATATATAGTAAAATCAATGTATGTATGTGAATATAAGTATAGTAGAAACAATAGAAAAGTAGTGACAACACACTATTTTCAGCACATGTGGTACATTTTACAATAAACAGACGAGTTCCCACTCAATATATTTACTACAGTGGAATTTGATTCATGCCATCTGATTCATCTCAAATTGTACACATTAGCTATATTTAAAGATGTGTTTTGTTTGCTGATAAGATCTCTGTCTTGCATTACTTGCTATGCCAACGAAAGCATGTACTTGAATGGTGATGGCTGAGATGCAATTACACCAAAATTACTCTATACACCAGCTACTACTCTGTTGGTGTGTCCTGGAAGTATTCTATAACCAAACTTACTCTATACACCAAAATTGATTCCATTTTTTATAAACCTAGGTATTCTGTACCAGAATCATTGCTAAATTGCACATGTTTGTATAAAATTGTTCTATTTTAGTGTAATGTACATGTTTAGTGCATGGAAAGTCAACAACAAGCCATGATAGGATAATCCAAGCATATTTGTTTGATGACTTTCAAGCAAAAGAAATATTATCATATCATTTCAATGTTATAAATCATGACACATGGTAGGTATACCAAGAATACTACAAGTAATGTATAAATAAAGGTAGTTATTAGTACTCATTTTCGACCTATAATACGTCAATACTCATCAGTAGATTAAATTGATTCAATTTTTTTATAAAAACACTGCTAAATTGCACATGTATCTAAAAAGTTGTTCTATTTTAGTGTAATCTACAGGTTCCGTGCATGGAAACTCAACAAGAACCCATGACAGGACAATCCAAACATATTTGTTTGATGAATTTCAAGCAAAAGAAATATTATCATAGCATTTAAAAGTTATATTAATGTACAGGCAGAAAGAGTATGATTATATATTAATATCACAAATGTAAAGAGATTTGAACTACAAGTTGTTGAAACAGAGGAAGTTCGGTCACTGAAAACTATTACTAGCTATAATAATCAAGTAGGTCGACAAAATGTTTAATTTGGATTTAAGTTAAATGATGCTTAAACTGAGGAATTATCTAATGTTGTATCATATTAATAGATTGAGTAATTCGTGTAATTTAGTAAAATGCAATTATGAGCCACAACATTGTATCTACATAAGAAAATTCCTACTTTCACAAACTTATCTAGTTCAATCAAACTAGACATCACATGAACTAGGCTTTTTTAGTGCACTCGTGAACCTATGTTTATGCAAGAAAATCATCAAAAGATTTGTCTTTCAACTACAAATCATATGTCAGAAATAAATTATGGTGATCATTTATTTTAAAGATTATCTCTTCCTAGTCGAAACTGATTCCATTTCTTACAGACCTAGGTATTCTATAACAAAAACACTACTAAATTGCACATGTATGTAAAAAATTGTTCTATTTCAGTGTAATCTACATGTTCAGTGCATGGAAACTCAACAAGAACCCATGATAGGATAATCCAAACATATTTGTTTGATGAGTTTCAAGCAAAAGAAATATTATCATAGCATTTAAAAGTTATAAATCATGAAACATGGTACGTATACCAATAATACTACAAGTAATGTATAACTAAAGCTAGTTATAAGTACCCTTTATCATTTTATTATTCCCTAGATGCACATAATCATTTATTACAGTTAATTTTTTGACAATAAAATCATTTTGGGATACTTGTGGGTACTAGATAAAGACTCTCTCTTCCTAGTCCAAATTATCTCTATATAGCAAGCAACAGGAAATGAAAAAAGCATAACAACGGGTGAGAAAGAAGGAACTTTGGGGTAGATATCAACCAAAAAGGTTGTATTATTCTCTGGCCTCCTCTCTGACCGTATTCAAACATGAATAATGAGATGTATATATTTGCTCCTATCAATGACAAACATTGCTTAAACTATGCCATCGACTGATAAAATGTGACTGTCATACACAACAATTAACTTGTTTGGAACCAATGTTGGCTGAATAAATACACAAATTAATGACCAATCCACCTCAGAAATGTCTGCCCTAATCGACCTCACAAAGAAAGTGTCGGCTATCCTATTTCATGACCAACCTTAGCAGGAAGGGGCGACAAAGAAGAAACACTGTGGAATCCTGACTCTGTGTAGCGCCGCCGGAGCACCAGGGAGGAGAACCGTCGGACTTTAGCAACGGAAGAGGCACAAATTCAGTTAGAACCTCCTCCAACACGCAAATGTGGAAGTGGAGAACATCACAGAAGAATGACAGGAATAAGAAGGCGCACGGACATGGACACTTGGTAGGGTTTCTTCTTGACTTGGCCGACCTAGGGCATCTGTTGTGCATCGACAAGACAAATCAAGGTCGCGACAGGTAATACAGAAGAGAAGAGTAGGCCAGGGTATGGGTACCTTACTTTTGAGGGAGGTAAGCGCCCGGGTAGACCGGCGGTGGCAGACTTGAGCATTGATTCTCTATCTCCACACGGACGCTTCACCTGACGACACATGCCATCCATCCATCTGTGAACCACGACCTGCTTGAGGTAGCAGCCTTCGCCGCCTTTGCCTTTACTTCTCTCACGTATCAATAGTAGGGAAGATGTGCGACTGTACCACAGCGTCGTGAGGGAGAGGAAGATTAGGGCGAGAGGGAGAGAGAGGGGCACGTGAGAGATCGGGGTTGGGGGGGAGGCTGGTGTCGGGGCCAAACCGGACTGAGATCCCTAATCCTGCCTCGAGCGGGACTGGCTTAAACCGGATAACGAGATTCCGTAATCCAAAAATGGGGTTCAGAGTCGCTTGCCTGCCAAACGCCTTTCACGCCCAATCCGGTCCGGGTTTTGCAGACCTGGCGCAAAAAGACAACGCCTAATCCGGCCTAATCTGGACCCAGTCCGTTCCCAAACAGGGGCTTGGAGTTTGTGGAGTTGTGGACAGTCAATTGGGAGTCTGGGACTGGATTTGCTGCTCAGTATCACGGCCGGAGCATGCTGGTCCCGCCCTCTTCTGACCACACATGGCCCGGCATGACAACCCAGCCGGGAAGCAAGACTGGAAATTGCTAGGCCCTCGTCAAGTGGTATTGTCCGGAGCCTAATCTCAGACAAGCCCAAGGGTTTTTTATTTCTTTTTCACGTTTATAAATGCATTACGGATTTTCTTTTCATTAGAGGGAAGATATAAATTAGGGTTTCATGAATGACCTTATCTGTGAATCCAGAACTGGTTTTCCTTTTCGTTTTTGGAAGAGTGTTAGGAAAATTACTTTCTATGCATACCTGCAGAACGAGAACTCTAACTACTGACATTCATATAACTCGTCCTAAAAACTATAAAGTGAATTCAAGCTTGTGAGTTATCTATGTCACTCACTCACAAACCCGAGGATTTTCGGGCCACTTACCACATGTTAAACAGTTTAACAAATAACAAGTGTTTCTAATCCTTTCAATATGATATACAATAGCAGCAGTGGCCATTGTGCCACTTGTTTCTTCTAATGGAAGAATCAATTCATTCATTCTTCCTTGGACAATGCCACAACAACTCCTATACAAAGGCTAAAAAAAGAACATAAATATCAAATTAAATTCTCGTCAATCCAACTCAAAGGAGGTATTATACAAAGAAATAGACACATTAGATTAAGTTTCAATCATGAAATTCCTTGTTGGGGCGCATTGCTAAATTTAAATCATTAATTTTGCATTTGTTGGCCGATATCATTAATTTCTTATATGTTTATTTTCTAAACCGGGCCCTGTTTTACCTCTAAATTGCCAAGTTTCATGATTTTTGTATTGTGATTAATCATTCCATAACTTCCATTATGTGAATGTCTTATCAACGTCCACTTAACATTCCAGATGCTTTTAGACTAGAACTCATCAAGTCAATCTCGGATGTTATAGCAAAGGACACGGTGTACTTAGCATCAACACACCACATTCTACTACATAACTAATAACTAACAGACAACTATACAACACGGTGTATGCTCCGTTCAACGTAATGTGCCTGCCTTGTACCGCCCCAGCATGAAGGACTGTGGCACACACAACGCTACAGAGTAGCATGGCATGTTACTTGTTATTTTGTCAAGTGAGAATCCATGCATCCCTAAGCCAAGCATATCTTGTTAAACCACTTACACGTGCTTACTACTGATTTTTGTAAAATCAGCCTAAAAACCTTAGTGTCCTATATAATCTTATGTGGGACGTCCGAGCAAGTGACACTATTATAGGTTATTTTTAGTGCAACCGCCGAAGATAAGCAGACGGGAGAGACTAACAATGTTTGGGAGTGAAAAGGAGTAGGGCTGAGCATCGGTCCAGAATCGGACCGGACCGCGGATCGAATTTGAACAAATATATGAACCGCAGACCGGACCGTTTCGAGGTAGGACCGGACCGGAACCGGACCGTTTTGTGTTAGGACCGGACCGGACCATTTGGACCATTTGGACCGTAATCAGCCCTTTTTACATGTTTTACAACTTATTTAATTGTAAAAAGTTGATAATCTTAGTCACTTCTAACAATTATATAACTTTAGTATCAAACATTTATACTAGTAGTGATTATATATGTATTTTATTTATAATTATTATAGAATACACCTTCAAATATACATAAATTTTATATAAAAGTCAATCTGCGGTCCGGACCGGACCGGACCGGTTTTGGACCGGACCGGACCGAAGACCGAATTCATCAAAATTTCCGGACCGCGGACCGGACTGAACACAAAATAGACCGGACCGGACCGAATTGAGCAGTCCGGTCCGGTTTTGCGGTCTGGACCATTATTTGCTCACCCCTAAGGATTCTACATTACCCCAAGAAGGCTAAAAACTTTGATTATTGTCTAGGCTCTACCTATCCCTCTTTTTGGGAAAACTATGACATTACATCATATTCATCTTGCTCTCTGGTGCACGGAAAAATGAGGTCGTATTTAATTTAATGCTACATGAAAGTCACAGGGCTTAGTTAAGGTAAACGAAACAATACTTGAAGAAGCAAGAGTTGTTCTAGCTAGAGAGTCGGCAACTATGTCAAACTATCTCGTGATACATACTAATCAAATTGTAGAAGAAACATGGGATAAGTGTTTTGCAACATTTTATATACGGTTCGTCAAAGTTGTTCTCCCCATGGTTAAGTGATGCATTGTATATTTATCATTTTAACAGACTATTTATTATTTATTTTTAGCATCAATTGTTCATTTTCATATTAATTTATGCATAATTTATTAATATTAGTCCGTGTGACTCAATTGTATCAAATAAATATAATTTTAATATTTTCGAGTGATTTATTATGTTTCCAGAGCTTATGTTCAGATTTTGTGAATTTTAGAAATTTTTACAAGAATCTAAACAGCTCGGTACTACTGACTTTGGAGTCGGTGGTACCGACACTTGTTTAGGTTGGAACATAAAGAAATCGAGATAACTCGGTAGTACCGACTCTCAGCTCGATAGTACCGATGAAGTTACAGGCGGCCGCAACTTATTGAAAGGGTCGGTAGTGCCGACACCATGTCAGTAGTACCGACACAGAGGAAACAGACAAATTTAAAAATTATGTTTAATCCAACGATCGGAAATTAATTTTGCCCGAAGCCATTTCTATGACTTGGGAGAAGTCCGACCAGATCTAACTATCACATTCTATTCCATTGCACGACAACCAAGGCATGAGAGAGGGGAATGAGGAGGAGAGCTGTACGTTCGAGAGGTTCTGAGCACGTTCAGTGGGCAAAATTCATGGCTTGCGGATCCGTTCATCGGCGTGGAACATCCTAATCACATTTTTCCAGGGGGTTCATCGGTTTTCTATGTTCTCCATATTTTTCCTTCTTTCTAGCATGTTTTTATCCATGGAAATCATGAGGGGCTAATCCCTGTATTCTCTAGGACCCGGGAGTAGCCCGGTTGTACACTGTATATAGATCTTTTACATTAGTATATTGTTTTCTCCTTAATTTTGGACATATTACTATAAAATCATATTAAATTATCTATGTTGCGCACCATAGGTGATTAATTAGATCCTTGATAGCTTTGAGAGGAGGGTTAAGTATAAAAATCCATAGTAACAAACGTTTTATACCGCATTATGAGAGAAAGCCTATGAGCGTGGAGGGAATAACCCAGAGTAGTTCGTTAAAGTACATATCTAATAATGTAATTGCTATGAGAGTGGAATTGGTATTAGGATAGGCAGTGGATTACACTGTGAGAGTGGGTAATTCTAGCTACAGGTCTCTTCGCCCATGATAAGGAGGAACATAAATTAATCTTAAGGTAAAAATTGCAGTGTCAATCGTGGTGAAATCACAGTCCTAGAGAATTTCTTCTCATTCTGATATCAAACCAGTAAATTAGTTTATTCTTTTACAATTAGCTTAATAACTCTCAAATCAAAGTTTTCTTTGACCTAGATAATCGAAAGAAGTTAGTAGTATTTTCTTAAAAATATTTTCACGTGTTCAATATCTGAGCCTCATTGTCCTATATTACTTCGATACGTACACTTGTGTTTCACACGTACAATTTAGTCGAGTCAAGTTTATGGCGTCGTTGCCTGGGAAACGACATATTCAAGCTCTACGGGTGCTGTAATCATCTACTCTAAGCCAACCTCTTTGTTTTTTCTTTTTATTCTTTCCAAAGCTGAATTGAAAATGTCTTTTGATTCAATCACTAGTATCTCATTCTCACATTAAATTCACAAATTTCAGGTACTGGTGCATGGTTCAAATGCGAACCACTGATTACGGTCCCGTAGAAAATCCACAGTCAGAAGGTATGGGTGATGCAATAGAAGAGAAGACCATTTGGGAGAAGATCAAGGCGTCATCCTCAACATCTCAGCTTGAGCCAATCATGTGACAAGTAATAAACATGGGCAGCTACAAGATAAACCCTGGCTTGGTGGCATTGGTCAATGGACATGCTTTCCATGGCCACAGTATTGAGGACCTGATGACGCATATCAGCAATTTTGTGGAAAGATGCGACATGGTAAAAATAGATAGAGTGCTGACGACTGTGATCTACTTAAAGCTATTTCCGTCAGCACTAGCAGATGGTGGTAAGTCTTGGTTCCTTAACCTCAAGCCTGAACCAATAGAAACCGGGGAACAAATGATTGACGTTTTCTTTGAGCGGTATTTCCTTCCTTAGAAGATGAACAAGTTGTCCAAAAAAAATCAACTTCAAGCAACTAGTAGAGGAATCATATTTTGAAGCTTGGGAGAGGATCCAAATTTTACTGAGGAAGGTCCCTCACCACGGGATTGATCTCTAGGGGCAGTCAAAGATCTTCTATTATGGGTTGCATCAGGGGGAAAAGACCACTCTGGACAGTGCAGGGACAAACCTCTTCCTCAATAATAAGCCATCCAAGTGTCATGAGATCCTAAAGAACATGGCTAATAACTAATTGTGGGGTGAAGAAAGAGAACGCCCAACAACCAATAAAAGTGTTGAGGAATCTAAAGTGATCACAACATTGAATGAGAAGCTTGACCTCATAGCCATGAAATTATGTTAGAAGGATGCAAACCTGTCTGGGGGTGAAGAGGAGGAGCACATGTACGTGCGTCAGCAATATCAGTAGGACTAGGGCCCCAACAAGATAGATAAAATTAAAAACATGCTAGGCAAGATGGTAAGTCAAAATGAGGTGATTATTGGCCAGACATAGAGAGAGGTGAAAAACTAAGGTGCACAAATACACAATATTGAATATCAAATTTCTCAGCTGGTAGTAGAAGTGGCTTCTTTAAAAAAATCCATTCAGCAAGGAGTGCCTGAGAATACAACTGCAACTCATCAACATCACCAAGCAAAGTTTATCTCTATTGTCGAGAAGCCAGAACATCATACAGAGGAGTCAACCAAACATCACACTCCGGAGCCTGATTGGGTGCACATGCCAAAATATCCATTTCCCCATAGTCTATACGAACTACCAGGAGGATACAACATCAACCTTTAAATAATGTTTTCCTCTCTTTATTCTCTTTTCAACTATTTTCAACATGCCAGCATAGTAAAGAATTTTTACTACCACATACCAACTTTATGTTGATGTTTTTGTTTCTCGTATTTTCTAGGTTTAGAGCTAACATGGGATAAAAGAATAGGATGTGAGCAAGTTGTACATGTCGTACCTATTGTCTAAGATCCTAGTTAGCATACATGTTCATAGACTTGTAAAATTTTCTTCAAATTATGTAAATGTAAGTTGCAAATTTAATTCATGTTGTAATATAAATATGTTGAATGTTGAGAATGTTATGGTGTTTGCATTCTATTTGTATGTTCATGTATGCATATTATACTTCTGCATCGCTCTATGATATAATTGTTAACGCTTTCAGATTTGTCCTCTCGAGCCTTCTAAGTCTTGAGTCGGCAGAAGCCGGGGACGTTACACTGTGTCATTTGTCAAAACATTCAAGGACTGTCAACTTATAGGAAAAATAAGCAGAAGGAATGATATGCCAATGGTAGATGGGTGGAAGTCGAAATCTTCGATGCATGGGGGATTGATTACATGGGACCTTTTCTATCATCGAAAGGGAACCAATACATACTTGTTGCCATCAATTACATTTCTAAATGGGTTGAGGCTATTGTTACTCAAACACATGACTCCAAGGCAGTCATTAAGCTTTTCAAGAGAACTATCTTCCCACACTTTGGAGTACGACTCGCCAGTCGTTCACACTTTTCCTTCATCGATGGGTATTCTAGTTATAATCAAATTTTGATCAAGCCAAAGGATCAAAAGAAATCTACTTTTAACCTATCCTTATGGCACGTTTGCATATAGACAGATGCCATTCGGCCTTTGTAACGCCCCAACCACCTTCCAATGTTGTATGCTTGCCATCTTCTCTGATATGGTAGAGCGGTGCTTTGAGGTGTTTATGGATGATTTTTCTGTGTATGGGGAGTCATTCAGTGATTGCCTGTACAATTTGGATAAGGTTTTACAAAGGTGTGAGGACACTCACTTAGTCTTGAATTGGGAGAAGTGTCATATGATGGTGAGTTAGGGCATAGTGCTTGGACACAAGGTGTCCAACAAGGGTATGGAAGTAGACCCAGCCAAGATAGAAGTCATCTCCAAGATACCTCCACCGACATCTATGAAGGGAGTAAGGAGCTTTTTGGGACATGCTAGGTTTTACCGTCATTCTATCAAAATTGTTAAACCCTTGTTGGATCTATTGGAAAAGACGCTGAATTTTCTTTTGATGATCGATGCTTGAATGCTTTTGAGAATATTAGTTCCATGCCTATTGTACAGGCTCCTGGTTGGAGCCTACCATTTGGGATAACATGTGATGCATCAAACTATGCTGTGGGAGCTGTGTTGGGTCAACACAAAGATAAATCTCCTACAGTCATATATTATGCATCCAAAACCTTGAATGATGCACAACTTAATTATACAACCACAGAAAAAGAACTCTTAGTGGTTGCTTTTGCATTTGAGAAGTTGTGCTAATATCTAGTTGGGGCAAGGGTGATTTTTTGGACCGACCATGCTGCCATAAATACCTGTTATAAAAGAAAGATGCAAAACCTAGATTGATTAGGTGGATTTTACAATTATAAGAATATGACATGGAAATTAAAGACAAGGCAGGGGTGAAAAATGTGGTAGAAGATTACCTGTCTAGGCTGAAAAGAGTGAATGAAAGAGATGTAGACATCCCTATTGTTGTGGATTTTCCAGATGAAAAACTTTTTGCTATCAAGACTAAGGATACCTGGTTTGTAGATATTTCTAATTATTTAGCCTGCAAAGAGATGCGTGCAGATTGGGGGTATCAAGAAAAGAAGAGATTTTTCCACTCATTCAGGTTTTACATCTGGGATGACCTGATTCTTCTTAAATAATGTAGGGATAGACTTTTGAGGAAGTGTGTACCTGAGTGTGAGGTTGAGAGAATTTTGTCACACTACCATCCTTTACCTATAGGAGGGCATCACACTAGCTCTAGGACTACGTACAAAGTTTTAGAGAGTGGGTTTTATTGGCCAACACTATTTAAAAAAATGATTTTGTTTGTCGTTGTGATGCATGTTAATGCACAAGTAACATTTCTAAGAGACATGAGATGCCATTAAATGTGTTTCAAGAGGTTGAAGTGTTTGATCTTTGGGGCATTGATTTCATGGGCCCATTTGTGTTGTCTTATTATAATATCTACATTTTACTTACAGTTGACTATGTATCTAAGTGGGTGGAAGCAATTCCAACCCACAACAATGACACTCAATTTGTGTGTAGATTTGTGAAGGATAACATTTTTTGTAGATTTGGTGTCCCCCAACTGATCATTAGTGATGGTGGATCACATTTCACCAATAGGCAGTTCGGAGCCTTACTATGTAAATATGGGGTGAAACACCGAGTGGGTACTCCTTACCACCCACAGACACAAGTCCAAGTTGAGGTGTCCAACAAAGAAGTGAAGAAGATTTTAGAAAGGACAGTCTCGAATAATAGGACAAATTGGAATTTTGTGCTTAATAATGCTCTGTGGGAATATAAGATGGCCTATAAATCACCTATAGGAATGACACCTTTTAGGTTGGTTTATGGACATGCTTTCCATATACCAGTAGAGCTTGAGCATAAGGCAAACTGGGCATTGAGAAAGCTAAACTTTGGATTGGATGAAGCAGGTACGAAAAGACTGTTAGAGCTGAATGAACTAGATGAGCTTAGGATGGATGCTTACAAAAGTTCTAGGATTTATAAGGAGAGGACGAAGAAGATTCATTATAGGTTCTCCTTTTTAGTTCTTGACTAGGGTGTTTCTTCCAGGAAAAAAGGTTCTCCTTTTTAATTCCCAACTTAAGTTACATCCAAGCAAATTGAGGTCCAAATGGAGTGGACCATTTATGATTAAACAAGTTTTTCCCCATGGTGATGTGAAGATTTTAGATGGGACTAGGTCATTCCTTATTAATGGCCAAATATTGAAGCACTACTATGGTGGGGAAGTGCAACAAAAAATAGAAGAAGTACAACTTATGGAAATTCATTAGATTCTTGCTCTTAGGAACGTCTAGTCTAGGACGTTAAACAATGGAACTTGTTGGGAGGCAACCCAACCTTCTGTTCCCTTTATTCATGATTCATTTTAGCATTGTAGTGTCTTTTTATTCTTATTTCTTGAAAAAGAGGTACCTTGACTCATTTGTAGAGTGTGCATATTTTTCCCAGGTCAGTAGCACTGAGTTCCGAAGTCGGTAGTACTGAGATCACATCAGTAAGTCACCCACACAAGAAAGACAGACTCTGTACTATTGACTCTCCTAGTAAGTACTACTGAGTTTCTGAAGATTTTCAAGTGCTTAACTAATAGACACTCGGTAGTATCGACATCTGAGTCAGTACTACTGACTTTTTGGTGCTCCCAGAATCTAAACATCGAGACAAAATTTCAAAAGTACTGAGCCAGATTTCCAACTCGGTACTACCGACATTCCAATTGGTATTATCGATGCATGATGTCAATAATAAATGGACACTCGTTCAATGGCAGATGCAATCTTCATTGCAAGGTCGGTAGCACTGATATGTAAGTCCAGTCAGTACTACTGACTTGAACTTGGTACCACTGACTCCGAGTGATCCACACTTGAAACATCATCAAATGTCAGTCGTCGATACATCTGAGTCACGAATTTGTGCTTGCAACTCGGTACTACTGACACGAAAGTCGGTAGTACCGACTCTGCGCGACTTATCTATATAAGGAGGGGTGGTGAATCCATTTTCTCTGCACCACTTCCTCCACTCCTCCTATAACTCAGAGTAGATATGCACTGGGAGCCCACGATCTTCACCGAGCTGGCAATTTTCACTGAGCCTATCTTTCCTTATCCTCCTCCTTGCACTAGCATCATGGCGCCAAGGAGAGGCCCTTCTATGTCAGTGGAGCAAGGCTAGTTGGTCCCTCGACCAACACGCATCCAACATCTCCTTTTAGATAGGGAAAGTTTATGAAGAGATACAGATGAGGCCGATGGTGGTAACATAATATGGAGATCGTGCATTGATTGAGTGAGCGGGCTTCACCGACAACATGCGATGGGTGTGACAGAAGCAACCGACAACATGTGATGGTTGTGTCAGAATCTGCTAATGGAGGGAGACAATCCTTTCTTTAACGAATGGAAGACTTACCCGAAACTCATCCTTGTGTTCTTGGCATCTCTAGAGGTTCTTGTCACCCCCGAGAAACAGTTAGGAGGAGAATGGTGGGAAGCCAAAGCTAACTTCTGCCTCTTCAACAACAACTACTCCATCACTGTACAGGCCTTCAACAATATCTTCAACTGGGCTCACGTCCAACAACGCTCGTCTCCTTTTGATTTCAACTATGACTTTGCTTGGGTGTAGCTAATTGAGGTGTCAAAGGGCTTTTCCATTAGCTAGAATTTGTACTATGTTACTGATATTGAGCACCCCTTTTCCCAAATCCTTTACCGCATCTGTACCAAAATCGTCTTTGCTCATTCTGGTCAAGCTCAAGGAAAGGTTCAATAGGCGGGCCTCTACTTCGTAAAGAAGCTATTGGAGGGAGAGACTATCAAATTTGGAGCATTCCTTCTTCTCCACATGATCTTAGTTCGGCGCAACATGACAAGGAAGGTGCTGATTGTATTTGGGGGTTCACCACCCCCATTACGCTGCATTTCCTCCTTGACTTGTCTACCCTCACACCAATAGAAAATACAAAGAAGCTATACCTCCAACACTTCCACAAGGTGACCATCCTCAACTTCCACCATAACGTGATGTATGTGACTTGCACACATCGAGGAAAGTTGTTGGAGCGTAGCCTCCCCGATCCCATCTTCAACCTGTAAGGAGTAGCCTATTTTCAGTGGCCACTGGATGAGGGAGAGGAAGATGACAAGCCCAGGGTAAAAGCTCATAGTGATGATGAGCAACAAGATGATGACGACTCCGACTACGTTAAGGAGGTCACTATCCTCATCACCCAAAGAGAAGTCCCCCTAATAACATCCCATTTTATACACTTTGTGCATATATTTTATGCCTCTCCTAACATACCTTTTATAAACTTTTTCTTCTTATTTTAGTACTTTATGCTAAAAATTTTATTTGCACACCTCTTCCACCTTTGCATGGTCATATCAAGACAAAGCCACGGTTAGCACCTCGACCACAACTCATCAACCACTAGAGCCCCCCCACCACGGTCGATGTCCTTATAATCATACCGAGACTTCATGTCATCGGTGCCTCACACCCCTTCGGTCGTAGCCTACTATTCGCGCACCTCGACTCCGATCAGGCCTCGACCGAGGTTTGTACCCCGACTGCAACCGTACACCCCAACCTTGACCAAGGTCTAGCCTCGATCGACCTCGGTGGTATCCTTGACTGACCATAGTGGGAGCCTCAACTGTGGTCAAGTCTCGACCGAGATCAAGCCTCAACCGTGGCTTAGATGGTTAAGTCGGTGGGGAACACCTAAAATTAGGCCACCCACCTCAACTTGTCAGACCACGAAGTGCTACCAAATTCCATAGACACTCTCATTCATCACATTAGTCTTGGATCTCTAAAGGCGGAAGCTGGACGAGAGATAAGACCGACAACCCTCTTCCTAGAAAGAAGGATAAAACTTTGCATTGTCCATTCCAGGTCTAGATCCGAAGGAGAATATTGGTGTACCACCATCTTCTCTCTCCATTTAGATCTATCATACATTGTACCCCTTCCCTCTTCATGGTTGTGATGTATCTATCATTTTGTAACACCGTTATGCTGCCTATTAACATGTGTGGCTAAACACTTAACTCAGGTTGGGAGTAGCCACTAAGGCTCTCCCATCATGTACATTCTTGCTTCCCTTTGAATATATATATATATATATATATATATATATATATATATATATATATATATATATGCTCATATCAAGATTATCTCCATACCCTTGTTCTTAATGATTCACTTGTATGCTTAGCTACCATCTTGTGATGTTTGATCGTTGGTACCCTGAAAGAGTAGTATCTTCTTTATCTAGTGTTGTGGAGTAGTATGAATGCATGAGAATGTTGGATTGCTAAAGCTTAATACCATATGTGTTGCTTCATGGTTGTAAGGTGGTTATCTCGAGAGGGAGGCTGCCTTAGATCTATCCTTATCTCGAGAGAGGGGAATAGATATTTTTATGACTGCTTGTAATCTTGATAGGAGTATACGAAGGGGAGTGAGTTTTGCATGTTGGTGAGAGACCTTAGTAGGTGAAACCCGATCTGAGTTTCCTTCCATATCTTTTATTTCTTATAGTTCATACTCATTCTTCACTTGTTGATTATTTTCTTTCCTTTAACTTTCTTGGTTTTGGTTTGAGCACCATCATTCCTTAGGGAACACCCTTTTTAAAACCATCTGCTTATCCATAGTGTATGAGTGTGAGACCCTACATACTTAACACCTACCCACCTTGTCCCTGTGGTTTGACTCCAATTACTACGTCATACCCCATATAATAGTTGCGGGGGATTGAGTGTTGGGTTATAATCTTAAGAGTCTGACTACTCTGGATCTATTCCATTTTGGATGAGCAATTTAGGCCGATCAACTTTTTGGCGTCTTTGTTGAGGTCAAGGCAAAACATCACTGTTAAGAACTTGAGTCCACTCACTATACTCCCATGCCTCAAGCTTAGTGATAAGCTTGACTGCTCAGAAGCCTTAAATCTACTTCCCTGTGATTACATGGAATAGTTCAGTTTAACGCATCTCGTTTCCTAACTCGACTGTGCGGTCTATTCAGGGAACCCAAAGGGAATCAAATACGTTCAATTTTTCACTTTAAACATCGTGACACCATGCCGCCTCGTGTGGACTGCAGTCTTACTGGGGACGATTGGAATGCAATACTTCAACATGACCCCCCACCACATGAGACAAATTAAGATAGATATGGTCGTCACTCAGATGGTTGTCAATGTGAGGAAGAATTACGTGATGAGGAATGATACCACCATCGTCGTAGAAGGCACCATCACAATCACCGTGAAGATGACCATGAGTGCGATGACTGGAACAACAAAAGTGAAGAAGAAGAAGAAAAAAAACTCTTAGAGAGTTGGTTGCAACTAGAGCCAACAAATGCAGATGCTCAATTGTCATCCCACACTTCAATGCAACAAACTCTGAATTGAAATAAGATGTAATCTTAATGATCCAGAACAAACCTTTCCATGGGAATTCAAGAATAAAAAATTTGTACCATCATCTTGATGCATTCAAAAATATCTACGATACCATTAAGATGAGGGGAGTTCCTCAAGAAGTGATATATTATAAGGGATTCAATTTCTCCCTTGAAGATAAGGCTCCATCCTGGTACCTCAACCTGCCCTACTAGTCCATAGATGAATGGAGACCCCTTGTAGATGCCTTTGTTACTAAATTTTATCCTACTGAGAGAACTATACGTAATATGCAAAAGATCACTTCTTTTGCACAAAAATTGAGAGAAAACTTTCACGAGGCATGGGAACACTTTCAAGAGTACCAGAGAGATTTCCATCACCATAACTATTATAAGGGGTTCTTAGTGACCACCTTTTACAATGGGCTGACTCCCACTGCGAGAACTTCACTGAACGCAGTTGCTGGAAGTGACTTTCTTGGAAAGAAGCTGAGTAGAACTATGAAGATAATTGACAACTTGGATGCACTGCAAGCAGGCATGGATTATGACAGAAATGATAGAGGATCAGTGAAGAAAGTAGGATTTGAAAGACCATTAATCGAAGTCAAAGCCTTGGAGACTATTATAGCCCAAATTTAGAAAATCACCACCGGTGTCAAATAATTAAAAGACACTAGGTCAAACGCAAGAAAAACACAGAGAAAGCCATGAAATGTGTTACCTATGGAGAAGGAGGGAATGGAATTGAAAACTATATCTATACCCGACCAGAGGAGAGCGAAGAAAGTGAAAGTGAAGAAGAAATTGAGAATGTCTCCTATGTTAATTTCAAATGACAAGATCATCCTAGGTTTAACTATGGAAACAAGGAAGCTGTAGAGAACGCACATCAATTGAACAATTCGTCTAAACCTCCTCCTGGATTCGAGAAGAAAGGAGGTCTGACTCAATACACCAAGACTACTAATATCCAAACAAACAAGAACAACTATCAAAGTCAAAATAAAAATGTGAGTCGACAAGGGCAAGGACAAGCCCCAGGCCCGAGCCAAGCCAAGGACAACAACCAAACTGACATGATTGCTCAACTATTTGACTTTGCTAAAAGGTAAGCTTCATCGAATGACCAACTTGCTCAAAGCTCTATCACAAATTTAGGAGTGCTAACTTCTATGCAAACTCTAATGGCGGACATGCAAACTCACCAAAGGCAGAATGCTCAGCAGCTTGCACAACTAGCTGAACTCATGAAAAAACCTCCAGGGAAGATCCCATCAAATATTAAGACTACAAAAATGGCCACCCTATGATCTGGGAGAACGTTGGGAAATGCTAATACTAACAACACCAAAGAAGGAGGAAGCCATATTAACCAACAATCTGAGAATGCAAAGACAATGGAAGAATCAAAAGGGAAAGAACAAGATGTAAGTGGCAAAGAAGAAGGGAAACATGAAAAGAAGAGGAAAAGAACTCAGATCCTATAGGAGAAGTCCTTTCAAAGAAAAACCCCTATGTCCCAAGAGTTCCTTTCCTCTACAAACTGATAAAAGAACACTTGAAAAGAGGCACGAAAAGTTTATGGAAGTTGTAAAGAAGCTACACTTGGATGCACCCTTTCTCGATGCAATAAAAGAAATGCCAACATATGCAAAATTCTTTAAAGACCTGATCATGAAGAGAAGGAGAGGAGACCACATCGAGATGGTCCAATTAGCAAAAATGTCAATTGCCTTTATTCAAGTTGAGTAACCAACCAAGAAGAGGGACCCCAGAGAATTTAACATACCTTTCCACATTAGAGACAACGTGGAGAGAAAGGGGTTATACGACTTCAAATTAGTCTAATGCCCTTGACCCTAGCACAAAGGCTTGGGCTAACAGACATGGTGAAGACAGGGATGAGAATTGAGTTGTCCGATCACACCTTTATAAGACCTATAGGAATAGTTGAAGATGTTCTGATATGGGTTGGGTGATTTTTCATACCATGCGATATAGTAGTGATAGACACAGTTGAGGATTCTAAATGCACAATGATATTTGGGAGGCCTTTCCTCGTAACAGGGAGAGCCTTAATAGATGTAGCAGAATGAATCATCACCTTGCGAGTGGGGAATGATCACCTTGATTTATGGGTACAAGATGCCATGAGGGGACCTTCTCTATCTGAGTCAATCTACTTCATGGATAGCTACAATCAATATTGTGAAGAGGTATAAGAGGACAAGGCAATTGTCGATCCCATCATGCGAGCCTTAAACAGTCAGAACCCTACAATGGAGGGCCAAGAGGTTGTAGAGATCTTGGACTACTTGAATCAACCCGAAGAGGAATTTAGCGATGATAAAGAGATATTTGAGACAGTGAAGTATGCTTCTCTAAAGCAAATAGCTGAGGAGAAGGAATCACCAAAGCCAAAACCAGAATTGAAACCTCTTTCAGAGGGGCTAAAATATGAATTTCTGGACAAAGAAGAAAGGAATCCAGGGATTGTTAATGCCAAATTAACAGATGACCAGCTGGAGAAGTTGCTAAATGAGCTCAGGATGCATAGAAAGGCTATATGGTATTCTTTAGAAGACACCAAATGCCTTAACCCGACCCTATGCATGCACATAATTCATCTTGAAGAAATAGCTAAGCCTTTAGCTCAACCACAGAGAAAGCTAAACCAAATGCTAAAAGAAGTCATAAACAAAGAAGTTATAAAGCTGTGAGATGTTGGGATCATCTACCCAATAAATGACAGCAATTGGGTTAGTCCCATCCATGTGGTAACCAAGAAGGGTGGGATGACAGTTATATGAGGGGAAGACGGAGATGAAGTAGCAACGAGGACAATAACAAACTAACATATGTGCATCAACTATCGCAAGCTAAATACATCTACCAAGAAGGATCAATTCCTTCTGCCATTCATAGACCAGGTCCTAGAGAGGCTAGCTCACCATGACTACTTCTGTTTTCTAGAAGGATATTTGAGATTCTATCAAGTATCAATTCATCTTGACGATCAAGAAAAGACAACTTTTACATGCATTTATAGAACTTATGCCTTCAGAAGGATGCCGTTCGGTTTGTGTAACACACCTGCTACTTTTCAACATTGTATGATATCCATGTTTTTTGACTTTTTAGAAGACATAGTAGAAGTCTTTATGGATGACTTCTCTGTATATGGGACATATTTTGAAGCATGCCTAATAAATCTATCCTTCGTGCTGCAACACTATGAAGAGAAGCACCTTGTCCTAAATTGGGAGAAATGCCACTTCATGGTTCAAAATGGTATTGTGTTAGGCCATAAGGCAAGAAAGGAATTGAAGTGGATTTAAGTAAGATCGAAGCCATATCCAAACTCCCACCACCAAAGTTAGTCACATGAGTATAACGTTTCTTGGGACATGTTGGATATTATAGAAGATTCATAAAAGATTTATCTAAGATCGCCAAACCATTATCAAATCTACTGATTAAAGATGTTGAGTTTGAGTTCACCAGTGAATGTCTAGATGCCTTCAATACTCTCAAAAGAGCATTAACGACATCACCTATCCTACAATCACCAAACTGGGAGCTACCTTTTCAGATTATGTGCGATGCCAGTGATTATGCCATCGGGGTAGTCCTTGGACAAAAGAAAGATAAGAAACATCATGTGATTTGTAATGCAAGTAGAACCTTGGACGAAGCCCAAGTAAACTACAATACAACTGAAAAAGAAATGCTGGCTATCGTATTTGCTGTTGATAAGTTCAGATCATACTTGGTGGGATGAAAGGTAAAAGTGTACACCAATCACGGGGCAGTAAAATACCTAATGCAGAAAAAGGACACAAAGCCAAGACTTTTGCGATGGGCCTTGTTACTGCAAGAATTCAACCATAAGATCATTGACGAAAAGGGAATAGAAAATGTGGTCGCGGACCACCTACTGAGTATAATTTTTGATGAAGAAAACCAATTTGGAGTAAATGAGAACTATGTCAATGAAGCTCTTTTGATGGCTCAATTGGAAGAGCAGAGCTTGCCTTGGTTTGCAGATATTTATAACTATTTAGAATGTTGACAAATTCTACTGGAGATAACATATAATCATAAGAAGAAGTTATTCTCTGAATTAAAAAATTACTATTGGGATGACCTGCTACTATTCAAAAGGTGCTCTGACAACTTATATCATCTATGTATACCAGAAGAAGAGGTACCTTTAATCCTCAAGGAATGCCACTCCTTACCTTACGGGGGACACCACAGAGGAGAAAGGATGGCTGCAAAGGTTCTACAATCAAGATTTTACTGGCCAACCCTCTTCTAGGAATTTGTGTGTGACGTCCCCAGATTTTCTAAAACTTAATCTGATGTGCGACGTCCAAATTGAAACCCTCACCTCAATGAAAATCCCAATTTAAACACCACACACTAGGCTAAGAAGAAGAAAATAAAGGGAGTTACAGTTGGTATCAGAACATGAACAATAGCTACACCTAACAATTGCTCATCATGAAACGTAAAACTAAATTTCACCTTTCACTCGAATCCCTATAAACTTAGTAAATTGTTTTATAGGAATAAGATTTGACTTAGCCTGTAAGTTAGAACCTAGATGTTCGAGAAATAGGTTTAGAAAAGTGTGTGAAACCCTTTCCATATAGAGCTTATATGTATTGGGTAGCTATACTAGTCTACATCTCGTTCTCACCATTTCACTAGGTGACATGGCACTAAACTATCTACTGTGTGTAGGACACTCATTTTGCTGATTTGGTTTTATTTTCCAGTCGGATCAAGCCTCAATAGTTTATATGACATTTACTTCTCAGAGAAAAACTATATAATATTTTATTATACATATGTAAATATGAAAATGTGTCCCTCAAACAGGAGAGTAGTCGGTGTTCATGCAACCTAAGTGAAAGGGAGTGACATTAGTCTAGAAGAGAGTGTAGAACTAGATTAGATGTCTAGAACCTTATTAAGATATGTGATACATAGAATAAAAGATAGAATGATAGTTGATATAAGAATGGATGCTCTTATCTAAGTTCTACCTCTAGTGATATAAGTTGATTTATATGGATCTAAGTTGTATATGAGCTAAATCCAATTTCAAAGATTCTAAGCTATGTCTTGATGATGAAAGTACTTTCCTTTTTATTTATTTAAGATGAGCTAAGTTAAGATAAGGTTGAATATGCATGAGCTTCAAGCTCTTTTACAAGGAGGACCTCTAGTGTAAGGACAAGATAAGTGGTGAACTCTAGAGAGAGTGAGACCCACATGAAGAAGGTCATAGGACCTAATCTCCAATATATAAGAAATATGAGATATATGTGAAGTAATGTGTCCTAAACTGGATTACTCCTGAGTAGATGAGTTGAGTCCTTTTGCATGATTCAAACTATATGTGAGAATTGGGTTAAAAAATATGATGGGTATAAAACTCATGATGAGAAAGTCAATTATTTGACTGAATTAGGTCCTAGTTTGAGTGACTAAAGTTTGTGAATCTAATCAATAGTTGGCTATAAGAGTAAAATGCTTTGTGCATAAGATACTCATAAACACCATCCCGTTCACTTCCCCTTCTCTATATATTATGTTAGAAACCTCAATTGAGATATAACGATGAATTATGTATTTTAAAGTCACTCATATAAGATTGACCAATTCTATCATCCCTCCCAATATCATACATGTGATATCTAAGTTTAATATCATAATAAGTTTGGCTTAGTATATTCTCTTTCCTCCTCTATAATACAAGAAAGATATAAGTACAATCATGATCTTGAACCAAAATATATTTGGATCATAGGTTATATGATCACAAAATAATTCTTAACCTCAAATTTTCTAAATCTATATTTCAAGTTTGAAACTAACTCTCACACAATAGGGCGAAAACCCTGTTACGAAAATGTGATAATCAATCCCCTTTAATGATGATATCCTAGAATGATGATACTAATCATAAATCACAATAATGATGATGTAAGTGTGAAAGTTTTAGCATTAGATGACATTAAGTCTTGATATCACCTTACTTGGGTGATTAGGGTGAAGGAAGAAATCTTTAATATAGTATTCTCAACCCATATGCGTGATCAAACCCCAATTCTTAGGGAAATGAGGGGTGTAAATCCTAACATACTAGAATGTCAAGTTATGACCAAACTACGTAAATGACGCCTCCATCTACATAAGGTGGGATGGGTACATCCTATATGCTCTAAATTCTAAGATAACAACTTAGGTGCATGCAGAACTATTATGCCTTGACACCTAGGAGTGGTGACCTAGTAATAGTAGAGACTCTTTGAGATCACCTTAACGATGTGTCTAGTTGAATTTTGAGGACGGAATTCCATATAAGATGGGGTGAATGTGATAACGTCGATTTCACTGGTTTGATATCCAATATAGTATCCGGGGACCATGAAAGTTGTGCAGTTGACTGATACCAAATTGATGAGTGGGCTACCTAGTTATGGCTCATTCTAGCGATAAGGGTTGATTATAGATACCACTGATGATTGTGACATCTAGTTCAGTTCAATTAGGATGGATGTCTCGTGTTAACTATTTTAAGTATTTATGAGATTAAACATCCATTTATTAATATACATAAATTTGAATGGTTGTATAGTGGTCTTTGGATATAATGACAATAATAATTAGATCAAACACATTCGATGAAGATTTGATGACTTATGGATCATTATATTTGACCATGCTATCCATATAATATGATGTTATTGGAGGTTTCAATTAATGGACACATATTTGGTTTTGGGCCTCAAAATTTGATTGAATATACTTTAGAATATTATAAATATATGTCTAAAGTTTCATGAAAAAATGAGGTTTCTCATCAAGGCTATGCAAGTGCAAAATTTTGGATATTTCATTAAGGGGGTAAGGTTTCAATCACATTGGAATAAGGTCCAATCGCCATTGCAACACAATAATCTCACGCTACCATTTGTGTTAGGGTGGCTGTGTGGGACCTTATAGGGTGGAGGCATAATCTGGATCCGATGAAGGTGGGACGATCACCAGATATTTGCTCACAATTAATCCAAACCCATTGGTCGTTCACTTGACACTGTTATTGAGAAACTGCATCCCTTCTTCTCCATCGTCTCTCGCAGGACCATCATCCCCTACGACGCGGTGAGCATATTCAACGACACCTATCTTGTAACCTTGGTGTCACCACTCCTCTCCCTCTGTTTCCTTTCAGTTACTCTGTCGTGGCCTTTCATGGTCATTAGGAATTCTAGTTCTTCATAGGATAGCTACTTATGGCCATCAAACTCCACCATGACCAAAGACCATGGGTCCATGGCCAATAGAATGAGAGCTTTTGGGTATAGATCCAGGCTTCCTCGCGTGATCAACACTCCTTATTCGAGTTCCTAGAAGAGAGGCGGTCATATTCTTGACTTATCCATGGATCTAAGCCTTGTTTTGAGTCATGAAGACCCCCAAACTTCCATCTACTGTTCGCCCCTACCACGTTGGAGAAACAGACTGTATGGATCCACATTGTGTTGTTGGGTGCCTCAAGTTCTAGAAACCCCTCGAAGCTGATGGTGAAGGAGGAGCAGATATGAGGAAATCCTCCTCGTGAAAGTATCACTAGATCTGGGATCTGCAACGGCTATTGCAAGTAGAGAGAAACCCAACGTCTGTGTCAAGACTGTGATCGTGAAAGAGGGACATGGATCGACCACCTCGGCAAGTAGGGGTGAGTTGCGCCCTGCTATGGGATTGATAGTCAGCACAAAAGTGAGGAGAGAGCTAGAGCTTGCCGAAGGTCCACCCATGGCCATGTCATGTGTCTCGCACATGAGGAAGATTGCAGTCGGCGGTGATGAATGCGAGAAAGGGGGGTAGCGATCTGGGTTAGATATAGAAGATCGGTTCACTCCACTAGCCATCTGATGTGCACAAATTATATCATCTTTTGGATCATGTTTGGTTGCATATCCATGCTGTTTTGACTCAATTATCACTCTCATTCATGCTAGATTCTATATTTTAGCTATTCTTACTTGTCTCATGGTTTGGATTGTAGGTACTATATTTTGCAATGAAATGATAAGGAATATATCATATTATCTCTTATTGGATCACTCCCCAAGTATCTACATGTTTTGGGGTTCGAAATTGCGCAAATACCACTTTTTACGGCATGTAAATCGGACCTACACACTGAAAGTTATGAGCAAAATACACTGGAATTTCAGGCAGATAAAAGTTTCTGGAATGTTGCACGGCGTGCACCTGGGAGCCAGAAGTTTCTGCAAAGTTGCACGGCGTGCATTTCCAAAGTGCACGCCGTGCATAGTGTATTCTGGAGCAAACTAAAAGTTTCTGGAAAGTTGCACGGCGTGCATTTCCAAAGTGCACGCCGTGCACCTGGCAGTTTCAGCATTTTGTAAAATACAAGTTTTTATTTAAAACGAAGGGGGAACTTAATGGGCGGTTACGGACGGTCATTTGCGGAAGTTCTCTCATCCCAGAGCAAGTCTAGAGCAGAGGAGGGCGATTTTGAGGGGAAAGGAGGTGGTTTCTTGCCAAATGAGTCCATTTCTTCTTCTCTTCTTCTCCATTGTCTTCTCCAAGGTGCAGCCAAGCTTCCCCAACTTCGTGCAGCTTCTCGGGAGAGGAGCCAGTCCGTTTTGGAGTAGCTTTAGGAGTGGAATTTCGTCCCCAAGATGGAATTCTACTTCTCTTGAGTTACACTTTCAATTCTCCTAGATTTTCCTTCTCTAAACCATGTTAAACTCTGAAAATTCTGTAGCATTTCTGCAATACATAATCATGGACGAGTAGAATCCAAATCTTAGACATGGGAGAGTAACTCCCATGTCATAGCTTGTATGAACATATGAATTTCGTACAAAATGTTAGTTTCTTGCATGTTCCAAGAGTTGTTTCAGATCTGAAATTCTTGTTTGTGTGATTGGCCATCATACTTGCATGTTTTATGCTTTCTTTCATAATCTGAGAAGATGTGTTTGAGAGTATGGAGTTACTCTTTTGGTAACTTTTCCTTGACCGCGAGAGTGGCTGGGATTATGTTGAGGAGCAAGGTTTGTGATTTGAAATGAAATACATACACGAGAGTGATGTATGGAGTTAAAATCATCATCACTTCACCGGGAGGTGAGTGATGACTACAAACCTCCTTTGCAAGTTAATTAACATGTTTAAATTCGTATTTTAATATAAGCTATGATGTGATAGTGAAATCCCAAGTCTAAGATCCTTCCAAATCTGAATCTTAACCTTTATTAAGTGATAATTTACTGTTTTGTTTTAAATCTATAATTTAGTTGTTCTAATCCAACCATCTTGTGTACAACGATCTAGATTATTGAAAATCATAACTCTTGCGCCTAACTAACCAACGCTCCTTGTGTTCGACCTCGACTACAACTACTCTCGTATACTTGCGGGATATAGCTAGTTGAGTAAGAGATCATTTTTAATGATTGAAACTCGTTAGTGTAAACTAAAAACTTGTTGGTAGTTTACACTAACGAGTTTCAATCATTAAAAATGATCTTTTACTCAACTAGCTATATCCCGCAAGTATACGAGAGTAGTTGTAGTCGAGGTCAAACACAAGGAGCGTTGGTTAGTTAGGCGCAAGAGTTATGATTTTCAATAATCTAGATCGTTGTACACAAGATGGTTGGATTAGAACAACTAAATTATAGATTTAAAACAAAACATTATCACTTAAGAAAGGTTAAGATTCAGATTTGGAAGGATCTTAGACTTGAGATTTCACTATCACATCATAGCTTATATTAAAATATGAATTTAAACATGTTAATTAACTTGCAACGGAGGTTTGTAGTCATCACTCACCTCCCGGTGAAGTGATGACGATTTTAACTCCATACATCACTCTCGTGTATGTATTTCATTTCAAATCACAAACCTTGCTCCTCAACATAATCCCAGCCACTCTCGCGGTCAAGGAAAAGTTGCCAAAAGAGTAACTCCATACTCTCAAACACATCTTCTCAGATTATGAAAGAAAGCATAAAACATGCAAGTATGATGGCCAATCACACAAACAAGAATTTCAGATCTGAAACAACTCTTGGAACATGCAAGAAACTAACATTTTGTACGAAATTCATATGTTCATACAAGCTATGACAGGGGAGTTACTCTCCCATGTCTAAGATTTGGATTCTACTCGTCCATGATTATGTATTGCAGAAATACTACAGAATTTTTAGAGTTTAACATGGTTTAGAGAAGGAAAATCTAGGAGAATTGAAAAGTGTAACCCAAGAGAAGTAGAATTCCGTCTTGGGGACGAAATTCTACTCCTAAAGCTGCTCCAAAACGGACTGGCTCCTCTCCCGAGAAGCTGCATGAAGTTGGGGAAGCTTGGCTGCACCTTGGAGAAGACAATGGAGAAGAAGAGAAGAAGAAATGGACTCCTTTGGCAAGAAACCACCTCCTTTCCCCTCAAAATCGCCCTCCTCTGATCTAGACTTGCTCTGGGATGAGAGAACTTCTGCAAATGACCGTCCGTAACCGCCCATTAAGTTCCCCCTTCGTTTTAAACAAAAACTCGTATTTTACAAAATGCTGAAACTGCCAGGTGCACGGCGTGCACTTTGGAAATGCACGCCGTGCAACTTTCCAGAAACTTTTAGTTTGCTCTAGAATACACTGTGCACGGCGTGCATTTGGAAATGCATGCCGTGCAACTTTCCAGAAACTTCTGGCTCCCAGGTGCACGCCGTGCAACATTCCAGAAACTTTTATCTGCCTGAAATTCCCAGGTACACGACGTGCACTTTTGGTGCATGGCGTGCACCTCGCTGTTCTGGGCTGTTGTGTATTTTGCTCATAACTTTCAGTGTGTAGGTCCGATTTACATGCCGTAAAAAGTGGTATTTGTGCAATTGCGAACCCCAAAACATGTAGATACTTGGGGAGTGATTCAATAAGAGATAATATGATATATTCCTTATCATTTCATTGCAAAATATAGTACCTACAATCCAAACCATGAGACAAGTAAGAATAGCTAAAAATATAGAATCTAGCATGAATGAGAGTGATAATTGAGTCAAAACAACATGGATATGCAACCAAACATGATCCAAAAGATGATATAATTTGTGCACATCAAATCCCCCTAAGCTTAAACCATTGCTTGTCCTCAAGCAAAAAGAGCATAGAAACACAAATGAAGGAATTGTCAAGCTCATGCATAGATCAAATGAAATGAAAGATGTGTATAAGACCAAACCAACCATGATCAACATGTTTATACTCATAGCCATCAATTCAACTCAAACATCCAAGAAAGAGATTTTTAGTTCAGCAGGGGTGGCATCAATTAGTTGAATCAATCAATTAAACAACACTAGGTAGAATTTGGATGACCAAGCCAAGCAATTAGTGGATGTGCAACTCAAACTCTCAACTATTAAGGATACAAATGTTGAAATCTTAGTTAAAATTTACAATTTTAGTTGTACTCTCCTTCTTTCCCAAAAGTGATATGATAAAGGATTATGGGTTCCGACACTCGGCTGCTAATGTAGGCTTATGCACACATGGAGTGTCAGTTGGGGTATTTTACCCTCTTTTAAGACATACCACCTAACCATCGTGGCCAGATCGGACTTACACTAGGCTAGCATGATATGTGGGCAGTTTAGCCATCTTTTATAGGGTATAAAGGTGAGATAAGCCAAAAGAAATATTAATTTTTTTTCCAAAAGATAGGAGAGTCAACTAAATTGCAACATTAGCTAGATTTCATTCATTTGTTTTGAAAATTTTTCATTGAAAGAGTGGTTGAAAATGCACTAAGAGCTTGGCAAGGGCATCTTGTATTCCAAATGATGTTGTAAAGTTGATTTACTCAAAAAATTGAAACCATTACATGTTTTAAGCAATCAAGGATGTGAAAGATGAATGTTCAGGCTAGAAGCATAAACCAAGGTTAAGCACATGTTGATGGCCAAAATGTTTCATTTGATTAATGCATGCCTTTTACAATTTCTCCAAATGATATTTCTCATCAAAAGAGGACAATCTGTTAAGCATAGGAGTTCTATCCACATATAAAAGATAAACCTCATATCATACTAGATTTTCCACCAGAAGAGGAGAACTGAAAACAATGACTGAAATGTGAACACAAAACAAAAGCAAAAGATAAGAAGCAAATAACATGAAAGGGAAAAGATAAAAGAACTAGGTTACCATCCGGTTGCTCCCCCCTAAGCTTGAAATCTACAGTGTCCTCACTGCATAAATCAAACTAAAAGGTTGCAACCAGGTACCTCATCATGGTGGAAACATCAAAGTCCATGGAGGACCGGTACTTTGATTTGCAGCTGGAAATTGTTGTGCTAAAGATTTATGTCTCCTTACAAATATGTCCTTGATTTGGGGCAAGCGAAAGCACCTATGAGCTGCAACAAGAATAGTCTTTTGTATGCCAATACTATTTGTCTTTTCATTCTTCTTTGAAGCATCATCAAAATATGAGTTGGGAAGAGTGTTCTCATTATAAAGAAATTTGTTATCTAGAGTGTGAGGAGGAAAGACATGTGGCTTGCTTGAAGAATCAACATGTAGAGCATGTGTTGTATCTCTCTCCCCTTTAGTTGCAACTTCATAATCATCATGGATATCAATATCATCATACTTTGAAGGATATACCTCTATAACAACTCCATTCTTCAATGTCACCGGCCTGAAATATGTTGGATTCATCTCCGGTGGACTAGGCAAGAAAGGTGGAAATGCTTCTTTGCTAGGAAGAGCTTGTTGGGCAATTTGTTTCTCTAAGATGTGTGCATGAGTGGCTATAGTCTCCACCTTAGAAGAGAGTTGGCAAATGGCACCCTTCATTGATTGTCTTTGTTGATGGAACTCCTCATTTTGCTGCATTTGAGTTGAAATAAATGTTGCAAGCATGGACTCTAATCTAGAAGTTACTTGTGGTTGTTTTGGCTGAATGAAATTTGGGTTTGCATTGATGTAGAAGTCTGGTGGAGTGTAGCCCATTGGAGAATAAATAGAAGAAGCATAACATGTAGAAGATGAGTGTCCAAGTAACCCACATGCATCACAAATAATATTGGCTGCTTGAAATGGCTGTGTGCTTAGCTTATCAAACCTTTGTGATAAAGTGTCTATCTTTGCTGCAATTATGTCTATAGCACCAACCGTGTGATCTTCCCTTTTCTTTATGGAAGTAGTATGTGAAAAGGATGGGTGGTAACTTGTAGCCAGACTCCATTGGCAATGATTTTCTGCCATATCTTCAATAATAGCATAGGCTTCTCTATAAGATTTGTTCATTAGAGCTCCATTTGCAGCTGCATCAATAGACATCCTTGTATTGTAGCACAAACCATTATAGAAAGATTGCAATAGAAGCCAATTGCTTAGACCATGATGTGGACAAAGATGTTGAAGATCTTTGAACCTCTCCCATGTATCATACAAGGTCTCTCCATCCCTTTGAGAATAATTGATGAGTTGACTCCTTAGCTGCAAAGTTTTGCTAGGTGGAAAATATCTTGCCAAAAAGACCTTTAGAAGCTCCTCCCAAGTGTTGATTGACTTCTTTGGCAAAGTATAGAGCCATGCCTTGGCTCTATCTTTAAGAGAGAATGGAAAAAGGATTAGGCGTATCCCATCAGTAGGAACGCCATATATCTTTATGGTGCTTAGCAACTGTAGAAATTCAGCAATGTGGAGGTTTGGATCCTCCATTGGTGTCCCTCCAAATGCATTCAGATGTAGCAATTGTATGATGGCTGGGCTGATAGCAAACTCCTCTGCCTCAAATTCTGAAATATTAATAGGCCCACTCATGTGCATTGCAGCTGTACCAAAGTAGTCTTTAAGAGGAAGGTCATCCTCCTTGATTAGTTCTTTATGTGGATCTGGAGGATTAGGTGGATGTGGTGTATGTGGTATGGATGAAGGTGGTGGATATGAGGGTGTGGAAGAATGTGGTATGGGTGTTGGTGGTGAATTAGGTGTGGATGATGGTGATGTGGATGAATGATGCATGGGTGAATGTCGTTTGGATGATGGTGACATGGATGATGGTTGTGTGAGTTGTGATTCCTCCATACATGTTTGGGTTTCACTCCTTCTTGCTCCATGAGGGCTGCAAATAGTGTGTTCATTTTCTGAATGTAGAGATATGCACGGTTCAAGGATCTTTTTATGAACACCCCATATGCTCCTGCAAATAAATAAGGTGAGTGAGATACAAAAACAAACATGGAAGATACAACAAATTATGATGATCATGATGAATTATGATTTATGGATATGATGGTGGATATGAAGGTTGTGATCTAGTCTCATTTACTTATCAACAACTCTTACTCTAACAGGAATACCGATGCTCCTCGGCAACGGCGCCAAAAACTTGTTGGTAGTTTACACTAACGAGTTTCAATCATTAAAAATGATCTTTTACTCAACTAGCTATATCCCGCAAGTATACGAGAGTAGTTGTAGTCGAGGTCGAACACAAGGAGCGTTGGTTAGTTAGGCGCAAGAGTTATGATTTTCAATAATCTAGATCGTTGTACACAAGATGGTTGGATTAGAACAACTAAATTATAGATTTAAAACAAAACATTATCACTTAAGAAAGGTTAAGATTCAGATTTGGAAGGATCTTAGACTTGGGATTTCACTATCACATCATAGCTTATATTAAAATATGAATTTAAACATGTTAATTAACTTGCAACGGAGGTTTGTAGTCATCACTCACCTCCCGGTGAAGTGATGACGATTTTAACTCCATACATCACTCTCGTGTATGTATTTCATTTCAAATCACAAACCTTGCTCCTCAACATAATCCCAGCCACTCTCGCGGTCAAGGAAAAGTTTCCAAAAGAGTAACTCCATACTCTCAAACACATCTTCTCAGATTATGAAAGAAAGCATAAAACATGCAAGTATGATGGCCAATCACACAAATAAGAATTTCAGATCTGAAACAACTCTTGGAACATGCAAGAAACTAATATTTTGTACGAAATTCATATGTTCATACAAGCTATGACATGGGAGTTACTCTCCCATGTCTAAGATTTGGATTCTACTCGTCCATGATTATGTATTGCAGAAATGCTACAGAATTTTCAGAGTTTAACATGGTTTAGAGAAGGAAAATCTAGGAGAATTGAAAGTGTAACCCAAGAGAAGTAGAATTCCGTCTTGGGGGACGAAATTCCACTCCTAAAGCTGCTCCAAAACGGACTGGCTCCTCTCCCGAGAAGCTGCACGAAGTTGGGGAAGCTTGGCTGCACCTTGGAGAAGACAATGGAGAAGAAGAGAAGAAGAAATGGACTCCTTTGGCAAGAAACCACCTCCTTTCCCCTCAAAATCGCCCTCCTCTGCTCTAGACTTGCTCTGGGATGAGAGAACTTCCGCAAATGACCGTCCGTAACCGCCCATTAAGTTCCCCCTTCGGTTTAAACAAAAACTCGTATTTTACAAAATGCTGAAACTGCCAGGTGCACGACGTGCACTTTGGAAATGCACGCCGTGCAACTTTCCAGAAACTTTTAGTTTGCTCCAGAATACACTGTGCACGGCGTGCACTTTGGAAATGCACGTCGTGCAACTTTCCAGAAACTTCTGGCTCCCAGGTGCACGCCGTGCAACATTCCAGAAACTTTTATCTGCCTGAAATTCCCAGGTGCACGACGTGCACTTTTGGTGCACGGCGTGCACCTCGCTGTTCTGGGCTGTTGTGTATTTTGCTCATAACTTTCAGTGTGTAGGTCCGATTTACATGCCGTAAAAAGTGGTATTTGCGCAATTTTGAACCCCAAAACATGTAGATACTTGGGGAGTGATCCAATAAGAGATAATATGATATATTCCTTATCATTTCATTGCAAAATATAGTACCTACAATCCAAACCATGAGACAAGTAAGAATAGCTAAAAATATAGAATCTAGCATGAATGAGAGTGATAATTGAGTCAAAACAACATGGATATGCAACCAAACATGATCCAAAAGATGATATAATTTGTGCACATCACCATCCAAGTAAGGACTGAACTAGCAAAGAATTGGTCGACCTAGGATGGACCAAGATGTTGAGCCATACCCCACCTGATGGCCAGCATGGACCAATTTTAGTCTGCCACCTGGGGCCGTGGGACCCACGACAAAAGGTAATTTTCATTTAAATCTTAGAAATGCTTAGAACTTAGAAAAGGCCTTAAAAATAGCTCCCATGGCCAATAATTACCCCAAAAATATCTCTAGACTCAGAAAAAATATCCTCTACATTACTGAATCCTTAGATTAGGCTTTTGAATAATAATTAATATTGATATCTAATATAGATAATAATGTTGTTTTTAGGGTAAGTTAATTGAAATAAATAGCAAATCATTGAGATTAAATCTGAGAAAAATACAACTGTACTCTAAAATTATATGGATACTAAATATGAACTCTGATCTAAGAATTATGTCAAAATACTAGGACTCTTCCAATTTATGCATTTTTAGATGCTTTTAATCTTATATTAATTCTAGAAAATAGCACAATCATCATAAAAATATGAAATTTTAACCAGACCGTAATTATGACATGAAGGTTAGTAGAAAAATATCTGAGACAAGCTTATGTCATTTTAAACCTAGGTTTGGCCTAAACCCTAACTTAGACCTAAAATATCAATGACATAATGAACCATGTATTAGTGATGATTAATTTGTTATTAATCAAGTGATGATCAGATTGTCTAGATGATCAAGGATAGCTATGATTCTCTAAACTCAGGTATGTGGATATAAGTATATGACTAGTTTTTGCTGGTTGTTAATTATAAGTATCTGCTTGCATGTATTTGAATAATACTTTAGAATAAGCTTGTAATACGAGGAATTGGTTATATGTATACATACAATAATAAGATTACATAAGGGATGATTATGAGATTAATATAAGTTTAGGTTGGTTTCTGGATATAAGACTATATTTAAACAAATCCTATAAGATGAACTAAAGTCTAATTAGAAAATGAGTAAGGATGCATAATTAAGACGTCTTCTAATGTCTTTTCAAGATTTAGAGTTAATTAGAGAGCCTAAGGCAAATGTTTAATTCTCTACAAAGAAAGGTAATTGGGGCCATGTCCATTGAATTTCATTAGTATTATAATTTAGCCTAGGCATTCATAAAAAGTGACTTAGAGATTAATTCACTTTCAGACATTCAAATATTAATCTTTAGCTCATATCCTATAATTCTTTTTGTAATTCGACCTTGTTCAGATGAAGTGATGTTACTAGGATATCACATTATACATTTTTGATATATAAGCTACTTTCAGATGCTTAATATTTATTCAGTTCAGCTTATTTTTCAAGCTTTTAGGCACATATATCACGTATTTGATATCAGAATCAAATTAAGTCATCATGCTAAATTAGAGTTTTTATTAAGAGCTATTTAAATAATAAGAATACCATATTTTAGATTCAATTAAGAAATTAAGAGCAGAGTTTCATATTAAGAATTCAATTCACCATGATTTTAGTTTCTAACAAAATACTTTCAATGCATTAGTTAAGTGAGACTAATTTTCAGAGATATTTAGATTAGATTCATATTTACATTCTGAATTTAGTACATATTCAATTATCAACATTCAATTTTACTGTAAGATAAGTTCAAATTCAAAATTCATTAAGTTCAGATTTAAGATAATTAAGTGGAAACCTTCACATAAGACATTATATGATAAGTCCTCATTCGATGAGTCCCAAGATGATTCAGAGGCATCTATTTCCAATTCAGAATCATGTGTTTCCAATGTAGAGGAGAGTTTACTCCAATTGATAGGTACTTCGGTACGAATTCAGAGACACCTCGGTGTCATTCAGTGGCATGTAGTGCCAATTCAGAGGTACTTCAGTACCAACTCTGGGCATAGATAAGCTAATTCAGGAGGACTTATCATATAATGGTGGCCAAAAATCAGATAAAAGATGTAAAAGACACATAGATTCACTATTAATTTATAGTTTTTAGATATTAGTTTAGCTTTCAATTATAGTATATTCACATTTATCTTATTACAAATTCAATGCCAATTACTCTAACCTAGGTTTCCCTTTGTGCATGCCTGGGGACGAGATATTTGGAGGTACAAAACTTCAGGAGATAGTCATGACAAGGGGATGCAACTACAATTTTAAGAGGCTTGTTTGGTGGGGAACCATCTACAAGGTCCTAGATTAGATATGAAATTTGTATAAAAAGGTATCACTATATTAAGTTTCTTATGAATATTAGGATGTAATATAGTTTCTTTCCTAAGAATTTATGAGAACATATTTTTGACACAGTCTATAATGGTTCTTTTCTATCATTATTGTAATGTATTTTGTGCTAGTAACACTCCCCAAAAAGAAAAGTTTTCTTCCACTCATGAAATAAGAAAGTCGGGGTGTTACAATATGGCATCAGAGCAATAATGTGGATATACATCAGGAAAATTCTCATATTCCTAGTTTAGATTGCCCATTAGAAACCAAGTGAGACAAAATAAATGTAGAAAGACAATTTGTAGACCTGATTATAAAAGAAGTGAGTGAAAGATAGTAGAATTCTTTTTCCCACATATTTGTGGTATGAGACACAATATTATGGGATTTTGTAGAGTGGATGTTATATGCATAAATCTAAACTTATTATGTTTGTCTCATTCTTTCTAGTGCATATAGTATGGGACATATGTATTGTCAGTGTAGATAAATATAATAAGACATGGCACTTTCAGATGTATGACCGATCGACATGCACTGGGTGGTGACATGGAAAGAAAGTTGACACAAAAATCTTGAGGTAGATGGTCACCTAAACGCAATTGCAAACCTGTTAGAACACTAGAATGTATACCAAATGTAGATATTTCAAATAGACAAATGAGTTATCTTTAAGGTTGTATCCTAATTGGAGGGAGATGATGTCTTTTCCTACTATGATGAGAATTAGAGAACTCTTTATATCCTTAGGACCTTTATATATCCCAAGGGAGGATTATAGTCGCAAGTCTAATCATGATGGTCATTAAGGAAAATACTCAAGGATGATAAAATTAACGTTATGGACCGAGTTTAATCTTATAATATGATGATTGATAGCGGCGAATAAAGATCTTTAAGGCTATATGTGGGGGTGCTTTAAGAATATGCTGATACAAGATATATGATATTAGGAATAAAAGATCTAGGATCACTATAATGTTGGGTTCTAGAGGATTTTAACATGAGAAAGAGTCTAGAAAAGTTGCTAGACAAAGGTTTGATTCATTGTTCTTAGGGATAAGAATACTTTCATGAGGGAGTAGTGTATAAGGTACCTGGGGTTCGTTCATCCTAGAGAACCTTGATAGATGAAGAAATTCATTAAGAATGAAAGTAAGGTTTTCCTACTTTTGTGGTTATTTTCTTCAATATATTCAATATCTCAAGTAGATATATGTTATCAAGATTTCTCAGATGAATAAGATCTAGAAATTTGATACACGACAAGATTATAAGATTGTAATGCATTAGTTGTGATAAAGTTTACATGATGTAATAAGATCCATGTATTAATATTTAAGTTCATGGTAACAACATGAGGTCAAAATGCATTAAGACTCATATAAGATTAGATTCAATGGGATTAAATGAGAATGTGGAATTAGACCCATGCATTAATGCAAGTCAACTCAAGAGACATGACTCAGGCACCTTAGTGCAGATCATGAGACCCAAGTACCAGAGTAAGGGTCTCTAGAGGGAGATATGTAAAATGAAAGACATAAGTATAAAAGAAAAATAGTTATTTATGCTTAAGATTTTCCAACATATTTTTTTGGTTGAACCTAATAGTTTGATAAGTTCATTAGACATACTTAGTTATCTAAGAGAAGGTCATACCTTAAAGGTAGCTACAAGAATTTATGACAATAATTAAGAGTTAGTGTATGTAAGGTATGCGAAACTATAAGGTGAGTCGTCTCCTATAGTTGAACCAAATTTCAAGGACAAAATTCCCAAAAAGAAGGGTAGTATTGTAACACCCTAATTCTTGGAACCTATTAAGTATGCAATAAAATAATAAAAAAGTCAAAGTCAAATGATTTATGTTTACAATATAGTTCCATACTTTCGTACAATGTTTGGATATAAGAAGAAAGTATGAAGAGAGGGTCTTTTATGCAATTTGGTCAATTTTGATGTTAAGGATCATTGATTGTGAACCTCAGAATGTATGTATGCTTGTTGAGACACAATAAGATCATGGTTCAAGTATAGTGAAGTTTGAGTTTAATTTGGTCATTCAATTTGATGATATATATAGTTGGAATGTACAATTATTTTCACTTAAGTTAAAGATACTTTGGTGATGTATGTGAACTAGGCTCACACATGCATGTAGTGATGAAATTAAGAGTGATGTTCTATTCTTCATGATATATGTAATAGACTTAGTACAAATTTGGTGGAGTTTACAGGTCAATTAATGATTTAATTTAAGTTGTAGGACTAGAGAAATCACATGAGTTATATTATACTAGTTTAGGTTGTGATTTAAATCTTAAGAATTTTTTACATGAAGGATTTAGTTGTATAAGGTGTTAGTAAAATTTTGGGGCCAATCCATAAAATGAGTAGCCTACATAAATTTGAAAAGAAAATGAAAAGGAATAGAGCTTAGAATGCCTTTTGAGAAATGAAACATAGAGAGAGGTTCAACCATTGGTTCATGGCCAACCTGCTAGTTCATTTGATCTGGGCAGACTTTGAATAGGATGCTCATTTTAAAAAAAGGTAGGTCTCATGACCCCCTGTACTTACGGAACCTGGACTGAACCAGGGTATGAACAAGGGCATATCCGATGGCGATATACAGATGGAATGGAGGTTATAAAAGCAACGCATGTGGAATACCGACAGAGAGTAATGTCAATTAGGGTTTCGCCCAAGGGAAGACTGAGAAGAAGAGGGCAGAGATGAGGAAGACAAGTTGATGGTAGCTAGATGTCGTGGTTTCTAGTGGACCAAACTACAAAGGGAACCTCTTGGCACCAACACAGAAGCTAGAGAAGAGGGGGATAGGTTGTGGTGAAGCCCACAGTCTCCCTCTGAGCAAGCGGTGGCATCTAGGTACAAGGACAATCACTAATAACCAGTTGGCATTGTGTTCCTACCGTAAAAATAGGTAGGTAACACTCCTAGTCATCCGTGCGGGTGAGGATCCAGATTGGATTCTGAATAGGTTCCATGGTAGTCCGTGCCTCATTTTCAAGGAAAGGATCACCGATGATGTGATCTAGATCGGTCTCAAATGATCAAAATCAGTGGAAATGAAACATCAGGTAGTGATGTTCTATTTTAGAGGAAGAACATGGACATCATGATCTAAATCATGCCATTATGTGTGAGGGAGAGGGCGGGTCCCTCCTTGCTGGGCCGCTGGGTCATTAGGCCGAATTAGACTAAAGGAAATAAGAAAATAATGTAATAAATAATACAATTCAAGTTTGTTTGAGATAGTTTATGAGTTCATAGAAATTGATGTGGTTGTCATAAGACATGTAATAGTTTGTTGGAAATTTTGAGCGACGATGAACACTATAATAGAGGTCTAAGTTCATGGTAAGTAACACATGATACAATTAGTTTCATGGAAAAATAGATATGCTTGTATGTGTTGATGCTATATTAAATTAATGATGTAGGAGTGAACCTTGTTATTGAGCTCTAGGGAATCAACACCACATGAGTTTTGAAGGTATGATGTATTCTGAACATGTAGTTTAATGGTTTGAAAAAAATATCTGATGTTTAGTCACTAATATCATGTTTTGATACATGAATTAACAAAGATGATTGCAAGGGTGATATTAGTCATAAATTGGATGTTGTCATGATAAATATAATTAGAATATCGTGTATTCATCAACATGATTTCAATTCCATACAGAAACTAGTTGAGTATTGTTTGAATAGTATTAGAGTATTAGGATTAATCTGTGAGGTATGTCACCATGGGTATTTATATTTTCTAGAAACGTTCATGTAACTAAGATCGAGCATGTTCAAAATAATAATGTTATTAAGATAGGTAAGAAATCATAACATAAGACTTTACAAGGTTTATTACAAATAAGTGATGGATCTAGTCGCATACAAGTTGGTGTTGGTATTGGGAAATACTTTAGAATAAGCTTGTAATACAAGGAATTGGTTAGATGTGTACATACAATAATAAGATTACATAAGGGTTGATTATGAGATCAAGATAAGTTTAGGGCGGTGTCTAAATATAAGAATAGATTTAGACAAATCTAATAAGATGAACTAAAGTCTAATTAAAAGTTGAGTAAGGATAGATAACTAAGATGTCTTCTAATGTGTTTTTAGGATTTAGAGTTGACAGGAGAACCCAAGGAAAATGTTTAATTCTCTATAAAGAAAGGTAAGTGGGCCATGTCCATTGAATTTCATTAGTATTATAATTTAGCCTACATGTTCATACAAAAGTAACTTAGAGATTAATTCACTTTGTGAAATTCAAATATTAATCTTTAGCTCATATCCTACAATGCTTTTAGTAATCAAACCTTGTTTAGATGAAGGTATGTTACTATAACATCATATTATACATTTTTGATATTTAAGCTACTTTTAGATGCTTAATATTTATTCAGTTCAGTTTATTTCTCAAGACTTTAAGCACAGATATCATACATATGATATCAAAATCAAATTAAGTCATAAGGTTAAATTAGAATTTTTGATTAAGAGGTATTTAAATAATAAGAATACCAGGTTTAGATCCAATTCAGAAATTTGGAGAAGTGATTCAAATTAAGAATTCAATTTACTAAGATTTAAGTTTCTAATGAAATACTTTCAATGCATCAATTAAGTAAGAAAAAATTTCTGAGATATTCAGATTTACATTCAAAATTCAGTACATATTCAATTATCAACATTCAATTTTAGTGTAAGGTAAGTTCAAATTCAGAATTTAGTAAGTTCAGATTTAAGATAATTAAGTCAAAACCTTCACATAAGACATTATGTGGTAAGTCCTCATTCAATTAGTCCCAGGACGATTTAGAGGCATGTGTTGCCAATTCAGAGGAGTGTTTACTCCAATTTAGAGGTACTTTGGTACCAATTCAGAGACACCTTGATGTCATTCTGTGGCATGTAGTGCCAATTCAGAGTTACTTTGGTACCAATTCAAGGCATAGATACACCAATTCAAGAGGACTTATCATATAATGATGGCCACAAATCAGATAAAATACATAATGATTCACTACGAGTTTATAGTTTTCAAATACTAGTTCAACTTTCAGTTATGGTATATTCACATTTATCTTATAAGAAATTCAATGCCACTTACTCTAATTTAGGTTTCCCTTTGTGCATGGTTGGGGATGAGATGTCTGTAGGTATAGAACTTTAGGAGATAGTCATGACAAGGGGATGCAACTACAACTTTAAGAGGCTTTCTTGGTGGGGCACCATTTACACAATCCTAGATTTGATATGAGACTTGTATAAAAATGTATTGTGGTATTAAGTTTCTTATATATATTGAGATGTAATAGAGTTTCTTTTCTAAGAATTTATGAGAACGTATTTTTGACACAGTATGTAATGGTTCTTTTCTATCATTATTGTAATGTATATCATGCTAGTAACACTCCCCCAATTTTCTTTTTGCTTCCACTCATGAAATGAGAAAATTGGGGTGTTACAACTCTATTTCAGGATAGGGTACTACGACTCCAATAGGCCAAGAAATCATTTAGGTTTCCAATAAGGGAAACCATAAAGAACAAAGAACACATATGAACTCAAGCTTGGATCAAATCAAAATCACAATTGAGAGCCTTCATGATTCCACCAAAATTGAAACAATCTTTAAAACAAATTCGATCCCAAACAATTTTTTCAAAACTAGAATTAAAACAACAGTGCAACAAAGACAATTTAAACAACAATTAAAATAACCAAGGACAACTTCTCCTAAATCATGGAAACCGACAATCAAGATCATTTAGATGCTATTTAGGAGTTATTGTCTACTCAACAAGTATACAACAATGTTAAGGAGGCCCAAGTCACACACATCGCTGCATTAATTCTCCCTCATGCAAGATCTCTTACTGGTCAACTTGAAAACAATCTAAAGCATGAAGATAACTTAAAGTTAGTAACCACACACTAGGTTTGTACTACCAGAACCACCAACCCTTGTCACAAACATTTAATCTATTCTTGAAGTTGACGATGATTATGATGTCACCCTAAAGTTATAAAAGTTGAACTAGTGAGAGAAGCTCCAAATATGAATGGCACATCCACTCCATAGCAAAGTGTTACAACCAATCTTGAGAAGATCCCAAAAGGAACAACCATTCCTTCTACCCTTGTGGTTCCTATCTACAAGCTGAAACCACCCTACCAAAGCTGACTTGGTCAAACATGCTAGACTCTAGATTCATCAATTTTAAGGAAGTAGTGAAGAAGCTTCATGATGATGTTCCCTTCATAGAGAATCATGTGGAAATTCCTTCTGGGAACACAATTTTCAAATCTCTCCTCACTGGAAAGTGCATAACGAAGTTGTATGAGAATGTGAAGCTATAAAAGACAATTTATGACATCATCTAGTGTAAGATGTCATAGATCCTCAAGGATTTGAGAACTTCTAGCATCTCTTCCTTTATTGGGGATTTCAAATGATAAAAGGATCTAGATGACCTTGAGGAAAGCATTTCCATGATGCCCTACAACTTATGAAATAGACTCAGCTTCACTGAGATCCTTCCTACCAGAATCATTATTCAACTTTCTAACTCTTCTATGACAACCCCTATGAGGAATTTAGAATACGTCCATTTGGAAGTGAGTTCCAAATCCTATTTCCCCTACTATTTTTTGATCATGGAAAACAAAGAGGACTTCTATTATCCCCTTATATTTGGTCATGCATTACTTGCAAAAGCTAGTTGCTTGATCGACGTTGAAGCTGAATTATTAACACTAAGGCTTGGGATAGACATGCATGACTCCAATGTCTTTGAGTGTCTCAAGGGTTCTTTTTTCCAAGAACAATGGTTCCTTTATTGTAATGACAAAATGGCACAACTGTTGCGGGATGCCTATTTTGAGGACCTCTTGAGACAATACTCATTGTCCATAATGCCCACCAAATGAACAATAGATAAGTTGAGCAAATTCTCTTTCACTTGAGAAACACATAGGAACAACCTAAAATAGAGTTTGAAGTGATCAAATATATATTTCTTCATTGAAGAAGAAGACCTGACACCCACCACACTAGAAATAAATCATCTACATGAGGTACTAAATTACAAATTACTATATTAATGAATGGTTTTCCATGTCATTATCCATTGTAACTCATTTTTTTGTAAGAGAATAAATTACTGAGTGAACTAAGGAAGAGGCAAAAAGCACTAGTCTATGAATAACTAGCCTAAATGGAGTGTTCCAATCCCTGTACATGAATTGAATCATTATGATGGACAACTACAAGTTCTTCATTGAGCCTTAATTTATGTTGAACTCAATTATTAAATATGTCATGGATAATGAAGTGGTGAAGATATTATTGTCTGAGATCATCTATTGCATTTATGATTCCCCTGGGTGAGTCAAGTGATACAAGTGCCGAAGAAGGGATGCACTATAGTTGTGAAGAACAAGCTTATGCAAACCCGCACAGTGATAGGGTGGCACATGTGCATGAACAATTAGATGCTAAACAATGCAACTTGAAAGAGCTAATTCTTAATCCCAGTTCTTGACCATGTCCTGAAGAGACTAGCTCACTAAGATTCATTTTGTTTCTTGGATGGGCATTGTGGATCTAACTAGATCCTCATACTCCTCACTTATCAATAAAAGACCACATTCACATGTCCTATTGGCACACATGCCTTTCTCATATGCCCTGTATACTATGGAACACACCTACCACTTTCCAATGTGGCATTTCTGCAATCATCATCAACATAATTGATACGATAATGGAAAACTTCATGAAAGATTTATCCATCTGTGGATATTATTTTTCTCATTTCCTACAACATATTTCCCTCATACTAGAACATTGTGAAGAAGCACAACTGGTGCTTAATTGGTAAAAATGCCACTTCATGGTGAAGGTGAGCTCCTTCTAGCACATCATGTTAGCAATAGAGGCATCAAGGTTGACAAGGAAAACAAAGAAGTGATAACCAAATTATCTCCTCCATCCACTACCAAAAATGTGTAGTAAAGTTTGGCACACATGACATTATATAGGAGTTTCTTTCTTGTATTTAGCAAGATTAATATACCTCTTATAAAGTACTCTAGAAGAATGCTGACTTGATCTTTGAATGTGACTTCATAAGGAGCTTTATCACCCTAAAAGAAGATTTAATTGCTACCCCCATCCTTCATGAATGCCTCATACCCGTATCTTCCTTTTGAGATCATGAGTGATTCTAGTGACTATGTCATGGGATCAATGTTGGAGCATCACTTCAAAACAAAGCATCATATCAGTTTACAATGCCAGTAAGATAGTGGATGATGTAGAGAAAATATGCAACATTACTATTCCATTAAGATAGTAAATGACGTAGAGAAAATATGAAACCATTGGAAAGGAGTTTCTCTCCATTGTATATGCCTTCAATTTCTTTTCTCCTATCAAATAGGCTTAGAATTAATAGTATTAATTGACCAAGCTTATATCAAGTGATTAATTTCAAAGAAGGAACTGAAATCCATTCCGATCACGATGGACATATTTAAGAGTTTGATAAAGAATAAAAGATAATAAGGATATCAAAATTGTTGTTTTTGATAAGCAAGTCAATTACAAATCCAAGACAATGACCCAGTCCCTATAAATGACTCTATGAATGAAGACACCACTTACTGATTGTAACCACATTCACGCCATGGTATTATGATGTTGTGAACTACCTAGATGTGGGATTACTTCATCTGCAGTGCATCAATAATGAAAAAAGAAGTCTATGTCTGTTATTCACCATTACTACAGTGATGAGATTAATTTATTCTACTATGTCCAACCAGTCTTTATAACATATGAATTTTGGAGGAGGTAGCTCTCCTCATTCTAAAACAATGTAAATCTAGCCCAAATAGGTGTCACATGAGCCCAAATAAGAATTCTTCTAAAGTTCTTTAGTCTTGGTTCTTTAGGCCCTATATCTTAAGGATGCTCACAAGTATGTCAAGTCATACAATTACTATTAACAAACCTAAAACATTCTAAAGCGAGATGAGATACCACTTGAGCTGTGGTAGGAAATGGAGATCTTTAACGCTTGTACTACATGGGTCTATTCCCCTCCTCTTATGACTTCCTCAACATTCTTCTTATTGTAATTATGTTCCCAAGTTGGTCGAATCCATTTCCAAAGTCTCTAGAAACTCCAAATTTGTCATCAAGCTATTTTAAGATACCATTTTTCCATGCTTTGGAGTCCCCCACACTACTATATATAATGACACATCCTACATTCTTGAGAACAACTTTGAATCACTTCTTTGCATGTGCGATGTATCTTATAGTGTAGCTACTCCGGACTACCAATAGACAAGTGGTCAATTGGAGGTTTCCAATCAACATATAAAATCCATTCCAGAGAAGACAGCTGGTAGAATGAGACAAGATTAAGCTCACAACCCAAATGAAACACTCTAGACCAGTTGATCTGCTTATAAGACTCCCCTCACCTTTTGATATGATTTATGGTTATCTTGTCACTGAATAGGGGATCTTAAACAAAAGGCCTGGTGGGTCATCACATAGCTCAACTTTACTCTCGACTAGCAAAAGAAAGTGAACAACATTCAATTGTAGGATATAGAATAGCTATAGATGACATTAGAAAAGAATAAACACATTTATAAGGAGTCAACCAAGATGTGGCTTCATAGCCAATTAAAGAGGAATTATGTGCAAGGTGGACATCAAGTGTTGTTGCACAACCCTAATTTAATTCTTCTTAGGAAATCTCAGGAACTGATGATCGAGACCTTTCATCATCAAGTACATATTTCCAAATGGTTTTGTTACTATATGGAGTGTTAGAACTTGAGATTCCAATGTCAACGACCAAATACTCAAATTATATGCTACGATGGTAGATGCATGTTGATCCCCCACTTATGCTCCTTCCACCTGCATCCAAAAAGTGAGTGTTAGGCTTCAAGGTTATGGTATTAAACAAAGGTGCTTATTAGGAGGTAATTTGAGCTTTATTTTCATTAATCATCCTATAATTATAGATAAAATCATTATTTAGCCTAGGAATCTCATGATAAGATCATAGTTCTAGACATTTGACTTTAGGTTGATGTGTTTTTTTGAATGGATAGCAGCCATAGGCTGTGGTACAACTATCTGAGTTCTTCCTCTTCGTATAGGAGTTAGTGTTTTCTTGAGAATGATACAATATGTAAGTTCAAGGTAGCTGATATATGTATTTTACTTTCTACCCTCACCTATCTATTTTTACTTAAGATGTCATCTTATCAGTTATGCTTTACATTGCACAATTTTTTTTCAAATGTTCTTTTCTTTAGAGTAAACAAAGCCATTGTCTGTTGGCTTAGACTGAAATTCTATATTTGCATTTTTGTAGGTTTTCATCATTTGAGCCCTTATTCTAAGTGACACGTCACAAAGTCAAATTTATAAAATAAGTGATGGTTGTAGAAGAGGCCTAGGAAATCTAACATCGTGTTTCATTAGAAAAGATGGTAGGTTTTTAAGGAACTAGGAGGGTATCAAAGACTTCATTCTCTCTACCGACTAGTGAATTGAAATAATGGAATCATCATGTATTACCCAATCATGTCACTATTAGAGAATAATGGACTAGGAAAACAACATGGTGTACTACATTGTAAATCAAGTTTCATGTTGATCTGAACTGTATGCTTCACTTCTTCTTCTTCTTCCATCTTCTTACTTTGCATCCACCAAAAATCAATAAAAAGACACAAAAAATGCCAAACATGATGTTCAGGGTGGAACACCCTCCTTTCTACTCTATCTTCTTTTCCATACCCCACTCTACGTTATTGGGACTATGCCCAAAAACAATGAAAAGATACAAATGTGCAAAACAAGAAAATCTTGTAGATTATTTGAGGTTAAAAGAAAACTAAAAAGGCAATCTCAAGTCAAATTAGAGGAGGCATTCATATCTTCTTTTTGCACCCCTTCATTCCATTTTTCCATATGGGTGCCATTGAATGTCTCATTTTGACACCCTTTTCACTCACCCTAGTGTTGGGTCATATGTATACTTGTTCTCAAGTGGGATTCGATAAACTCCCATGAAACTTGTAGATGTGCTTGGTATTGAAGAGATTAATTTGTTAATGATTATGGGAGCCAAAATTGGGATGAAAAATGGATAGATGTGTTATGTGATCTCAGGATGTTGGTCAACTTGTCCATTTATGGCGGTAGGGAAACCAACATGTTGTAAAGAGGAGGAAGCCATATGGGTTCAAAGTATTCATTTGATGATTATTCTAGATTTTGTGTTGCTCAAGGATAAACAAAATCTAAAATTAATTATTTGATGAATGCATTTCATCCTAGTTTTTGTCACATATTTAACTTATTTTTTAGTCTTATTTTTCTTTACAATTAGCTTCTATTTAGTATACCTTAGTTTTATGTTTTTTTTAAAAAAAAATACCATATCATTAATGAAGAAATATGGTCCAAATATACAAGACTTGAAATAGGACATGGGATAGCACCGTAATCCATAGTACTGAAAAAACCCGCCAACCAGAGATTGTTTGGTTATGTAATGGGTGACTTCATTTCAAGATTTAGGAACATGAGAGATAGAGAATGAGGTAATTCATAGAATTAAATGTAGGAAGTCAATAATGACTAAAACTATATAATTTTATTGACAATCAAGATTTTTGAGCTAGTTGATCAACAAAAAGGAATCCAACTCAAAGTGAACTGACACAAAAACCATTTAATGGCTTTCCTATCACAACTTAGGAGAATGAGTACTTCTCCCATATCTTAATACATTGTACAATTGTACTGCAACAACCATGGAAACTAGGTCAACTTGTGAATTCCTACAAATTCTTCCAGTGCTAAGAGAATCTCTATTGTTGTCTGAAAAAACATGAATTGATCTATATGGTGATATTATTAGGTATATACCATGTCTTCAGCGACTGTTACTTCTGATGGCTTGCATATCACATGTTGGGTGCTAAATATGTAATATGGTGATCATTTTAAGCACCATTGGATGATATAACGTAGTCGATGTTATCCATTATTAAAGAAAAATTCAACATTTACATGTTTAGAAAACCTATAAAATTGTTGTTGCATGATCCATATCGTCCCGCTGAATATGATAATAGAGCGTGATGAGTGAACTAACCAAATTAAGATCCAATTGACCATTAAGACACATGATCTTTCTAGACTTATCATCTTCCCATATTATATTTCATTCTCATTAAACTAGTAATTTAAAGTAGTGGTACTTCTATAAAACCATACACTATATATATATATATATATATATATATATATATATATATATATATGGGTATCAGGATTTTACTCCACCAGTCCCTTGGGGTAATCAGATCCTACTCCTCCTTATTCTTGGAGGGTCATGGTTTTACTCCCCCTCTCTCTGTAGACTGAGATCCTGTAGTCACACAATAGATTCACGTAGTCTAATCTAGATGCATAATTTTATTGTGGTAATTTAGACATGTAAGATCTTTGAAATGATTATTGTAACATCTTCAAATTTTAACTTATAATGGTCCTTAATTGAAAATTAATTTTTCAAATTTCAGATTTCATCTATCAAAAAGAACCTAATGTGATCTTTAAAACCCAATATAATTAATTATTCTCTTAACCTCAAATATTGGTCACTTAGGAAAGGATAATTCCATTAAACTCACATTTTAATAATGTATGCATTGAGATAATAACACATATAAGTTTGATGAACAAAAGTAAATGAAACCTAAATATAATTATATAGGAAGAGTTTGGAACTCTTAATCTTCCTATGGTTCAAATTTGAGGTCATTATGACTTCATTTGACCACAGACTGAATTATGCAAGAATCAGTATGGTTTTTAATTATAATATTTCTGGTTTGTATCACCTAACCTAAGTTTAACCTTGTCACACACATATATTTGTTAGGTGAACCAACCTCCCCTAGTTGAGCTCCGTTTCGAGTCAGACTCCCAGGTCTGTGGGTTGAGGACACGTCCACCCCCTCCCCCACCCGGAGCCCAGTCCCGCTGGGACTATACAGTTGTAATGATCTTTCCCTTCTCCTATCTCTTCCTCTACTACGTCTCGAGCAGAGGAAACATCTCAAAAATCTTCATTATATATTCCTAATCATGGTGTTCCCAAGTTTGTTGGGACTTTCTAGCTGTATCAGATAAATGCCCAATAGGGCTTGGATTTTCCCCTTGCATCCAGGGATCACAGCCGCCACCCCGATGCATGGTTCTCCTACATAAAGGTCTAGAATCAATCACTGACAACACATAATTCTCCTCCTCTTCCAACTTCATCTCCTATGCCCTAATTCGCCTTAGCCTACTTGACTTGGTTTCCTAGTGAACACCTTGCAAACCTCGACCTTCTTTGCCGCCTTCACTCAAATTGGAACTTGGGTATCTATAAACCTCCACAATTCTTTCTTGTCATTTGTTTTGTCTTGTGACTTCCCCAATCACCAAGACATGTTCCTCACCATCTGAAGCATGTAAACGCCCACATCCATGGCTTTTTAGAGATCACCTGACCATCACGAGGCATGGACCGAGTCTTTCTGACCTCCGAGAATGTGTTCCACACTTTATTTTGTGCCTTCTCGCTATTTTGGTGCTTTGCACACCTTCAACAAGACTCCCTCATTCTCATAGCTTTGGTGACTTGTTCCTAGGACACGAGGGTCCCTTTTACGCCCATAAGTGCATGGTTTGTTTCATCAGTGCCCCACAAAGTGGATATGTTGGTTAATGGATCCTGTGGTGTACAAAAACTCATTGATCTCCACCTTGGTTGGAGGTTTGGGCGGATGAAGATTTTCCTCATGCAGAGTATAAAGAAGAAAGGTAAGGGTAGGTTTAACCTGATGCCCATCTTGTTTTAATTGAGAGATTTTAATCACAAGGGTGTTACTAACATTTAAGCAAGTATCCTTTTGAGTCTCTACCGCGGTCCAGTTGAATCATTCAATGAAAAGTTTACCCTTGCTTTAGCATTTTAATGTATCACTCGTCTATGGTTTCCCAATATTTTTCTATTTCAATTACATAGATTTCATTTTTGGTTTAATATTTGTCATGCCTAAAGTTTTTCATATCTTGATTGGTCAGATCTTTTGATATTCATAGGAAATTCATCTAATGCCAGAAAAATATGTATAAATAGTCATTGGAAAGGATCTTTCGAGTAGAGTCCAATTTTAGTGTTTCTAAACCCTAATTCCATAATGTCTAACCATGTTTCCTGAATAGACCCAAATTAGGGTTAAGGATGGTGTTTAAAGTGATAAATAATATAAATCATGTTAATTTTATGAAACCTAGATTGACACAAGGACAGGGAGACCAAGTTAGGATTTTGCTTTTCTCCAGGTAAGCAGGTCATGTTACTATGCATATGTATTTTGGATGAATTCCATGTTATGTATGATTTATGATTAAGCTTTAAATTCAAAGTTCATTAATGAAATTAATATAATGATGATGCCTCAGACAATATTATTGCATGTTGTTTGTTATAATCATATAGTCATATGCTTGTCATTGATGCTCATTAGTTTAATGTTATGCGCATGTAATGATTAAGAGGTTGAAGAAAGAATCATGAAAATCATGTATTGATAATTTCAAGATTTAGAGGGAGAAATCCTATGATGATTAAGATAATATACTTAAGTTGTGAATTGTTTCTCTTGATGTAATTTTTTCATTATGGCATTGTTGAGAACTTTGGTGAAACTAAGATGAGCCTTAACCGTCCTGATGAGCACTTTGGTGTAATTATTGGATGAGGACAATTTACATTGATGGCAAGATAAGAATAATGTTGTTAACGATTTAGATAAGAAAATTAAGTAACTTATTATATGTATCTTGCAATGATGGACCTTTGTGGTCGTTATGGGATTCCTAGCAATGATGGGATTTTAGAGCATGATGTTCCCCACATAGGCATTGATGGAGAGAATGCATATAGTAGTGTTTCTTAATCCACTGATGTAATGCATGATAAAGTGTAATGATAATTCTTAATGTTAAACCATGTCAAGCTTATTTTAGTTCAAGTATATATGCTTATTTTATAATTCTTATAAAATACATAGTGCCACTTACTGATTTATGTCTCTATTTTCACACAGTTGTGGGATGATATATCCCTAGATCAAGGAGAAAAGGAGAACTGAAGAAAGCCCTTCAAAGTAGCTGACATCAAAGGAGACTTAGTCTAGTTTATCATTTCATGTTTTAGATTTGCAGATCTACATGTATTAGGTTTGAAATTAAGATGAGACAATTTATGTTTTCCCTTTCAAAGAATGATGTATGAATCTATATTTCTAATTAATGCATGATGTCTCATTTATCTTTTTGCTATTGAATATCATATTTTTTAATGATCCTCCAAGCCAAGTGAGGAAAACATAGGGTTTGCTTCCACTATTATATATGTGCTTGGAGGGTTGTTAAAGTTATATAGTTCTCATAGATTATATTTCCTCATTCCTTATTATATATCTATGAACAATGTCTTCTTGAACTTACCTACATGATTCAAACCCCTAAGGAAGCACCTCTTTTTTTCTTATACAACTAATTATATCAAATATGTTTATGGACATACTCAGTATGTATTGACAATACTTGGTCTACCTTTTCGTGGGTGTTCCCAAACCACCCAAGTATTGTACCTAAGAGGACGATTACTTATGATGATAATTTGTAGGAGTTTGGAGTCGAGGATAAATTGGGATGGCGAGGTTGCCCTCTGCAATTGGTCTTGTGTACATTAGATGTAACACTTTTTATTTTCAGATCACCTTTTGGGTGAGGAACAATTGTATATATAATATCTTGTAACTTTATAAATAGTTACGTTTCTACTACTTAATGAATATTATGCTCTGTATTATGTATTAATTGGGAAATAGAAAACTTATATCCTTTCCTTCATACTATGTAGTTTGTTTGGAACGTGGTTGGTTTCAATCCTCAATAAGAAAGAAGTAGATCCCCTCTCGGATCGTACTCTTTATAGAGTTGATTTATCATGTTGGTTATAACATATTTCCTAGATATGTATATGTTTAGTGCATATAAATTAAATGGAAAACCCATGCTTTACCACAGAGACCAAATCCCCATGCTGATACCATACATGTTTCATGTTCATAAAGGGGAATAATGGCATCGATCTTATTAAGGGGTTTTAATATATGATATTTGGTTAACAACACTTCTAGATAGGTTTATCCACAAGCCATCATCATCATCTATTCACTTCCATCATCATCATCTATACAAGTGACAAATATATATATATATATATATATATATATATATATATATATATATATATATAAACTAATTCCTATATATGTATATGTTTAGTACATATATATTGAATGGAAAACCCATGTTACCATAGAGACCAAATCCCCATGATGATACCATACATGTTTCCTGTTCATAAAGGGGCGCAGCGGAAAGAATCTTATTAAGGGGGTTTAATATATACTATTGGGTTAACAACAATTATAGAAAACTTTTTCCATAAGACATCATCATTATTTATACAAGTGATAATATATAAACATATACACAAATATATCTACATATATATACATATATATACATATATATATATATATATATATATATATATATATATATATATATATATATATATATATATATATATAGACACATACACACACACACTAGTAAGGGCACGTGCAAAGCACGTGACTTCTAGGTCTAACCATATTATTTACTTAATGAAACTGAAAATTGTATATGTTGTCACAATAATTGTCATTCTTAAATCTGACATATTAGTAGTTTAGAGATGAATAATATTGGATAAGATATTGTTGGAGGTATACACCACCACATTTTGAACATTAAATGGTACTTCTCCATCATTTCAAAAGAAAGTTGTTATTAAAATTCATCTACATACAGAAATGTGATTTTTAAAATATAATAATTTATATAATTTCATGTCAATGCAATCATAAATACTTTTCACTCATGATATACCTCTTGGATCTCTAAGTGAGTAAGATGTATAGAAAATATCACATCTCAGTCAAATTAAAAATTGTTGATTTGGCTTTATGAGGACCATTTTATATAATGTGGAGAGTTTTTTATGTTAAGGGACCATTTATAGGATGATACAAATTAGACACACCCTCATAGAGTAAACTCCAGGACCATACATGTCGTGGCAAGGTATGGAAAATTACACTTACGCATTTGTTATAAATCCATATGTAATGTGTTTTTATTATTGACTACAGAATATTTGCATCCTTGTCATATTCATAGTCATCCATGGAATTAATATTGGTGTTTCTATCTCCAACTAGAGAACTAAAATGATTGATGTGCATCTTTTCTCTTGTAATGTTTTTCATCACTATTAGCACACATATAGAACACATCTCTAATTTTAATTTTTATCAAAAAAATTGAACAATGAATTAATATAAAATTTAAAAGTGAGAGGTATGTATAAGCTTTCTCTTGGCTTTTTCTTGTGTGACTAATTATTTTAATGGACATGCCAATTTATCTTTTGTTCCAAATGTTGACTCAATTATTTAGCTCATGAAATAAATTACTATTATATTATTTAAATATGCTACATGTGATTACCTTTCTATGTCTTGTTTCAACATAGTTCTTTAATATTCTTTCTTAAGGTTTCCACAATGTGAAATTGTTACATAACTAATGTAATGGTGAATCAAAGAAACAAATAAATTTAACATAACCTTTGTAGAATAAATTCAACCTATTACGATTTTACTCATGGTACAGGGGATAAGTTGGATATCATTGTCACATGTAGCTTTTAATCAACATTGGAAGCTTTTATAGGAATCATTCTAAGTATAAATTTAACATTTCTCAATTTTTCTATCAAACATCAAATAATACTAATGCATTCCAATATGTTTTGAACTTTGTATGTTTTCATCTTTGAGAAAGGTTCCAACATGGTCAAAAAAAATTCTCAAGGTTTCAACAAATTTTAGTGTGGTATTGTTACATAAAGAATGTAATATTACATTGAAGAAACATATAAATGTAACATTACATTTACATATTCAATTGAAATGGAACTAATAGTTTTGAAGAAGTTTGATGTTTGCTTACATTCTATATATTAGGAACATTGACATTGTTGACCTAAATGTTATACATTGTCCATATTTTGATAATGACTTAACCATTCCATTCATATGTATCTAATATGTTTGTTCAAGATTGATTTCGGGCTTTAGGTACATGAAAAGGATCAAATTACATAATCCCTTGCTTGTCTAAGTTCTATTCAAATGCAATGCAAGTGTGCTAATAAGGAAATTACTTCAAACGACCTTAGAAGAAATTTGTAATCACTTGTATTGATGATATGAGTTGTAACTAAGATGAGAAAAATATGTGGGACACTTAATACCAAGTTTTAACTTTATAGCCAAATTAGAAAATCCATCCCAGGTTGTTGATCAGTCGAGTTACTATCTCAACCAATCCTATGGCTCATTTTTTGAAGATGTCCATTAGTCGAGTTGTGCATTCACAGAACTCGACCGACCAACTCACTGACCAAATTTTATTTTGGCTGATCGGCTGAGTTCCCCAGAACAAACTTGACTGATAGTTTGAAAATTGGGTTTGTCTTTTAGTCGATCAGTCGAGTTACCTTTATTGAAACTCGACTGAATGAACTATACAGAAAAAGCAGAAAAGTGATTATAACCGTTGGTGACTTGTTTGGGGTGAAAATAGATCCATTACTTTGAGGAAAACAACTATATTTCGTCCCTAAGTGTTCCCCAACTCAAGGGAGCACCCCCAGCTATAAATAGGACCCCTTGGAGTTCGTTCCAAGTTTTCTCATTCCATACATTCAAGGTCCTTGCTATAGTTGAGTTTGCTACTACTCCTTGAGCCCCTTTATCTCTCTAGTTTACACTTCATTTTATGATTTGTGAGTGAGTTAGGCTTATTGTAAGAGAGCTCCACCCTTGTGCATGTAAAGCTCTCAATCTTCCACTACTTCCCTATCCCCTTCTTACATGAAGAAAGGCGAAGCAAGCTGCATCGAGTGAAGAAGGAGTTGTAGCTGGTCCTCTTAAAGGTTGATGAAGAGCTGGTGATATTCTCCAGGTGAAGGAGAAGGCAAAGGCTGAAGATCCAAGAGGTGAAGAAAAGTCCTTCAAGGCAGAAGACTTGAGCTTGAGTGGGTAAGAAATTGGTGAAGGCTAAGGACTCAAGCTAAGTGGGTAAGATCCTTGGTAAGGTGGATATCTCCTTGTGGTAAGTCCTTTGGTGGTCTATTGTTGTAACTCTTATTGGTGATAATATAGAGAAAATCACTTGCAAAGTCCTTGAGGTTGACCTCTCTAGGTAGTGGACTGACTCACTTCTAGTTTGAAGTGTGGAACCACTCTACATCCCTTTGTCTAGTGCTTTCTATCAATCTCTCTCATCCTTGCTATGCTTGTTAGATAGGACTTCAAATTGCAATTGAGTTATTTCCTTAATCTTGATATATTCTGAAGGTCTAATTTGTTTTGTGAGAAATTTTGTAGCTCTATTCACCCCCCTCTAGAGTCCTTAGATCCAACAAGTGGTATTAGATCTAAGGATCTTCTCCAACAATCTCCCACAAGACGAGAAGATGGGAGACAACCTACTTGGCTCTCTCAACCTAGATGGAGGTTTCTCCATGTGTCCTTCAATCTTTGATGGCACCAACTTCCTCAATTGGAAGAGGTGTATACAGTTCTACATTCAAGGAATGAACTTTGATATGTGGAAGGTGATGATCACATCTTATAAGGAGCCAACTGGAGTTGTAGCAACATGAAGTGAAGCTACACTCAAATAAGCCCAACTCAATTCTAAGACCATTAACATCCTCTACGCAACCCTCGCCCCCACAGAGTTCAATCGGATGTCATCTTGGAACACCGCCTATAAGATTTGGAATAAGCTTTGCATCACATATGAAGGCACAAAGCAAGTCAAAGAGGCAAAGATCTACATGTTGAATAGCCTCCTAGAGAACTTCAAGATGGGTAAAAAAGAAGGCCTTGCGGAGATGTATTCAAGACTCAATGTCATCATCAATGAGCTGGCTACATTGGGAAACACTTTGGATAGAGGTGTTATCAAGTCAAAGATCTTGAGTACTCTTCCAAAGAGATGGGAATCAAAGGTCACCTCCGTTTAAGAAGTGAGGAGCCTTAGTGACATCCCAACTGAAGAACTCATTGGCAATCTTCAAGTTCATGAGCCTAGATTTGACAAGCAAGAAGAAGAAGCCAAGCAAGAAGAGAAGGAAGCCAAGAAGATCAAAGATAGTGCATTCAAAGCACAAGTGGAGGCTGCCATCATTCAACAACAACTTGCTTATCAGACTTCTCCCTCCTAGTGAAGATGAAGGCCCTAGTGAGCATGAAGGTAACTACATCAAGGGAAAACACTTCAAGGGAAAGCAAGCCTCCTCCTCCTCTACTCCGAGATGCTACATGTGTGGTCAAAAGGAGCACTACAAGAGTGAATGCCAAAAGTCAAGAAAGTCACACCACAAGAGCAGCTCTAAGAAGGAAGAGGAATACAATAAAGAGAGAAAATACAAGAGGAAGGACAATAAGGAGAAGAGGTACACGAATGCAGCTCATGCAGCATGGAAAGCTTCATCTTCAAGCAGCTCTAGCTCGAAAGAAGATGGAGAGTGCCACCTTGCTCTCATGGCCTCTACAAGTGAAGATATTAGTGAGGTAAGTGAGGTAAGCGAGGAAAGCTTGCATGAATTGCCTAAAGAAGCTATTATTGACATGCTTATTTCTACCCCTTCATCTTTTGCTAAATGTAAATCTAAAAGAAAACGGTTAGGAAAAATTATTGATGATCTTTATGCTAAGCTTGAAATTTTGGAATTGAATGAGAAAACCAACCTTGAGATTATTGATAATTTTCAAGGGAAATACCTTGATCTTGAGCTCCAATACAATGGGTTTGAAGTTGAGAATGGTGTATACCTTAAGAATATTGAGATTCTTAAGGAAGAAAACCAAAATTACCTTAAAGAGCTTGATTTTCTTAAAACTGAAAATGTTGAATTTAAGTTGCTTATTGATTCTCATAGAGAAGAGAGAGATGTCTATCTCAAAGAGATTCAAATGCTTAAATCTAAAAATTCTAGGTTACTTGCTCAAGTAAATGATCTATGTTCTAGACCTTTGTTGCCTAGGGTTAATGTTGCTTCTATCTCTCTAGAAAAAGATTCATATCTTACTAAAGCTTTATGTCTTGAGGCTAATCTTATGCATGATAGGGATGCCATATCGAGTTTATATTCTACTATTATTTCTTTGAATGGTGATAAACATAGATTCAGAGCATCCCTACAGAAATTCCTTAAAGGGAAGAACTCCCAAAATGAAATCCTTGACCATTCTACCAAAAAAAGTGGTACTAGTGGTTTGGGATTTGTAGGGGGAGCATAAAAGGGCAAGAGAAAAGCCAAAGGTAAGAAAAAGGCTAAGGAGACCTCCTTCTTTGTAGGAGAGTCTTCTGACACTAAGAATCCTATGGTTTGCTCTCATTGCAAATGTGATGATCAATACTCTACTTATTGTCCTTTCAAGCCTAAGGGGACCAACCCAAAGATGAAATGACTCCCCAAGCTAACTCCGAATCCCAAAGTTTGAGTTGGGAATCGACATTCTCCTTTCTTGTAGGAAAAGAGTACATGGATTGTTGATAGTGGCTGCACAAAGCACATGACCGGTGACTTAATCCATTTCAATAATTTCACTAAGAAGAAAAGAGGATCCCTCACCTTTGGGGACAATAAGAAATGTAAAGTCAAAGGTGACGGTGATGTAGGTGAATCCTTGTGCATCAAGAATATCCTTTTTGTGAATGGCCTACATCAAAATTTAATAAGTGTTAGTCAACTTTGTAATAATGGTTACCTTGTGCTATTTACTTCTTTGGAATGCTTGATTCTAGATTCCCTCACCTACCAAGTTATATAAAAGGGAACTAGAAGTGGTAATCTTTATGTTATTGTTCTTAACTCTATTAAGCATGTGGTTGGTAGATGCCTAGTTGTCAACTCAAATGATATTTCTCTTTGGCACCGCTGATTTGGTCATGTAAATAAGCATCAATTTAAGAAGTTGAGAAAAAAGGACTTGGTCAAGGGACTTCCTAAATTGAATTTAAAAAAGGATGAGGAATGTCAACCTTGTACACAAGGAAAGCAAACCAAATCCTCCTTCATATCCAAAGGAGTCCTAAGCACCAAGAGAGCTCTTGAGATTCTTCATATTGATCTATTTGGACCTATGAGAATGCAATCTCTTCATGGTTCCAAGTATTGCCTTGTTATTGTCGATGATTTCTCTAGATATACTTGGACTTTTTGTCTCATTTCTAAAAGTGATACGCTTGACGTTTTCTCGAGCTTTTGCAAATGAGTTGAGAATGAAGCTTCTTGTCGGATTGTTTCCATCTATAGTGACCATGGGGGAGAATTTGAAAATGATCTTTTTGAGTGTTTTTGTCATGAATCAGGCTATGCACGCAACTTCTCTTCGCCTCAAACACCTCAAAAAAATGGGGTTGTAGAGATGAAGAATAGGTAGTTACAGGACTTCTTGAGTATGATACACCGAAGAAGTTTTGGGCTGAAGCTGTCAGTACCTCATGTTTTGTGTAAAACTGGGTTTTTACTCATATTTCGCTTAAGGAAACCCCCTATGATATATGGCGTGGTAGGAAGCCTTCTATCGAGTATTTCCATATTTTCAAATGTCCTTATTTTGTTTTGAATACGAAAGATTCTCTTGACAAGTTTGATCCGAAATCATACAAGGCTTACTTTCTTGGCTATAGCACTACTAGCAAGGCTTATAGTGTTTTCAATATTGATCTTGCTAAGGTAGAAGAATCTATTAATGTAAAATTTATTGTGACTAACCCCTCTATTCCCAAAGATATTGTTCCAAATGATGATGTTGTAGGTGAAGTAATTCCTATTCTTAAAGAACTCAACATCACCCAAAAGGGAAAAGAGGTGGCTACTCACGAAGAAGACAAAGATGATGAAAAGAAGGATCCAACTCCCCGGTTTGCAAAGAATCATCTAAATGAGCTGATTTTAGGTGATCCATTTGAATGAGTGAAGACATGAGCTGCATTCAACAAAGAGCGAGCCAACAATGCCTTCATCTCACAACTCGAGCCTGAGAATGTCAAAGAAGCTCTTGGGGATGAAGAATGGATCTTAGTTATGTAAGAGGAGCTAGAGCAATTTGAGAAGAACAAAGTGTGGACCCTTGTGCCAAGACCAAGTGATAGAAAGATCATTGGCACCAAATGGGTCTACCGCAACAAGCTAGATGAAAGTAGCAAAGTGGTAAGAAAAAAAGCAAGGTTAGTGGCTCAAGGCTACAATCAACAAGAAGGTATAGACTTTGATGAGACATATGTACCTATAGATCAACTTGAGTCCATTTGTATGTTTCTTGATTTTTCTAGTTATAAAGACTCTCTTTTGTATCAAATGGATGTTAAAAGTACATTTTTGAATGGTACAATTGAGGAGGAAGTGTATGTTGCACAAACTCCAGGCTTTGAACATCATAGTTTACCTAACCATGTCTATTTGTTGTAAACAACTCTCTATGGACAAAAACAAGCGCCAAGGGTTTGGTATGAGAAATTAAAGAACTTTTTGTTAGATCATGGGTATATCATGTGCAAAGTATATTCTACCTTGTTTCTAAAATACACTACTAACAATTTTCTTATCATTCAAATATATGTTGATGATATCATTTTTGGCAGAACTAACCTTGATCTTTGTAAAGAATTTAGTGATCTTATGCAGAGTAAATTCGAAATGAGTATGATGGGTGAACTCACATTCTTTCTTAGATTTCAAATCAAGCAAACAAAAGATGGGAACTTCATCAACCAAGGTAAGTACAAAAATGAACTACTTAAGCACCTTGGGATGGAGAACACCAAGCTGATGGGCACACCCATGTTAAACACCGCCAAACTTGATAAAGATGGAGAAGGTGAGAAGGTAGGTGAGAAGCTCTATAGAGGTATGATTGGAAGTTTACTTTACTTAACTACCTCTAGAATGGATATAATGTTTTAGTGTTGTCTTGTTGATGGAGCTAAGACTTACACCAAAAGATTGCTCTTCCAATGGAAGTCCTAATGTGCACCAAAAACCCTAGGGAGTTGATGTTCTCTCTAGGTTTACCTACAACTGGTGCTAGATAAATGCTCCAACCCCACAAGAGTGTGGAAGCCTTATCATAGTACAAATTTAGGATCGAACCCAAAGGACAATGTTAATAATCTGAGTGTCTTTATCTCGTTTTGTCTCGACCTAAGTTAATTGTCTATGACCAAAAGTTTGATTTGAGTTATTTAACCTAAAACATGCAAATGTAAAGGCAAGTATAAAAACTAGTTTAAGGAATGAAATCTAAGATTAGCAAATGATGAATGATCACTGGGGTGATGCGGGTGTTCACCCCCACTACACATGCATTGTACCTGTACCAAACATAGCAAGCCCTACAAGCAAGATACATGGATGTTGTGCAATGGCAATGTCTTGTGAGACAAGAGCATCACACACATCCTTCATGGGTTGAGTAACTCTCATCCGGTACATATCTACGTGTCAATAAAGATATGTAGTCTCCGAAGAGAGAATCTTACTCAACCTCATGAAACGTGCATCAGAAAACTAACAAGCAAGCAATAATTACCAAATCGATTAGTATCCTTATAGACCATCCCTCTTTCGAGGACATAGCTACGAGAAATGTGGGAGAGTTACAACGTCAGCCATCCTCGAACAAATGGTCAAGTACTTTGCACCACTTCCTACGCGGAGTGTGTTCCTCGACCTATCAAGATCGCACTTTTGTACGTCAACTGATTCCATTTCATAGTACAAAAGTACAACGATGGAGGTGAGTTTACTCCACCCCTTAGAAACCATTCTTAGATACCAAAATGGATGTGTGGTGGATACACACACTAGAAACCAACACTAAATCAGTATTCGAGTCCTAAGAGCGGTCGTAGACAAACCACAACGAAAGACAATAGATGCACACAAGAACGCGGCCAACATTCAAGCATGTATGAAATGATTTAGTATTGAATTGAAAAGATAACATATTTTGGTACAGACTACAAAGCATGGGCGGCGGGGCTAGTCCCTGCACCCTAGTGGATGGAACTACTCGCTCCTCATAGAGGGAGAAACAAAGAGAGAGAAGAGAGAGAAGGAAAGCATCGTCGGAGGAGAAGAGTAGATCTGTGACAACCCGGTGTAGATCACCCCAGTCTTCATGACTACTCTGACTTGGTTGTTGAAGTCCGTCTCTCCACCTCGATCCTCGTGTCTACCTCTGGAATTGCAAGGGTGGAATGAGGTGGAACAATGGTGGAGAAGAGCTTGATGGAGATGAGATGGCGGTGGAGCAGCCTTATGGCCTCCCAGATCTGATATCTAAATGAAGACCCTGCTGGTCCTATTTAAACGGTCTTGGCTCCAAACGATCTTGGGTCCAAAAGGTCTTGGCCCCAAATGGTCTTGGCTCCAAATAGTCTTGGATCCAAATGGTTTTGGCTCCAAACGGTCTTGGGTCCAAACGGTCTTGGCAACCGGTCTTCATCCAAACAGTTTTGCTATCCAATCGGTCTGGAGTCTTAACAGTTTCGGGATCCAAACGGTCTTCATTTCTGAACGGTCTTGGGTCCAAATGGTCTTGGGTCTAAACGGCCTTGGCTCCAAATGGTCTTGGGTCCAAATGGTCTTGGCTTCCAACCGGTCTTGGATCCAAATGGTCTTGGGTCCAAACGGTCTTGGCCCCAAACGGTCTGGGCTCCAAACGGTCTTAGATCCAAACGGTTTTGGCTCCAAATGGTCTTGGGTCAAACGGTCTTGGAAACCAGTCTTCATCTAAATAGTCTTGCTGTCCACGAGTCTGGAGTCTTAACGGTTTTGGGATCCAAACGGTCTTTCATTGATCTGCCCGTCTAAATGATCTCTTGCCAACCAGTCTTGTACCTCGACGTCCAAACGGTCTTGAGACCGTGAGGCTTCACACGGTCTTGAGACCGTGTGACCTCACGCGGTCTTGAGACCGTATGAAGGGTAAAACCGGTTGGATGGCCAGACCGCGAGGAGATGTAGATATGTTATCAGATGGATGAGAATGATCTGTAGAGAAGAAGGAAAGTGAGTAGGGGAGGATGAGATCAAATAAACTGGAAACTAGGGTAATTAGAACTAGTAATGCACTATTACATGAAACTGAAGGAATACTTAAAGTGAACCAAAACTAGGATAGATCAGTCGATATGAGGTACTAAATCCCTAGAATTGGCGACTGAGAGGATGAATCTGGAGGATTCATCACCACACCGACCTTAAGTGTTGCTCGTCTCGAGGAACGAAAAGCCTAAGACGGTCGCCAAAATGCTCGTTCGTCTCATAATTACCTCACCTTCGTGCAAATGTCATAATTTTTCACGAAAATGAGAAAAGAAAATGAGGCGAAACAAAATTAGGGCAAAAACGTTGGAAATCCATTGAATTGGTGACTAAGGATGAATTTGGAGGATTCATCACCACACCGAACTTAAGCGTTGCTCATCCCGAGGAACAAAAAACTTAAAACAATCGCCAACAAAATCGTTCATCTCATCATTCCCTCATCCTATTGTCATATTGTAATTTTGTTCATGGCTCAGATTGATACATCATCAAGTCTTCCTTTAATCACAGAATACATCTTTTGATATCCTCATTTCTGAGTTCACTTTACTGAAGTATTTCCTTCTCACTCTCTGTTGTATCGATCATGTTTTAAAGTTTTATGAGACTTTGAATAGACCCATAGAATCAACAAAATGCATATGATCCGTCACCGGTGTTGAAAAAGGAGAGAATGGGGGTATGATCAAGAGATAAGAGTCTCTCCTATAATCGACTCAAGACTCTTATTATTGGTTGATTCATCGAGATACTTTGAATAATTTGTGCACAACTCTGGTTGACTTAGCCTTACACCCGATTTTTGTTTTTCTTTTCTAAAGTTAACTTAGAAGTGTGTATAGGTTGGCTTAAGGCTTTTGGCTATGTTACCTCTTCAAGAGGAGGTAAGGGGTCATTTTTGGATCCTTAGGATCTCACTATAGGTCGTGACACATCTGCCTTTGTGAGGGCAGCTAATGTACCAGCTGGGCAAAACCTTTATCAGTTATCCTTATTCAGTGCACAACTCTCATGTTTTTATTCACACTCTGGCTTTTATTCATTCTCACTTGGCTTAGGAGAAAGGGTATTTTTGGATTTTTTTGTATATTTGGGCTGCCAGGCCTCTTTTTGGAATCAGGGTAGATTTTTCACCAACCTCGGTATGTGCACAATCATCATTGTATACTCTTTGAATCGAAATGAGAAGGTGATACACCCCTATTATGTATTGAGGGGTATGGAAGAAGTGGTAGTGGAGAAAAAAGAGGTGTGGTGTACCACACTGAACTTAGAGTTCGGAAAAGTTCTAGTTTACACTAGAAAAAGGTGTGGTTTACCACACCGAACTTAGAGTTCGGAAGAGGTGTGGTTCACCACACCGAACTTAGAGTTCGGCAAAGTTCTAGTTTTCACTAGAAAGGAGTGTGGCGTGCCACACCGAACTTAAAGCTTTGGCATGGTTGGTGAGTTGATAGGTATGGAGATGAAAGAAGAAGTGTAGAATAGAGTTCAGATCATGATGTAGTTTGCTTAGTGATTCCATATGACATGTTACTTTTCTTCATCACACTCTGCTCAAAAAGTGACATGATAAAACTTCAAATGAGAATTCCATACAGCTGATCCATTAATCAGTGAGAGGCATGATGCATTTGATCTATCTCAGTCTTATTGAAGCTTATCATATTTTTCTATTAAGGATATGACATTAGGGTTCATAGGCTATACAAGATGAAATCATTTATTGGCTAGTTTTAAGCATTGATTTCTCATAGTTTTGCAACAAAAAGAGATGATGACCATAGATTCGAAAAGCAAAAGCCAGCTAGATAAAGGCTTTATTTTAAGAAGACTACAAAATGCGGAAAAATTATGAGAAAGAAACTAGAATGGACAAACAAAAGGCAGTAAAGATAGAGGGTGGAGTGAGAAACATACCACCCACCCTCCATCTTGAACTTATGAGTTTTCTCGTCTCTGAGCAAAAACTAGGTTCAAGATGGAGGGGAAGAGTTGCGCAGTGTTAACCAGGCGGTCCTCACAATTGAAAGAAGGTTTGGCAAAGATGTTTCATGATAGTTAGAACTAAGAGCGAGGAAGTGTCATGGACAACATGTTGACTGGATGGTCGTGGTAACTTGAACAGGTTTTCTAGATGACTTGGATGTACATTTCTTTCACCTCTTTGTCCATCCAGAAGAATCTACAGACCTTCCCTCATCAGCGGGGGAGGTGGAATATAAGAAATTGAGACTGGAGGACTAGGCGAGTAATCGAGGTATTTCCTATTTGTATCCTCCAGTTGTGGCTCACCCTCGAAGTTCAAAGTAAAATTGCTTTCTTCAAAATCCAGAGCAGTTGATTGAGGGTCGACCACTTGAACTTCCTCCTATCCAGGATTGGGTGGCGGATCTGGTTTAGGCTTCATTTTGTCACCTAGATTTTCTTGTGTAGGATATGGTATCCAGGATGACATTTCTTCATCAGAGGAGTTATTTTGAGAAGTATCATCATCTTTATCAATGTTGAAATTGATAAGAGTGTCATTCTTCTTTTCAAAATTTTGTGCAAAATTTTCCTCATAGAACATCCTTAATTCATCCAAGTAACTAGAAGATGATTTGACCGGTAGATCGAACTCTTGCTCAGGTAAAGGAATCATGGGATTCTGGGGTAGAGGTTCCAATGATGTCTCTTCATGGGGGAGATTAGTCAATGACATATTGTTTTGAGGACTAGAATTTGCTAATGACTCCATTTCTTCGACATTGGGACTAAAGCACTCCATTTTTTAGTCAGATTGTTGTTCCAGTACTTCTTCATAGTACTCCTCCAGTTCAATTAAGTGCTTGGGAAGAGTCACTATGGGAAGAATGAAATCTTGTGTAGGTAATGGAAGTATCTCATTCTCTTAAATATGTGGTATCTCAGGAGGAGCTTCTTCATAGGGATGAATTGCTCTAAGAGGATGGGTTTGTGGCTCAATGTCCTCCCACAAGTCCTTTTTATCAATACAAGAGTCTACAGAAATATCGTAATCTATTCCAAAATCAAGAGATGGTTTGTGTTTCTCTTCATAGTGCACTATCAACTTTTTCAAGTGACTAGAAGGAGGTTCAATAGAAAGATCATGCTCTTGTTCGAGAACTGGCTTCGTCTGGACTTCTTGTAGAGGTGGTAGCTCTGGTAACATCATCTCATGGAAAGGGTCGGTCATAGATTCATCATGAGACCCATCCTCCTCCCATGATTCTTTTTCATCATCAGGGTCAGTGAGAGTAGCATGATCCATTTCTGAGTCAAGATCTTGATCAGTTCCATCCTCAAAGTTTGTTTCTAGATCAGCCGAATGATCAAAAACTTCTTCATAAGGACAAATCAGATCATGTTCCAGTAATGGAGTTAGTTGAGTCTCTTGCATAAAAGATATCTCCTTATTCGAATCAGTCACATATTCCTCTGAGTCTAATTGTGAAGGAGTGTAGAATTCTTGTGACATAAACCCTTCTTCTATGGACTTCATTGATGAGACAACTGAAATTGAAGAGGTTTTGTCATTTAGGGAGTCGATCATTGCTAAAATCTCCTCAATAGTTGGGTATGGGTCTATGAAGTCAGAAGGTAGGTGAGTGTTGAAGTTTATCTCCAATTGATCTCCTGACTGTAGAGAATCCCCATATTGGCTACTCAATCTTTCATCTAAGAGCATAGTGCATGAATCATTATCCAGGTCGGACCTTGGCTCAGAAAATGGTTCTTTCTCTTATGATGTTGTGAAGAAATCATCTTTGAGTTCGATTATTAGCTCTGAGGATGATCAACTTGCACTGATGCTTGAAGATCATTAGAAGGCATATCCCACATGATTTCATAATCATCATCATAATCAACATGTGGATTAGGGATGTGCTTAGTTGAAATTTGGTGGCTGTTCTATATGTTGGCGTTGACAAATTGCATAAGTTGATCAAGATCAGCTATCAACTTCTTGGTCGCGGCTATCTGATCGGCTAGTTGTTGAGCTACCGACGTCTGTAAGGCACGTAGTTCTTCCATTAACGTACGTTGATTTCCATAAGAAGGATCTTCGGTGCACCCGTTGGGTTGATGTTGATAATAGCTCTCCTCATCATAGTATTGGTTTGCATTGTTTTCCAGGTTCCCTCCTACATTGCAGTCTGCACCTTGAAATCCGCCATAGTTAGGTTTTTCGTAGTAGCCTCCAGGGTGATATGGATTATAACTTGCGTTATATCCATAGTTGTATGAAGAAGCTGCTTTGAGTTTCCCAACTATACGATTCACGATTACTTGACGCAGAGCCATCACGTAGAGAGGGGGGGTGTTGAAGTAGTAAATTGATGTATGAGAATGGTCACCACATAGTTGATATCTAACAGTTGGTGGTGTCGACTGCTTCATTTTGAAGAGAGTTGGTACTTGAAACCAAAGAAAAACCTTATTAGATTTGACCAACCACTTCAAATCCAAGAAGATATGCAAAATCGAGTCCTTCACTTTTTAGGTTTTTGAAAAGAAAAAAGAAAAACCTAGAGAAACCTAAATTGACACAAAATTCGAAAAAGACGATTCTTACACCGTTGTCCCCGGCAACGGTGCCATTTTTTGATGGAGCTAAGACTTACACCAAAAGATTGCTCTTCCAATGGAAGTCCTAATGTACATCAAAAACCCTAGGGAGTTGATGTTCTCTCTAGGTTTACCTACAACTGGTGCTAGATAAATGCTCGAACCCCACAAGAGTGTGGAAGCCTTATCATATTATAGATTTAGGATTGAACCCAAAGGACAACGTTAAGAATCTGAGTGTCTTTATCTTGTTTTGTCTCGACCTAAGTTAATAGTCTATGACCAAAAGTTTGATTTGAGTTATTTAACCTAAAACATGCAAAAGTAAAGGAAAGTATAAAAACTAGTTTAAGGATTGAAATCTAAGATTAGCAAATGATGATGCATCACTGGGGTGATGCGGGTATTCACCCCCACTAAACATGCATTGTACCTGTACCAAACATAGCAAGCCTTGCAAGCAAGATACATGGATGTTGTGCAATGCCGATGTCTTGTGAGACAAGAGCATCGCACACATCCTTCATTGGCTGAGTAACTCTCATACGGTACATATCTACGTGTCAATAAAGATATGTAGTCTCTTAAGAGAGAATCTTACTCAACTTCGTGAAACGTGCATCGAAAAACTAACAAGCGAGCGATAATTACCAAATCGATTAGTATCCTTATAGACCATCCCTATTTCGAGGACATAGCTATGAGAAATATGGGAGTGTTGCAACGTCGGCCATCCTTGAATGAATGGTCAAGTACTTTGCACCACTTCCTCTGCAGAGTGTGTTCCTTGACCTATCAAGATCACACTTTTGTACGTCAACTGATTCCATTTCATAGTACAAAAGCAAAACGATGGAGGTGAGTTTACTCCACCCCTTGTAAATTGTTCCTAGATACCGAAACGGATGTGCGGTGGATACACACACTAGAAACAAACACTAAATCGGTATTCAAGTCCTAAGAGCGGTCGTAGACAAACCACAACGAAAGACAATAGAGGCACACAAGAACGCGGCCAACATTCAAGCATGTATGAAACGATTTAGTATTGAATCAGACAGATAATATCTGTTGGTGCAGACTACAAAGCACGGGTGGTGGGGCTAGTCCCCACACCCCAATAGATGGAACTACTCACTCCTCATAGTGGGAGAAACAAAGAGAGAGAAGAGAGAGAAGGAAAGCATCGTCGGAGTAGAAGAGTAGATCTATGACAGCTCGATGTAGATCGCCCAATCTTCAGGACTACTCCGACTTGGTTGATGAAGTCCATCTCTCCACCTCGATCCTCATGTCTACCTTCAGAATTGCAAGGGTGGAATGAGGTGGAACAATGGTGGAGAAGAGCTTGATGGAGATGAGATGGCGGTGGAGAAGCCTTGCGGCCTCCCGAATCTGATACCCAAATGAAGACCCTACTGGTCCTATTTATAGGCTTGGATGGGGTCTTCATGTTTTTGATGTGAGAATACTTCAAACGGTCTTCTCTCCAAACAGTCTTGGGTCCAAACGGTCTTGTCTCCAAATGGTCTTGGGTCCAAACGATCTTGGCCCCAAACGATCTTGTCTCCAAACGGTCTTGGATCCAAATGGTTTTGGCTCCAAATGGTCTTGGATCCAAATGGTCTCGGCAACCGGTCTTCATCCAAACGGTTTTGCTGTCCAATTGGTCTGGAGTCTTAACGATTTCAGGATCCAAACAGTCTTCATTTCCAAACAGTCTTGGGTCCAAACGGTCTTGGCTCCAAAGGGTCTTGGGTCCAAATGGTCTTAGGTCCAAACGGTCTTGGGTCCAAACAGTCTTGGCTCCAAATGGTCTTGGCTCCAAATGGTCTTGGCTACAAACGGTCTTGGGTCCAAACAGTCTTGGCCCCAAACGGTCTTGGCTCCAAACGGTCTTAGATCCAAATGGTTTTGGCTCCAAACAGTCTTGGGTCAAACGGTCTTGGCAACCGGTCTTCATCCAAACGGTCTTGCTGTCCAACCGGTCTGGAGTCTTAACGGCTTCAGGATCCAAATGATCGTTCATTGATCTGCCCGTCTAAACAATCTCTTGCCAACCGGTCTTGTGCCTTGGCTTCCAAACGGTCTTGAGACAATGATGCTTCACACAATCTTGAGATCGTGTGACCTCAAGAGGTCTTGAGACCGTATGAAGGGTAAAACCGGTTGGATGGCCAGACTGCGAGGGGATCAGATGTGTTATCGGATGGATGAGAATGATCTGCAGAGAAGAAGGAAAGTGGGTAGGGGAGGATGAGATCAAATAAACTAGAAACTAAGGTAATTAGAACTAGTAATGCGTTAATTACATGAAACTGAAGGAATACTTAAAGTGAACCAAAACAAGGGTAGATCAGTCGATATGAGGCACAAAATCCCTGGAATTGGCGACTGAGAGGATGAATCTGGAGGATTCATCACTTGTGTGCTATATTTCAATAAAATCCTAAGAAATCACATCTTATAGATGTTAAGAGGATTCTAAGGTACTTATCCAAAACCCCAAATTTTAGACTATGATATCCCAATTCAAGGGACTTTAATCTTACAACTTATAGTGATGCTGATTATGCAGGGTGCTTGATTGATAGAAAGTGCACAAGTGGCACTTATTTCCTCCTAGGACCATGCTTGGTGTCTTGGCTCTCCAAGAAATAGAGCACTGTGACATTATCAACCACCGAGGCTAAATACATTACAGTTGAGAGTTGTTGTGCCCTAATCCTATGGATGAAGCAAATGCTCCAAGACTTTAACATTCATTTTGATGTTTCTCCTCTCTATTGTGATAATACTAGTGCAATTAACTTGTCTTACAATCCTATATTGCATAGTAGAGCTAAACATATAAAGGTTCTCCATCACTTTCTTCATGATCTCATTGCCAAGAAGGATATTATTATCACGCATGTGGACACAGAAAATCAATTGGCGGACATTTTCACTAAACCTCTAACTAGAGAGCAATTTAATTTTATTAGATCAAAATTTTTTTATAACTACTTTGAATGAATTTGATATGCCTTCTAGATAGTTGTCATCTATCCTATATGTTTTGCATCTATCTTGATAATCTTTGCTTGCTAATGTTCTTAAAATCAGTTTTTCGTGTTCATTTTGCCTTGATTTTCTCCCTTTTTGGGTATTTTTCACAAACACATGTCTTATCACAAAATAGTACCCAATGATGAGTGATATGTGCCTAAGTATGTTCAATATACATAATGGACTTGAAAAATAAATTTAATTAACACTCAAATGGATAGAAATTAAGATTGATGGTTTTAGGTCAAGTTGACCATTGGTCGAGTTTTCCCAGAACAAACTCAACCAATCATTGCCGAGAGCTTTTTAAAAAGGGCCAATCGGTCGAGTATCTGAGTTGACAGAACTTGACCGATCACCAAGCCGAAGCTCGCTTAAGTTGGGTTTGGCCGACTATTCTCCCTCTCAACTAGAGTAAAGTTGACCAATTCCACTCTCTCAAGCCCTAAGCTCTCAACCCTTGACCTTCCCTTCCCTTACCTAGCCCTAATCCGACCTAGGGAGACCATCCTAGACCTTCCCCCTTGATAAACCTAGGTGTGTGAACATTTTTGGTGTTGTGTTTGGTGTTTTTGATCTCTTCTTCCTCTCCATTTGGCCTCCATGGCTTCAAATAGAAGGAAGAGAGCCGCCCCTAGCAATGCACCATCCTCCTCTCGTCCACCTACTTGATACCCTTTGATGAGACCTTCTTTGTCTCAAATGAGGTTGTTAATCAGTATAAGGATCTTCTTCCATGGAGTCCTTTTTCCCTTTAGATCCCTCTTTGAGCCTGGCCCTAGATGCTAAGAGGTCATCGATCAAGTGTCAAGGTTGCTTCAAGTTCACCACCTATCCGCCCTGGGTGTCGAACGTGCGTGCTTCAATAACTCTATGACTAGCACAAAATCCATTCACTAATTATACATGAACTTGCGTTGAAATTATGACACCCTTATACCCCCTCCTAATACTCAAGTCATCATTACATCTATGATATCTGGGAAGAAATTCCAAGTCTCGGAGGATATCCTGAATGTTTTCTTTTCAGGTGTCGATGAGAATGATACCTGGCTTAAGGATTACAGAGAGTATTTCGACCTTCTTGACCCTAAGAGTTTCTACAAGGAATACAAAATCACCCTTCCTGATATCCATCGTTACTTAAAGAAACCTCAGGTTCCCTATAAGAAGAAGAGCACCCTACCCTCCTCTGCCTTAGATCTTAAGAAGCATATACTTGCCCTAGTGGTCAATTGCAACATCTACCCCAAGGAAAATCAAACAGATATTGTAGAGAATACTGCGTTGATAATGTACTGCATCTTAGAGAATGTCAGAATCAAGTGGTCTAGATACATCCTATACCACATGACTTGTTTTGCCTTTGGAAAGAATATATGTGGCACCCATCCTCCATATCCTGCCTTGATATGTGGTCTTTTTCAGTTTGCCACTGAGAAATATCTCTTCCATGACTTCCACTAAAGACCTGCTAGGAAGGGAGTATGTATTAGTGAGACCACTATCTAGAAGTCTATCCCTATCCTTTCCTCCACCACACCCAGTGCCTCACCCTCTGCCTCTTCATATGCCTCTTCCTCTGCCTCAACTTCCCCTACCTCTACCTCCACCCGAGCACCTTCGCCTCCTCAGCCTACCCAACCTAGCCATGCCTCGTTCCGTGTGTCCAATGAAGCCCTCATGGGTTATATGATACACCAACAAACATACAACCACCAGGTCCAGGAGCACCTGCACCAAGATTTATGTTCAATCATGTCTAACATGAACTTATCATGTGCACACCCATACCCAACGTACTAGCCCTACCCGGGAAGTGAATATGCCTCCTTTGCATACAATCACTTTACCCTACCCCTCCACCTGCACCTGCACCTGAACCTTCCGTTGTTGCTCCCACACACTCTTCTATTGGTGGACCTTCTCCAGTCATCCTGCTACTACATGCTGGTCCCTTGGCCACTCTACTTGTCAGTCTTGGCAATTTTGCTCCTTCCTTCTCTCAGGCCAATGAGCCCTATACTCTTGGTATGACTTGGGATGAGTAGAATGCTCGTTGGCCCGGTCATCACTTCGGTCCTTCTGTTGATGAGGAGATGCCTGACCAGACTGATGATGAGCCTTCTGATGCTGATGTTGATGTCGGTGATGATGAGGATGATGGTGCTGCATCTGATGATGGTGATGGCTCTGGTAGTTCTTGTGATGACTCCGGTGATGAAGGAGATGTTACTACACCTTCAGACAGAGATGATGACTATGAGCCTGATGTTGAGGATGATGATGTTGTTGATATTGATGACCTATATATCTAGATGTTCTTAGTTTTTAGTCTAGTTAGCTGATCATATATATCTTTCTAGGCTATTTTGTATAAGAAACATCTAGGCACATGATTTGAGTTGTACTATTTTATCTTTAGCTTTCATCACTTTTTACTTGTAGTTGCTTTATGAGACCTTGCATTCTGGGTTGTAATCTATATTATGTGCACTCTTACTCTTTGATCTGTTATATCTTGTGAGTTGGTGCCATGTTTCACCATATTTTTTATTATGACTTAGCATGTTTTGGTTCTCTCGCCTTTGTTTGGTGTATGCTTATGAGATTGCATGTTTGGATATATGCTTGGTTGTGTTTGGAGAAGACTTGTTTTTATGCTCTTCTACCCCACTTCCTTTTTGATAATGCCAAATGGGGGAGAGAACTTTTAATGTCTTGAAACTCAACCATTTTATTTTTAATGCCTATGTGATCCTTTTCTTGTTCATGATATGCTTTATCATGTGACTTGCTAAAGGACCATATAGTACATGCATGTTATATTACTGTATAGATAGATTAACTATGCATGTTAAAGTAAGCATAGATTGAGGGGGGGGGGGAATTCACATTGTTCAAATCTTGAATATCCTTATAATTTACAAGGAAAAGGTATACTTACTATATCCTTTTCAATATGATTGAGAAATGGTTAGTCATTGTCAAAAAGGGGGAGAATGTTGACCTAAAGGTTATACATTGTCCATATTTTGATAATGACTTAACCATTCCATTCATATGTATCTTATATGTTTGTTCAAGATTGATTTCAGGCTTTAGGTACATGAAAAGGATCAAATTACACAAGCTCTAGCTTGTCCAAGTTCAAGTCAAATGCAATGCAAGTGTGCTAATAAGGAAATCACTTCAAATGACCTTAGAAGAATTTGTAATCACTTGTAATATGTCGGATACTTAATACCCAATTTTAATCACTTTATAACCAAATTAGAAAATTGATCACAGATTGTTGATCGGTCGAGTTACAATCTCGACCGATCCTATGGTTGATTTTTTGAAGATGGCCATTGATCGAGTTGTGCATTCACAGAACTTGACCGACTGAATCACAAAGCAAATTCAATTTTTGACTGATCGGTCGAGTTCCCCAGAACAAACTCGATCGATAGTTTGAAAATTGGGTTTGTCTTTTAGTCGATCGGTCGAGTTACCTTTATTGAAACTCGACCGAATGTACTATACGAAAAACACAAAAAAAGTGATGATAACCATTGGTGACTTGTTTGGGGTGAAAATAGATATGTTTCTTTGAGAAAAATGGCTATATTTCGGCCCTAAGTGTTCCCCAACTCAAGGGAGCACCCCCATCTATAAATAGGACCCCTTAGAGTTTATTCCAAGTTTGCTCATTCCATACATTCAAGGTCCTTGCTATAGTTGAGTGTGCTACTACTCCTTGAGCCCCTTTCTCTCTTTAGTTTACACTTCATTTTGTGATTTGTGAGTGAGTTAGGCTTATTGTAAGAGAGCTCCACCCTTGTGCATGTAAAACTCTCAATCTTCTACTACTTCCTTGTCCCCTTATAACATGAAGAAAAGGTGAAGCAAGCTCCATCGAGTGAAGAAGGAAATGTAGCTGGTCCTCTTTAAGGTTGCTGAAGAGGTGGTGATCTTCTCCAAGTGAAGGAGAAGGCAAAGGCTAAAGATCTAAGAGGAGAAGCAAAGTCCTTCTAGGCGGAAGACTTGAGCTTGAGTGGGTAAGACCTTGATGAAGGTTGAAGACTCAAGCTAAGTGGGTAAGCTCCTTGGTAAGGTGGATATCTCCTTGTGGTTGAATGGGTAAGTCCTTTGGTGGTCTATTGTTGTAACTCTTATTGGTGATAATACAGAGAAAGGCACTTGCAAAGTCCTAGAGGTTGACCTCTCTAGGTAGTGGATTGACTCACTTCTAGTTTGAAGTGTGGAACCACTCAACGTCCCTTTGTCAAGTGCTTGCTATCAATCTCTCTCATCCTGAATATGCTTGTTAGATAGGACTTCAAGTTGCAATGTATCTATTGCCTTAGTCTTGATATAAATTGAAGGTCTAATATGTTTTGTGAGAAATTTTGTAGCTCTATTCACCCCCATCAAATCTTGTTGTCACATATTTGTTTGAATTAAACTTTGATCAATGTTCTAGTTTTTCTTAATCATAGTTTGATTTTTCTTAATTTTACTGTCAAATCTCAAATAATACTCATCCACTCAATTAGGTTGTCCACTTGTATAATAAGCCAAGAATGATTGGTTGTGAGATTTGTATGTTTTCATCGTTGAGCAAGGTTCCTATATGATAAATTGACAAGTCCTAAAGTGAGAAGGAATGAACTTTGTCGTACTACCCGAGTTTTGACTTGTTAGTCAAGTATTTCTTGGATACTTTTTAGTGGTGACAAATATTGTATAATCAGATGCTTTTTTTAAATAACAAGACGGATTTCTCAATTATGGAATTCACATTATTTATTAGACATTTTACTGTAAAATACTTGGGTATTAATCATTTTAATAGATGTCGATTTTTATGTTTTACAATTGATTAACCCAACTCTCTATAAGTCATAATCTTTGTGAGGGTCTCCATATAGGTGTCTTAGGGATATTGATATCGTAAATGTAATTTAACATGCATTTTTATTACCAAATTAATTATTCAGCATATAATTTCTTTGTTGTGACGACTTGCATTTTTTTATGCTCCTCTATATTATAATAATTAAGTGAATTTGTGAATTACTTTGAATTTAAGAAAATAGGATCACAAAAAATAATTTCCAATAGGTCGATAGAGAAAGTACATATAGTGATGCCATATTTTATATGCAAATAAATTTACACATGTGATACTTTAGGATATGTTCAAGTGAGGGGAGGAACGTGGAATTAGGGACCAAGAAGTTGTTAGATAGGAAAGGATCATGAATGCATATTTTCCTTCAACTTATTGAATTAGACATCCATAATGGGAGTCTGAAAAGTCACAATCGCAATTCTTTGTGTTAGTAATCCAATCCAGTTATGTGTGAAGAACTGAACTATATATCTTATTATTATGTAATGGTTTGTACATAATATATTAATAACTAAATAGTAAGGACATAAATTAAATGTATGTCAATCTGTGTGACTTACAAAAATAAGGACTCAAAAAAATGTTGATGTTATAAATTACTGGCAATCTTTAGCTAAAAAGATAATTAGTCATTTTGGATCAGCTTTATTATGAGTCCATTTATGCATTATGTATGTTCAAAATTATTTCATAAACAACTTTTTTGTATACCAATTTTTTGACAATGACGCACGATGTATAATATTTTCTACCACTTATTTTAGTTTTACAATATATGAGTGAATTTGTAGGGGTTTCTAAGTTAACAAACTTCATATGTATTTGTGAGTTGCAATTAAAATCCTAAAATGTCTTGTATGCTCTTTTTTCTCATGTAATAGAATGAGAAAAAAGAAATAAAATATATTTAGTGGATGATTTTCTTACAACATGTTTTCCAGATGATATTTCTGCAAAGCTTACCCATCACTTCATAGTAATATAATATTAGCTTCTAGAATATTTTATCAAAATACTAAATAATTGGAATGAAGAATCATCCCACAATGATGTTGTGCATCACTTAAAGTCTAAATACTCAAGTACACCTTAATTTTTAAAGTGAAATACTTCTTCTTACTGCAATCAAAATATCATGAAAAATAAATATTACACTCATAAATTAAACATTATATAGTGATACAATATCTTCATTTGTTCCTTTAGATGTGTGTAAAAAACTTCTTTTCTAGTGACTGATATTTTCACTTTCTAGTTATGAACGTTTATATATTATTCTTATGTGTATTCTTTTCCAAGAAAATTCTAAAATATTAAAAGAGAAGCACGATAAATAACCTTTTTGCTATATTAAATGGTAATAAATCTTGGTAATTTTATCATCAATGATATCAAATTACTTACATTTGATATTAAATTATGTTTCTTGTGATATATATATCATTTCACAATTACAAACTTTAGTATTGAGATTTATGTATATATTCTTTTTATATATTCAAAATTATCATATATCAACAATTTCACACCACCCTCTCAGGGCCAGGGGTTTTGAAAAAGTAAAAGTTACCATATTAGTGTGAAATCATTGGAGGATGACTATATTGTTATTAAATGAAAATATCTAATCTTACATAATTTTGTATGTTACTTCTTTTATCTTCCACCTTCTCAATGAATGTGTTGGGGGTGAGCGGCAAAGTGGCTCTTCCTGGGACATGTTCCTTGTGATAAAAAAAACCATGTCAAATTAGATTTCTTTACCTACTTATCTTGTTAGAAGTACAAAGCCTTAGATGATATGCAATGTAATTATTCAAATATTTTGAAATGAACGTTTCACACATGTATATATCATATTTGCATAAATATTTTAACCAACTTAAATTAGGAGCGTGGAGGAAAAGACAACAACTCAACATATACTAATGTCATCCAAATAAGTTGATGTTTGTATTTAGTATTATGTTTTTCTAAGTTCTATAAAGTACAAAGTTACAAAATACATTACTTAGTACCTCAAGTACCCAATAAATACATTGTCTAACCCTAGTTTGATGTAAAATCGGGATGACTTTGCCCTTAATTTTGTAGGATGTTGTAAACGTTATGTGGCATTCATATTTTTTTATTTGTTTAGTATTTTTACATAGAATTCAATTTATATTGCAACTAAAACGGTCAAAAATTATGATATAGGAGGCGTACTATACTATTCTAGTGGAGGACCAATGTGACTTCAACATTTTCCCTCATAATGGATTTCTATTAGGCTCCTAACAAATAACTGTAGAAGGCCTCTTATAGTGAAGTCGTCTGAAGTAGCATGTCTCACTAGTACATAACATGCCTTTAGTGTCGGTTTTTTAAGGCCTTTAGTGTCGGTTCTTAAGTGACACCTATGTGGGCGCTGCTAAAAGCCCAACCGTTACACGTCGATTTTCAAACCGATGCCAAAACCCTTCGCGCGCCACCGAAAATGCGCCAAAAATGTGCCAGCAGGGGGTATAGGCATCGGTTATTAGGTTTGAAACCAACGCCACATACCTTCGTGCCACAGAAAGAGCGCCATCTGGGGCACTATCGGCATCGGTTTCTTAGTGATAACCGACGCCATCTCACCCGCTGCCACGGCCGTGGACGTCGATTACTAGTAGGGCAACCGAAACTGTTACTCTATGTCGTCGGTTTTATACAAATATCCGACGCCTGTTTTATGTCTGGTCCATTGCCAAATCGACGTCGGTTACTAGTATGGAAACCGACATTGTAACAATACATCATCAGTTCTTTTCAAATAACTGACGCCGATGTTTTTTTTCTTTTTCTGTCAGTTTGTAGACCTGTTGTGGCTGGTCGCAGGATGAGAAACCTGCAGTTCAGTTATGAACTATAGGTTTTATGACATCCATTGATATCAGCCAACAACAGGCCACAAACCTGCAAAATTAACATGATGGACAATATTATATATATGTGATTCACACTCATGTATAAGAACATTTAATTCATATTTTTTTTTCATCACACGCATGTAGAAACTAGTAGCAACCTGCAGTTCCATTTATTTTATCTATTTTCACATTTAGACACATGTAGAAGCATTCATGTATTGATGATTTTCACACAAAATTCATAAAAATTCATTCACATTGTCATCATTGTCAACAAAATCATATATTCAAAGAGCCATGAAACAGCAAAAGAAGCCACAATGAAGGGAAGCATGATACATATACAATACATAAAGTGCAGCACGCACAAGTGTTTCAGATTCATATAACAACATGACAGACTAACACATATATAGTGCATAATAATAATAGTACCGGATTTACATACAACACTATAGCTTAGTACATATATATAGTGGGACTAAGGTGATGATCCCACCTACTAAAACAGGTTACCGACAACTACATGTTATGACTGGGAGGTCGTGATTCAGCAACTGTATGCATTAGCCGGAGGACAAACATATTTCACCACGAGTCAACATTGAAGAAGGTCTACTCTACTGACCTTCTTCAATGTTGACTCGTGGTGAAATCTGTTTGTCCTCCTGCTAATGCATACAGTTGCTGAATCACAACCTCCCAGTCGTAACATGTAGTTGTCGGTAACCTGTTTTAGCAGGTGGAATTGTCACCTTAGTCCCACTATATATCTATATAACCTTAGTGTGGGATGCTTGCTTTCTCTCCGACTGTTGCACTTTGTATTTACAAAGCAATGTCGATAGCCTGCATAGCTATGTCATGGCCATCATGCATAGCCTGTAGTCTTTGGTGAATGCCTGCAAATTAAATAGAATTGCTATTAACTAGTATCCTAAAATTTTGATAAAAAACATACTTACATAATATAATAATAAATGAACATATAGATAGAAACCTCAGGGATATATTCTTAAAACTTACATTGTCAGGCAGTGCAAGCACGTCCTCACCCTCACGGTGATCATCAGCACAGTCATCATGGGAACATAATAAAAATATAAACATCCATGCCTCTAATATTGTGATCTTTTATCAATTAACAATCCTTCATTATGATCCCCGCGAACATACAAGTCATTGTGATCCCCAACTTCAATGTTTGGTGGTGTTGGCAACCCAACTGAGAATGGATTGGAGTCATCATACTTATCATAGTACTCTTCTTCATCTATAGGATCTTCAATGAACTGTCTTTTACCATGAAGAACAACCGACCATTTATCATTTGCAGGATCATCGATATAAAATACTTGTTTTGCCTATGATGCCAATATGAATGGTTCATCCTTCTCACCAATCTTTTCAAAGTTCACTAACGTGAAATCCAATTCATCCACTATAACTCCTTTGTTGTTGTCAACCCAATTACATTTCAAGAGCGGAATTCTGAAATCTACATAGTCAAACTCCCATATGTCTTCAATGACACAGTAATATGACATTTTAGCCTCACGTGGACTTTTATCCTTTGCACTTGCAAAAAACAATGAAGACGCTTCAAGGGTGACCCCATTGTTTTGTACGACACTCTTATCATCTTGACGCTTTGTGTAATATGAGAAACCATTTATGTCAAACCCTTCATAAGACATAACATTCAAGTTTGGTTTAAAGGCGAGGCATTTGATGGTTTCAGTAACATTATCTGGTGTTTGAGATAGTTGATGTAAGACTTTATCTTCAAACCACTTAATAAATGTCTTGTTATGCTCTCTAGCAAGCCACATTGAATTGGATCGAGGATATTATCTCTTGATGAAATTGGTATGTTCCTCGATATAAACACTCACTTCGTCAATGTTGTGTAAAATATACAAGTGACCTTGCTCCAACTGCTCACGGCTGATTACTTTCACCCGTGCTCCCAAAACGCCTTTGCCAAAATGCTCCTCAATATTCTTGTCATTCACGGGAGCGTCATTACCACTCAGAAAGTCATTGCAAAAATCCATAACCTCTCTCGCCACATAACCCTCAATAATACTCCCTTCAGGTCGATAATGGTTTCGAACATCACCTTTAAAAACGCTCATGTATCGTTCAAAGGGATACATCCAATGCAAGAAAATTGGTCCCAAAATTTTCACTTCCCTAGTCAAGTGGACAACAAGATGTACCATGATATCAAAGAACGACGGAGGAAAATACATCTCAAGATGACATAGGGTAACAACCACTTCCCTTTGCAAATTATCTATAGTATCACGGTCAATAACTTTGCTGTACAGACTGTTGAAAAAGAAACAAGGTTTGGTAATTGCAAACCTTACATGCTTCGGCAATATAGATCTAATTGCCACAAGCAATATTTGTTGCATTAGAATGTGACAATCATGATATTTAAGACCTATCAACTTCAGATCTTTCATTGATACCAATGTACGGATGTTGGATGAGTAACCCAGTGGCACCTTAACATTTACCAAATATTCACAAAATGCTTTCTTCTCCTTTCTAGACAACGTGTAACAAGTGGGAGGTAAGTATGTTCTTTTATTACCCATTTCAGGTAATTCTGTTAATTCTGACCTTATTCCCATTTCACGTAGGTCCATTCTGGATTTTATCCCATCTTTAATCTTACCTGGTATATTCAACAGAGTACCGATGACGCTATCACATACATTTTTCTCAATGTGCATGACATCGATACAATGCATGACTGTCAAAGAACTCCAATAAGGAAGATCCAAAAATATTGACTTCTTCTTGAATAAAGACTTGTCACTCCTTGTGTCCATCGTACATTGTGATCTCTTACCAAATTCATTGGCGATGTCTTTCACTCTTTCATAAACATCCTCCCTTGATATAGGTTTAGGTGCACTACGTTCCTCATTCTGTCCATTGAATGATTTGTGCAACCTACGATACAGATGAAATTTTGGAAGAAACCTTCAATGAGAAAGATATACAATCTTGCCGCCATGTTTTAGTCGTATTGAATCAGTGTTCTCTTCACATATAGGACATGCTTTAGATCCTTTGACACTATATCCAGACAATTTCCCATATGCTGGAAATCATTCACAATGCAAAACAACATAGCGTGCAAACAAAATGTCTCTCTTCATGAAGCATAATAGGTCATCACATCTTCACCCTAGAGTTTCTTTAAGTCATCAATCAGAGGTTCAAGATAAACATTGATATCATTTCCAAGTTGTTTAGGGCCCGATATCAACAACGACAACATAACATACTTATTTTTCATACACAATCAGGGAGGAAGATTGTATATAACAAGCATTACTGGCCAAGTGCTATGTTGGCTGCTCAATGTCCCGTACGGATTCATCCCATCTATACAAAGCCCAAGTCTTAGATTCCTATCCTCTTGACCGAATTCAGGGTACAATAGATCAATCTTCTTCCACTGTGGGGAATCAGACGCATGTCATAGGATCCCATCATTATTTTTCTTAACATCTGCATGCCACCTCAAATTCTTTGCATCTATAGGATTGGCAAACAAGCGTTGAAACTGTGGTATTATAGGTAGATACCACATCACCTTGGCGGGAGAACCAGTTTTGGACTCCCCCGAAGTTGTCAATTTATACCTTGACGCACCACATTTCGGACAATCTTTCAAATTCACATAGTCCTTTTGAAATAATACACAATCATTCAGGCATGCGTGTATCTTCTTGGCCTCCATTCCCATTGGGCACAACAATTTCTTTAACTGGTATGTTGAGATCGGCAGCTCATTTCCTTTAGGAAGAATTTCTTTCAACAAAGACAACAATGACATGAAGCTTTTGTCGCTCCATTGATTTTTAGCTTTTAGTTTATACAATCTCAACACAGTGCTAAGCTTCGTAAACTTACAACCCGTGTATAATGGTATCTCATCATCATGCACAATGTTTCTAAACATGGGAGGTGGATCGGTGTGCTCTACCCCACAACTATCCATCATCGCATCAACGATGTCTACTAGAACTGGTTCATTCACATCTACGTCATCAGAGGAAATTACTTCTTCCACACAAGCACTGCTATCGACATCCACTAGTTTCAGGTTTGAAATCTCATCATGCCAGTGCCATTCTGTATAGCCTTGTACAATCCCGTTGCACATGACATGACTTCTGATTTCGTCACCAATACTGACTTTCAAGTTGTTACCTCAATGCCTACATGGACAGTAGAACCTATCTCCAAGTTGTTTCCTATGTTCCTCGGCAAATCTAACAAACTGATCAAGACCAGAAATAAACTCTGGGGTGCAGCGATTGCGAATGGACATCCATGATCTATCCAATCTATGATCAAAGAGAAAATAAGTATATATTACAAAAAGATTAGGGTCTAGGGTAAACAGAGTAGTGTTTATGGTTAAAACTTTAGGGTTTATACATGTGATGTCATTCTTAAATGTGTACCAGCTATTCCATTCTTGAACACCTAATCTCACTAGTAAGTGTATAATGTGTATTGGGTTTTCAAGAAAATTTTGGCAGCATTTCCCCGCTGTTCTCCAAGTACATATGTACTTAGAGAACAAATGGGGAAATGCTGCCGACATTTTCTTGAAAACCCAATACACATTATACACTTACATCCTAAGTGAGATTAGGTTTTCAAGAACAGTCCCAAATTGGGGACTATCCAATATTTACTCCTAATGAGTAAATCTCAGACGGGTTTCTAGGACAACAAATACAACACCAATTCCTTGTTCACAACCCTATTCAACACACAATTTCTTATAAAAACATTTATGGACAGCCATAACAACATATCAATGCTTCCTAAATTAATCAACATTAATAGCTTATGAATGTTTAAATGCATTTAAATATAAATCCCTAAATTTAAATAATGTGATGAATAAAAAATCATTAGATGAACAAGTAGATAAGTAAATACAAATCAATATTTAAGTAAATACAAATCAGAGGGCAAGACAAAGGGTTTTTGGGGATGTTTACCTCTGTTTGAGCCCAGTCGGGCGTCTTGCTCTGGAGCAGGGAGAGAGGCGAGATAGATGGGTGCACGTGGAAGCCGAACGGGTAGGCAGAAGGCCGGCGAACTCCTGAATCGTAATGGGAGTGATCATTGAAAAAATACTAGACAATCATATGTTAAAATTAAGCATTTTATTTTTATCATATATTATTAATAACCAAGCCAATCATCAATTCTATTAAATAAACTTTACATGTTTATACGGATTATTTGTTAACATAGTTATAATAAGGATAAAAGAACATTCATAATGAAATTTATCAGTAATTTGTAACATTCAATAACCAAGCCAATCATCAATTCAGTTAGAAGCATTCATGTAGAAACTTTCAGTTCCATTCATTAATCTCTTTTTACATCCACACACAGGGGTTGGTGTACCCCTAAATAGTAACTAAACAAAGGGGTTGGTGTACCCCTTAACATACGCATAATTAAAATAACTATTAATACAGACAAGTCTAGATAGATAGACAACTAAATACTACACCAACATGGTCCCGCATCAGTAACTTCGAGGACTTATCATTGTGGCGATCTTCTCCTGAAGTTCAGAAAAGAAAGCAGCTATGAGTATTGATTGCTTTCAGACAAAAAGTTTTACACAAATTTTTTGTCTTGACAATTATATTTGTTAATTGGACCTACCGTGGCCTTTTTGATGATTGTGCTGTGTCGCGGAGCTCCTCACTGTATTTAGACAAATCTGAACTGACAGGGGCCTCATAATCAGATTCGTCTGAACTTGAGCTGATACCCTCCACCGTGCGCTCATACCGCCGTAGATGATTGGGGGTCTCATAGTTGATGTTGGTTATCCAAACATTGATGGTATTATGGCCAACTGGACGGAGAAAAAGTCTGTCGCTACGACCCACATACATCTTTCCAATCCAATCACGCCAACCGGATTTTGATACAAGATTTCCCGCCAAATCATACTCAACCTCGATAACATGTTAATAATTGCCAAAATTTAGGGTCACTTCACCAGGCCTGTAGTGTCTTCCTTTTAGAAAATGCTAATGTTTGGGTATGGCCAATTGGTTTAAGGAACGATCATCTAGGATGATGTCCAATTGTTCTTCAATGGGGAACATTAACATTGACATAGAGGCCCAGTTCATAGTGACGGTTGTGGGTGGACATAGACAACATAATATTAGTATTAACAAAGTGTACGTAAGTACATATAACGATGTTATATATTTTTAGAATAAATGTAAGTACATATATTAATGATGTTATAAATTTTCAGACTAGTATTTTCTATAATTTGATGTATCTTGGTATTTCATAAAATGAGGTGACACTTATTATCTATTTGTTTTATCAACACTCATATTTAGTTTTATGAGTACATGACACTATGTTTGAAATACTTTTTAAAAGGATAAAAGAACATACTTATAATAAGGACCTAGGCACATTCTAATTATTTTGAAGTGAATCAGAAAATGAACAGGAGCCTGGGTCCTATCCGCTAATAACATCAAAAAAGTCAAACCTAAAACTGGAAATGCACACTACAAATTTTAACACGATCGTGTATGAATGCAAAACAATACTGAACTGAATTAGGATCAATCATAGGGATTGGTTAACTAAATTATCATTGACATCTACTTGTTTAAAAAATAGGTTAAGCCAAGGTCAACACACATTAAAAAATAGGTTAAGCCAAGGATGAATTGAAGATGCAAACCTAGTCAATTGGAGGCTTTACCTCTAGTAGTGGCAGTGGTGATGATAATGGCAAGCTCTGGTTCCGACTGTTGCTGTTGGCGCTGGCTACTGGCACTGGCTTTGGCTCTGGCAGTAGGACTACTAGCACGGTGGCTAGGCTTTGGCTCCGGCAGTAGGACTGCTAGCACCGGCGAGAGGAGGACCGGTTGGATGAGAGGACCAACGACGGTGGCGGATCCACGAACAGCGAGCTCCACGGAGGCGGCAAGTTCCACGAACGACGGCGAGCTCCACAAACGGCAAGCTCCACGGCGGCGGCAAGCTCCACGGAGGCGGCGAGCTCCACGAACGGCGGTGATGGCAGTAGTAGTAGAATGGCGTCGGCGAGCAAGGAGATCGGCGGCGGCAAGCAAGGAGATCGGCGGCGGCGAGCAAGGAGAACGCCGGAATCGCCAGACCCTAATAGCCGATTGCAATCACAGAGAGAAAGGGGAAGAGTCGGGCTCACTCGTGCGATATTAAGTTAACATTCAGTGTCGGTTATTCAACACAACCGACACATAAAACTAACAGTGTCTATTAACAACACAACCCAACACCTATTCCAAATGATAATCGTCGGTTTTAACTAGAAATAAACCGACGTCTATCTACATACGCCGATTAAAAAATTGGTTCTCGATTAATAACCATAGTCGTCGGTTGTTTTGAAAATCCGACGCTCAAAGGGTGTGAAAAATTTCCTGCGAAAAGCGCGGAAAAAACCATAAGTGTCGGTCATTGATGTAAAATCGACGATCAAAATGTGCCCTATTTCTGTTTCGCGAATAACCTTTCATCGTCAGTTTTTTAGTTACTGACCGATGTCATATGTTAAATTTTTAGAGGTAATTTTTTCGCTGGAAATTTTGGATTTGGCGGTTAATTTTCAGCGTCAGTGTGTTATTAAGTAACCGACACTGAATAAAAGCGATACCCGTGTCTGGTCGCCCTTCACAGTTTGATGTCGGTTTATTTTATAAACCGACGCTTTATTGTTTAGGTGTCGATGTATTATTACAACCAACACCTTTAAAAGTGAAGTTATAAGCCATTTCTGTAGTAGTGTCTCTTATGGTTTCCTATATTGATGTGTGTCCAATATGCCTCTTCTTGAGAGGGATTTCTCGACAAAAGTAAATAAAAACAACGATTAACCATTGTCTATTTTAAGGTCTTTCAAAAACATATGTCAACGTATATGAAAGAAAAAACATAAGATCTGTAACTTTGATATGTCCCATATAAAAAAAGAAGTGTCATCATTATAAACGTAGCCATGGAAACGTAATAATACAGCATATCAAACACAATGAAAAAAAATATCGTGTATAGAGAACAGAAGGATATATTGTTAATAGCGTCATGATGTAAAGACGAAGTAAGGATCCATTGATAACACCTTTGAGTTATCATCGTTGATGAAAGTTGGAGTAATGACGACACATTGCTTATTGTTTCATTGTGTGATGGTAATATTGCTCCCGTAGTTGGGATCAACCTGATTACAACTTGTTGGTGCGCGACAACATGTGTCAACTACGTACCTGTGGGTCGTCACCGTCACGGAAACACATCGCTTGGGCATGCATTCAACATCCGTGAATCGAAGGACTCCATTATATATCACCGTCTATGCCTACTTCAACTCGGATGTAGGCAACGAGAGACACAAACTCATCACAGAATTCAGTATATATCTTGCGCATCAACGTATCATCAACAAGCCAAGAGCACACTACTAAAAAGCAGTCTGTTGGTGACATCCAAGCATGCCATCTTTAACTTAAAAGATTACGTACCTAACAATTGTCCATCTAATGACCGTCATCTTTCAGCCGTGCTCTATGCAGTATGTAGGCTCAAGTGCTGCACATCACCTATACTTAGATTCTGACTTTTAGGAACTCGCAATAGGTGACATCATGGACAGTCATTCAACTAACAATAAATTACATATACAGCTATCACTTTTTTAATGAAAAACAACAACAGAAAATGTCATCTAATCAATATAAACTGACATGTACGTACATCATATATGGAAGCAACAGCCATCACTCAACGTAAAAGATTATTTTCATGACTATCGACTTTTGAATATCAAGATTACGCTGAATCACTATATGAATATGTATATAAAAAATTGAAGCATCTTTGAAATATAAAGAAGTGATACTTATATTTCACACAAACATGATTTACAAGGGGAGGACATTTACCTTGCCCCCAAACAAAAATGTACAAACTCAAATTGCAAAACTACTTCTTGAGTACATATTACTTTAGCCGTGAAGCTATACATATTGCAGTTTTCCAACACACATTGATGCCTAAACTACTCACCAAATTAAAATTGTACAAAAAATGAGAAGGTGTGACGTTTAGTTGGTATCAAGTAGCTGCGTTGTTCATCAAAAAATGAAAAACTGCCAGTTAAGAAGAAAGGCCATCAGCACAACATCCTATAGTCAAGCCTCCCACTCTTCCTCCTTGCATCATTCTTGTTCTCAGGCATAAAAAGCCAACAAACCAACTTAGACTTCATCACCATTGGACAAAAACCTCCATATAACATCCACGACTCTCACCAAATCTTCTATCATCAGGATACCCTTATCATCTAACTTCACCAACTGTCATCCAACCAAAACCATCCAGAAAAACAAACAAAGTCACATCCCTACAAAAGCTTCCCACCTAGCCATCCAAGAAACGACCAACAATAAGGATGCAACTGCAATCCACGTCATCCCATCACCTTAGTAGCTGTAAGATCTATTTACCTACACTTCTGTAGCCAGCCAAAATCCTATGGTAGACATTATTGAACTCACCTTCGCCTTCACCATATTTGACAAGTTCTTCATCATCTGAAACACCATCCAAATCCCTTGATTTACCTCTGCTCTTCTATGGGTACATTCTATCCTCTTAATGCCTTGAGCTATTCCATCAACACTACTCTGATCTGCTTCTTATATATCATGGAAGTGGGGTCAGATGATAAAACCTTCAACCCAATGAAGTCATACAGCCGTTTATGAGTCAGGTAGCACTTCCGCCTCGTCCAAACCTAGCACCCTCTGGTTGCAGAAATGGGTGGCAGGGGATGGTCTCCCTAGTGATTCTCAAAGGTGCCCAAGGAAGAATGCGGCCTCCAGAGTAGGGGTTCAATGCCTAATGTATGCAGTTGATGAAGAGGCAGTTTATACCTGTAAAGAGAATCCAATGCCTGAAAAGAGACAATCAGGAAACCATTTTATTATTTCGCCACCTTGGATAACGTTGTTATGAAACATAAATCAAAGTAGTTGACTCTAACCTACATAGGTATATCCTCCATGTGAGCCTACATCTGCACAAGGTGACCCATAGAATCCTCAAAGGCGTGTTTCCAATCCGAGATGGAGCAAACATCCTCAAATGATCCCATGAGTTGTGTTTTAGAGCCTTCTTTCCAATAGACACATGGGATACCATCCAGCCAGTACCAAGCTAGGCTCTTTTGTATCCCCAGGTATGTCATTGACCCACTAAATCACTAAATCCTCCCCCATGAACCACGGACACTATGTCCATTTTTTGCCACATAATCTTGCCATTCATAGTCACTACTATCACCTGCTTGCATTTTTTGAAGAAGAGCATGCACGTCTTACACAAAAGAGAGATTCATACATCATTTCCTGTTGAAAAGGAAAGTAATTTTAGTGAATACCTTATGCCAACCAAATGTAATCATTGATTGCTTGTAATATTTAGATATAACAATGCCTACCTTTTTAGCTGTAGTTTGTTTAGACTTCTTTGATTTCTTCCTATTGTTTTTCTTCTTGACTTGTTTCCATGATGGTGAGATCTCTACCAGGACTATAAATTTCCATTGCAGCCTCGTCCATCCACTTGATCAAGGTTTCCTAGATAAAACTCAAGCATGGACATGCAGTTGTGAGAACTTGTAAGTAGGACGAAGATATACAAAGACATCTAATTTTTTAGGACATTATTACCTCCATGAAAGTATTAGCAAGAGCCACACTGAACTCAAAGGTGTACCCCTCTTAGATCAACCTCTTCCAGTACAGTATCTCATTATAATGTCTTCTCATACTTGCATCTGCCTCGAGAAGCTGGAAAACACATGAATTTTTATACTTTAGATGAAACAAAACAATAATGGCAGCAACAATTTACAGAAATCCACCTAAGAATTATGATCGATTGAAGAGGTAAGATACATATATTTATCGAAATGGTAACTAAAACCTGAATTTGCATGGTAATCTTCCTTGTTGATTCTTCATTCTTAATGGTGTGATCTCTTAGAGACCAGCAGTTATCTCCATATGAATCATCAGGTGTTGAACTAGAAACTGTCATCCCTTTTGGTGTTTTTCCAAGAGCAGCTTTCCTTCATCGGGCCTTGGAAAATACAACATGGTACTTCTCGAGCTCCAGAAAAGCTTCAGTCCTGATCGCTATATTATACCTGATGTTAGTGATTTGCTGCATCGAGCTTCTTAGTTTCGTTATACTTCTACAACCATGATGGGAGAGTGAAAGTCGATGAATGAATGGAACCACTGTCACGGTCGTTGTTTTGATCCTTCCCTTGGCTTCTTAATGAAATTTGCAAGTCACTGAAAATGAATGAAATGAAAAATAATTCCATCTCTGAATCCAATATGATTTGATTCTAAAACAATGTTCACTCTTTCTACTTTTTGTTGAGATATTTTTAGAGGAAGACGACAATCACCGACTCGTAGCTCAGAAAGACAAAAACTTTCCCAAAAGCTAGCGAAACAATGACTCAATTTGGAAGCACACGAAACAGGAAAGTATATGCATATATGTCAGTAAGAAATGGAATGACTATATGGTTTCAAAGAATTTTTTTGAAGATGAATGTAAATAGTGATGCATCTCCACTTCCTACATAACAAAAGGAACTGCAACTGTCTGCAGATTGCACACTTTTCCTCTAAAGCAAGAAATCTAGAACAAGAAATGAACACAATGGCCGCCCGTTGGTCCATTGCTATTTGTAAAACCAAAATCTAGGTAGCTATGTGACGATCTTTATTAATTTTAAAACAAATGCCAATTTAATGAAGAAATTGTTTTCCTTGCAATAAAGTTAGTATTGTTGAATTACTACAAAATATTGCAGAAGTCCACACCAATATATAGAATCAATAAGATTCTAAGATTTACCTGTCACAGTTGAGGCTCAAATCCACCATACATACTAAAGGAAGTGCTTATATTTATCAGTGGATGGACATGTATTCAGGATGATCGGTGACAATGATGATCACCCAATCAAATACCTACAGATCCCTACAAGGCTAGAACAAGGAATTCATTAGTAGGACATAAAACCGAATTCTCCTTATGCCCATCTCAACACATTGTAAACCAAAACTTAACACACAACAAGTATCCATGACAACAAGCATTGGGGTTCATGTAGTGATAAGAAACATAACTTGTGGATAATCGATAGAGGTCTATGACACATCTACAAGGTATATATCACCTGCAGCTGGGGAAGAATAACAACAAATACACCTTGTACACGCATTCAAGTTGGGTCCACCCAAATCATTAATAGGGTTTGCCATTAATTCGACACCCTAACTTTGGGCCTCCCAACCACATATGAAATTAAAATTATATGAACACAAACATATAACATAAACAACTCTAGAACTAGATATGTGACACATCCAAAGGGAATATAGATACTTTGATTTCATGGAAGCGGCACAAGAAAATTCTAGAAATGTAACAGATAAATGAAATGGTACCAAAAACATATTAATATGGCTAAAATCTATCTATATATTTCTAAATGAGTTGAAAGTGACTTGTCTAAATAAAATACAATGAAAAGTTCTCCTCCAATGTCAAGGCGTTCACTTACTGCTCACCGATCTCAATAACATGCCTTGACTCGTTCGAACAACCTAGCAGGCAAGGTTCTATATAAATTTTGTGCTTACTAGGCGAGGAGCTTAGGAGGAAGAAAAGGGTTAGTCATTTAGGGGGTGAAGGTTTTGAGAGGGAGGTGGGGGTGGGGAGTCCGTCCAGGTGAGGGGTTTGGAGATGAATGAGATGGGATGGCTTAACATGTCAACCTAGAGATATTGCACTACGGTGGAGTGATATTCCAATGTGACTCAGATAGGACGGGCCTTCAAAGTCAAATGGGGAAGTGTCCTATCATGACAAAGTCATTGAAACATCATTGGGAACTAATTTAGGCCCTCATCATGAGAGAGCCCTCTCATGACAAGTGAGACAAATTTCATCATGAGGGACCAAAATGTCAAGGTGACCCGTGGAGGAAGTCCTAAAACATAAAATCTACTCCGAAATCATGACCTAGACATCCTAATGAAAATCAATGAGACAAGTTGCAGATTAAGTGGATAATGTTTTATACCCCAACTTGATTAGGAGAGACAATGCCTAATTACTAGTTCTCATGTAAATCAAGTTGTGTTCAGCATTTGTAGGAAGGTTGTTATTATATTGTTTTACATTATGTTCAGAATTATTATGAGAGAACAAGGCATTTGCCAAGTAGCTGGATTAGTATTGAAAAAATCAAGAACTGGTTTAAAACTATAATTGAAAGAAGATCGCTAGAACTTGTGCATAAATAAAGAGATAACTTACATGTCCACGGTGGTGAGTATTCTAGTATCCCCTGCACTCTCCACTTCATAAAAGTACTATCATTGGGATACCAGACTTGGATGGACACTTCTTTACATGGTCGAGGAAACCTCCAATTCCTTATTACTATAGGGTGGAGACAAATGACTAAGGAACCGAGCTAAAAATTTAAAGATGGACAATGGAACATATGGTAATCTTGTTAGATGCTACCATTAAGGGAAAAGATAAAAATGACACACCCTGGAACTATATAATACCATATTCTAAAAGGAAAAATCAATACCTATAGGAAATATATTAGGACATGCTAGAAATAGATGATGTGGCTTACAATCATTGACTCTTGTGACTAACCACCAACATGAATCCAAGCTGAGGTGAAAGTAAATGTAAGATATGGGATGCTTTTACCTCTGTATCTGTATGCAACAAACCCCGTCAAAAGGTTGTCATTCCGGATAATGGTCATTCGAGCAACACCCTTCCTAGCCCTTTCGTTGGGCCAAGCAAGGCTCTCAACAACATCACACAGAAAGCGGTCACCGTCGCGTGTTTTATTCTCTCCAATGGGCTGATGACGCGTGATGGAATATCCACCCAAGCAGCTCCTCATAGGGTTCCTCCTTAAATAAATAAAGAAAGTAACATTCTAAGAAGTAAAATAAAGTATTACACTACCATAAGATTAATTGAACTGTCACCTTGTTTTAAATCCCAATATGCTTACTTTCTATGTGATTAACTAGCGACTTAAACTACGCATCATAGAAACAAGCACTTGTATAGTTTGGAATAAATTAATCATAATGATAAGAGAATCATCCAAGTGTGTCATCATCAAAAGTCAGTAGTTGCAAGTACTTGAAGACTCTATATATGGGTAACCCCTTCTGGGCAATGGTTTTTCTATCAGAAAAATAGACCATCAGTTATACGAGTAGAATTACCTGATACAAAAAAGAGATTTCTTACACATTTTCTCGTGCATGTTGTCCACGCAAGTGCCACTAGAAGTGACTTTGGGTAGGGGGCAGTTCCTGTAGCCTCTGTTCTGATGCCAAGAGTATCGCCTCTAGAGTGACCTGGAAGCATCCTGACTACCTTCTTCGGCTGATACAGGTCACTCATGCTGCCTGCGGTGGGTTCGTCGTGCAGCTATATGATGACTATGCTACCATCACACAGTTCATGCTGAGGAAGACTTGGGTCCACTCTGTGGCTCCCGCAGGACGCCGAGCAGGAAAGCAAGGGGTGACTGTGAATCAGGAAGTGGGAGGGGGAGCGGAGGCAACAGAGTGAAAGTGAGGGCAAGGTGGCGGCACGCATGCCATAGAGTGAAACTGAGGGTGGGGGTAGAAGCGCAGAGACCACAGAGCCGAAAATGATGGCGGGTTGGGGGCGCGATGCCACTAAATCAGAATTGGGGTTGTGGCGCGGAGGAGGCGCAGTCGACGGAAGGCGAGGGAGGAAGAAGGGGTATTTCCGCTAGGGGCTAGGAGTTGGAAGTGAGGTCAGCACCGCGGTCCGTGAGATTAGTGCGTGTGTGGGTGATAATGCGTGTGATGTCTTGACTAAAATTGAGGTTTAACATGAAAATTGTGCAACTTCGGCCATAATTTAAGAATATTTTACTTATACACTTGTGACCTATAATTGAGAGCGAGAAGGCTATTTGCCTCCAATATACAGAGTCCAAACATTTATTATTTTATACAATACTCCGTGGAGATCCAAACAACAACCAAGGGCACCGTATTCATTTAATTTGACCCATACATTAAGTTAAATTTTAGTTGTATACGTTAATTAATCATACCACCAATCCTCCTACCTTCTCTATTATTTTGAACTTACTACTTCTATGGTTTTTTTATATATTATAAGGTAAGTAACCTCATCCAATGTTTTTTAGCTAATCAATGCTTGAGTGAGTATATTTACCATAGATATTTGAATAAATATAATTATTTCCTTAGAATGTATGACTCAATGACATTTGATTTTTGGTTGAGTGCATAAATATGAGATCATGTGTATTCTAAGAATAATCATTCGTTTCTAGGTCCTTAGTCATATATTATTGTGAAAACTAGGGAAATAATAATGCATTAAGACACTAGTTTGTGTGTTGACTGATGACTACTCTCATTAGTTATGGCATTGAGTATAAATTCAAACACATAGATACTTGTTATGGATAAGTGCACATGACAAGCTCAACGTGAGTATGATACATGAAAATAAGAAATGGTATTCAGAATCATATCTCAATGTTGATTGTGGTCCTTAGACTTGAAGTCACTACAAGGATCACATGTTGTTCAATGTGCTTTAACACCACTCAACATACATCCCAATATCAACTTCCCAACATGTCACCCATCCTAGTACTATTGTGGCCTGAGCATGCTTAACCATAGAGTACATGTTGATGGATACCTATTAAGGAGGTGTACCTTGATAATATGGGTAGTCCAATCATCCACTTAAGATTATTTCATTTGAGGCTTCAAATCCTAGAATGTTACTTTCTTCCTATCACTATGTAAGATAACTAACCTCATCCAATATTCTCTAGTGAATCATTGTTAATTGAAGGATCTTTATTAAAAAGATCCAAATAAGATCTTATAGTATGCTCCTTGATGTCTATACCATTATATTTCATAGCTCAACTAATTTTCAAACATTCAATTTTGTTTCCATTCCTTCTAGTGTGGATACAGTATGAAACTTATTATCACCAAAATAGTCCTGACAAGGAGCGTAGGTCCTCATTATGAGATAGTCCTCTCAGGATAAGTGAAATAAATCACATCATGGAGGTCTGGTATTCCTAGGTGAGATGAGGTATTTTGGAGGGAGATTCATTGTTGGAGGGTTCCAGACCATGATTTTGAATTTGTTTAACCAAAACATTCTTGTTAAAATTTATTTGTTAATGCAAACCCGTAGAACAAATAGCTTGTTTAGCAAGAAAAAAACACATTCTTAAGCATAAGAGATGTGTTTAGATCACCAAAATCCTTGCTGTCGAGACTGCCGATATCTTTGTTCATTGTAATCTTCTTACAAGAAACCTTTGACAGATTCTTTTATTCACATCCACCAAAATGAAATCCTTAAAATGCTTATTGACGTCATCGCATACTAAGGGTGATAGTTTAATAGTCTGCATGGAATGGGAAGAAATGGCTTGGGGACTCGATATAACATACCTGAATCTAGGTATAATAAATCATTTCCCTCTTCTTATACCTTTTCAACTAATGAAGTTATAAGGCCATTTTCCCCGATATTAAATTTACAAGAGTGTTTGGGAATAGGTGACACAACTCAAGTGTGTCACAAGTGTACATGTCAAAGTAGTAAAGGGATGCGAAGAGGTCTCAATGTCAATCTCATGGAGGAGTCGAAATATCATGACATTGACCTCTCACAACAAGTCCTTAGAAATGTATATAAGAGGAGTCAAGGACCATGTCATGAGAGTGTCCTCTCACAGCAAGTCCCCAAAAATAATTCTAAGAGGAAATAGGGCCCATATAATGACAAATTCCTCTCACAACAAGTCTCCATAAATGATTTGATCGAAGAGGTGCATAAATGCATTGTCCTCTCAACTGTTCATAAAGGAGACATGTATAAGTTTGGGGCCGATCATAGCATAGTTGGTCAGGTGGTTGAGGTATCTACTGTTTGTTTGTAGCAATCACTTACGTCTGTGGTGACTGGCCTGATCATGGTAGGTCTTGGACAACTCATCCATTTTGATGGCCATAGCCATGGTGGTTGAGTTGTTGTAGCTTTTTTATTCTTAGACAACACGGCCGTCGTGGTAGGTCTTGGACAAGATGACCATTTTTATGGACATGGCCACGGAGCTTGAGTTGATGGCCATGGTCGATGGTTTCATAGCCAAAGGTTTTGAGTTGTGTCGCCCTCCCTACAACAATTTATCTCACACAACTCTTTTATGAATTATCAAATAAATACATTGATATATTCCCATAAAATGCATTTGGTAAGATCATGGTCCAAATCATGATAGTGTCCTCTCATAGTAATTCTATTGAAATGCATTTGTGAGCAGATGGAGCCCATATAATGACATCATCCTCTCACAACAAGTCTCTAAAAATACATTTGTGAGGAGTTAGGACCCATATCATGAGAATGTCCTCTCACAGCAAGTCCCTCAAATTACATTTGTGAGGATGCATGGCCCATATTATGACAATGTTCCTTTATGAATGATTCTCATAATGACTTTGAATGACTCTCGACAATAATTTCTCACACACGTCTCCCTTATGAGTTGTTAAATAAATGAATTGATATATCATGGAAAATTCCTCTCACAAGAATTAATAAATGAATTTCTCTAACAACAATTTCTCTCACACATCTTGTGGTTCCATAGCCCATATCATGGAAATTTCCTCTCACAACAAGTCATTTAAAATGCATTTATGAGAATAAGAGAAAGACTACACTAATCTAGAAAATTGAGTTACATTAAGAAAGTAAGGGATCAAGTCTAGGAATGAACTAGATATTGGTTGGGTAAAACATCACAAGCAAAATCCAACATTCATTCTAGGTTACCAAACCAAACAACAAGCCATATGCAATTAAATAACCCTATACTATTGATTGACCATGGATAGCATAAGATGTGTGAAGGGGAACTACACCCTTACACACCCTATCTAGCCTTACAAGGCTCATTTGGATCAAAATGTAGGTGAAATTACAATTGGATTGACTAATCTAGGTTTCTAGAGTAAGGGTTAGTAGTGCAATTGAGGGCCAAAGGTAGGAATAAGGAATGAGGATGAGGATATTTCACCTCATGGCATTCCCTATCTAGGAAACCCTAGTCAATTTCTCTAATCACTCTTACACTAGATACTTAGATCTCACCCTTAGGAGTAGAGAGAAGGATTTATGTATGGGAAGAAGTCTATCTAGGGATCCACTAATTCGACCTAGGAGCCAAATCTAAGAATAGCCATACAAATTCGTTTTTCTCTAGAGCCTAAGGGTTTTCAATAAGCTTCTCGTCGTACTCGCCACCTATTATTGCTACTGCTTTTTCTTTTTCCATTGTTTAGAGAGAAACATCTTGCTTGGCTTGCAGTTGTCGTTTGCTTGGCTTGCAGTTGTTGCTTGCTTGGCTTGCATCTCTTGCTAACTGGGCTTGCAACATTCATTTGTCACAGCAATTGTTGAAGGGGTGGGTGATCGATGCAAGTCACTATCAGGGAATAATTTGAAACCTTTCTAAATTACTCTCAGAATGAGTTATATTGACTCACAATAGCAATTTTTCTCACACATTACCTTTATGAATTTTCAAATAAATGTATGGATATATCCCCATAAAAATGTATTTGGGAGGAGTCATGGCCCATACTATGACAATGTCCTCTCACAGCAAGTCCATTGAGAGGAGATAGTCATGATATGGGCCCAAACTTCACCCAAATGCATTTTTAGGGGCTAATTGTAAGAGGAAACTGTCAATATATGGGCCATGTCTCTTCCTTAATGCATTTGAAAGGACATCATGTTGTGAAAGGACACTATCATTATATGGGTGGTGGCACCTCCCAAATACACTTTTAGGGACTTGTTGTGAGATAAAATTTGTCATGATATGGGCCCCGACACCTCCCAAATTCATTTTGATGGACTATATCATGACAACGTCCTCTCATAACAAGTCCATCAAAATGCATTTGGGAGGTGTCAGGGCCCATATCATGACAAATTTTATCTCACATCAAGTCCCTGAAAATGCATTTGGGAGGTGCCACGACCAATATTGTGATAGTTTTCTTTCACAACATGTCCCTTCAAATGCATTAAGTGTTGGATTCTAGATGGGTGATTAGATGCTCTAGAGGGGGGTTAATAGAGCTAAATGACTTAAACAAAATTCATTAGACCTTCAAGATATATCACAAGATAAGGTTGTTAAATAGGAAATTTGAGTGCAACTAAAACATGCATAGCAAGGGAGAGAGATTGAACATACACCAAGTGACAAGCTATTTAGAGTGGTTCCACACTTCAAACTAGTAGTGACTCAGTCCACTACCTAGAGAGGTCAACCTCTAGGATTTCTTAACCATTGCACTCTTATATTTATTCATAAGACTTACAATACATGACCACCAAAGGACTTACCCATCCAAGCACAGGGAGATATCCACCTTACCAAGGACTTATCCACTTTGATTGAGTATTCCTCCTTCACCAAGGTCTTACCCACTCAAGCACAAGTCTTCTGCCTTCAAGGACTTTGCCACTCCTCTTAGATCTTCATCCTTTGCCTTCATCTTCACTGGGAGAAGCTTCCACCAAGGTCTTACCCACTTGAGCAAGGAGTCTTCTTCCTTCACCAAGGGCTTACCCACTCTTACTCTAAGTCTTCATCCTTAATCTTCACCAAGGGACTCCTTCCCTTATTCTTCTTCACCTTTCTTAGCCAAGAGAGAGAACCTTCATCTTCATGGTTGAAATGAGGATAGGGAGGTGGTGGAAGTGAGAACCTCACAAGATATACATGTAAGACTAGCTCTCTTACAGATTTCCTACTCACTCTAACAAATGTAGCAACTGATTAAGCTTAGAGAGAGAGAGAGGAGATTGTAGGATCACTCAACTATAGAATAGGGACCTTCATAGTGCTTGCCTAACCATGGGATGAAGCCCACGGGGTCCTATTTATAGTTGAGGATGCCTAGAAGCTTTTGGGAACACTTGGCCCATATATTGGCAGTGTCCTCTCATAATAAGTCCCTAAAAATACGTTTCGGTGAATTTTGGGCCCATATAATGACAATATCCTCTCACGACAGGTCCTTGAAAACACATTTGAGAGCTTCCATGGCGCATATGATCACAATGTCATCTCACAGTAAGTTCTTAAAAATGCATTTGGGAGGTGTTAGGTCCCATATTATGACAACGTCCTCTCACAACAAGTCCATGAAAATGCATTTGGGATGTGTTAGGGTCCATATCATGACAAATGTTATCTCACATCAACTCCCAAAAATGCAATTGGCAGGTCCCATGACCCAGATCATGATAATGTCCTTTCACAACATGTCTCTTCAAATGCATTAAGGAGAAGCCAGGGGCCATATATTGACAACTTCCTCTCATAATAAGTACCTAAAATGCATTTTGGTGAAGTTTGGGCCCATATCATCACAACGTCCTCTCACGCCAAGTCCTTGAAAATATATTTGGGAGGTGCCATGGAGCATATGATCATAATGTTATCTCACAGTAAGTCCTTAAAAATGTATTTGGGAGGTGTTAGGTCCCATATCACGACAACGTCCTCTCACAACAAGTCTATAAAAATGCATTTGGGAGGTGTCAAGGCCCATATCATGACAACATCCTCTCATAACAAGTCCATAAAAATGAATTTGGGAGGTGTCAGGGCCCATATCATGACAAATGTTATCTCACAGCAAGTCCCTAAAAATGCATTTGGGAGGTGCCATATCATGATAGTGTTCTTTCACAACCTGTCCCTTCAAATGCATTAAGGAGGATACATGGCCCATATATTGGCAGTGTCCTCTCATAATAAGTCCCTGAAAATATGTTTCAATGAAGTTTGGGCCCATATCATGACAATATCCTCTCACGAAAAGTCCTTGAAAACACATTTGGGAGCTTCCATGGCACATATGATCACAATGTCATCTCACAGTAAGTTCTTAAAAATGCATTTGAGAGGTGTTAGGTCCCATATTATGACAACATCCTCTCACAAGAGTCCATGAAAATGCATTTGGGATGTGTTAGGGTCCATATAATGACAAATGTTATCTCACATCAACTCCCAAAAATGCAATTGACAGGTCCCATGACCCAGATCATGATAATGTCCTTTCACAACATGTCTCTTCAAATGCATTAAGGAGAAGCCAAGGCCCATATATTGACAACGTCCTCTCATAATAAGTACCTGAAAATGCATTTTGGTGAAGTTTGGGCCCATATCATCACAACGTCCTCTCACACCAAGTCCTTGAAAATACATTTGGGAGGTTCCATGGAGCATATGATCACAATGTTATCTCATAGTAAGTCCTTAGAAATGCATTTGGAAGGTGTTAGGTCCCATATCACGACAACGTCCTCTCACAACAAGTCTATAAAAATACATTTGGGAGGTGTCAAGGCCCATATCATGACAACATCCTCTCATAACAAGTCCATAAAAATGAATTTGGGAGGTGCCAGGGCTCATATCATGACAGATGTTATCTCACAGCAACTCCCTAAAAATGCATTTGGGAGATACCATATCGTGATAGTGTTCTTTCACAACCTGTCCCTTCGAATGCATTAAGGAGGATACATGACCCATATATTGGCAGTGTCCTCTCATAATAAGTCCCTGAAAATACGTTTCGGTGAAGTTTGGGCCCATATCATGACAATATCCTCTCACGACAAGTCCTTGAAAATACATTTGGGAGCTTCCATGGCGCATATGATCACAATGTCATCTCACAGCAAGTTCTTAAAAATGCATCTGGGAGGTGTGTTAGGTACCATATTATGACAACGTCCTCTCACAACAAGTCCATGAAAATGCATTTGGGATGTGTTAGGGTCCATATCATGACAAATGCTATCTCACATCAACTCCCAAAAATGCAATTGGTAGGTTCCATGACCCAGATCATGATAATGTCCTTTCACAACATGTCTCTTCAAATGCATTAAGGAGAAGCCAGGGCCCATATATTGACAACGTCCTCTCATAATAAGTACCTGAAAATGCATTTTGGTGAAGTTTGGGCCCATATAATGACAACCTTCTCTCATACATGTCCATCAAAATGCATTTGGGAGGTGTTAGGGCCCATACCATGACAAATGTTATCTCACATCAAGTCCCTAAAAATTCTTTTGGGAGGTGCCACGAATAATATTGCGATAGTGCCCTTTCACAACATGTCCCTTCAAATGCATTAAACAGGATGCATAGCCCATATATCAGCAGTGTCCTCTTATAATAAGTCCCTAAAAATGCATTTTGGTGAAGTTTAGGTCATATCAAGACAAATGTTGTCTCACGCCAAGTCCTTGAAAATACATTTGGGAGGTGCCATCGCACATATGATGGCAATGTCATCTCACAATAAGTCCTTAAAAATGCATTTGGGTGGTGTCAGGTCTCATTTCATGATGACGTCCTCTCATAACAAGTCCATCAAAATGCATTTGGGAGGTGTCAGGGCCCATTTCAAGACAAATGTTATCTCACATCAAGTCCTTAAAAATGCATTTGGGAGGTGCCATGAATCATTTCTCACAATGCAACATCATGACTATCTCCACAATGCACGTTGTGACCACGATAGAACATGATACAACATACACGTCAATTCCTCCTAGAAGCTAAGTGTCATCAAACATCTTAAAGCAACTCCATGAAGTCTCACATAAAGTCTCTATAAATGCATTCGGGAGGAGACATGTCACATATCATGACAATGTCCTCTCATAGAAAGTCCCTAGAAATGTATTAGGGAGGACCCACGACCCATATCATGACAATGTATTCTCACAGCATGTCTCTAAAAATGAATTTGTGAGGAGTCACAACCCATATCGTGATGTTGTCCTCTCACATCATGTCCCCAAAAATGCTTTTAGGAAGAACTATGGCTCATCTCATGAAAGTGTCTTCTCATAACAAGTCTCTGAAAATGTATTTGGGAGGTGCTTGGGCCCATATCAGGACAAATGTCATCTCATAGCAACTATTTAACAATTCATTTAGGAGGATCCACAACCTATATCATGACATTGAGCTCTTACAACAACTCCTTAAAAATGCATTAAGGAGGATCTAGTGCCCATATCTTGACAGTGTCGTTTCACAAAAAATCTTTACATATCATGATGTTTTCTTCTCACAACATGTCCCTAAATTTTTTTTTGAGAGGAGTCATTGCCCATGTCATGAAATTTTCCTCTCACAGCAAGTCTCTGAAAATACATTTTTGAGGTACTTGGGCCCATATCATGACAAATGTCATCACATATCAAGTCTCTAACAATTCATTTAGGAGGATCTATGACCTATATCATAACATTGAGCTCTCATAGCCTATGAAGTGTTCCACTCTATGAAGAGAGAAAAGGGGAAGAAAAAAGGAAGTCTTGCTATGAAGTTGGACATGTCCAAAGCATACGACATGGTGGAGTGGAGTTTCCTTGATGTGGTGATGGAGAAGATGGGTTTTGGGATGAAGTGGAGGAGTAAAGTCAAAGATTGCATCACATCTATCTAGCACACTTTTGCTATTAACGGGGATCGGACCAAAAGCACAAAGCCTGCACGTGGACTTCGCCAGGGTGACCCTCTATCCCATATCATGAGAATGTACTCTCGTAGCATGTGGATGGAGGTGTATATGGGAGGATCTATGACCAATATCATGTCAGTGTGCTCTCACAACAAGTCCTTAAAAATAAACTTTTGAGGAGCCATGACCCATATCATGATGGTGTCCTATCACAGGAAGATCCCAAAAATGCATTTTGGAGGAGCCACATCACATATCATGAGAATGTCCTCTCCCAACATGTCATTGTAATTGCATTTGGGAGGATATGTGACCACTATCATGATAGTGTGATCTCACGATAAGTCCCTAAAAGTAAATTTCTGAGGAGCCATGGCCCATATCATGATGGTGTCGTCTCACAACATGTCACTGAATATGTTTCTGGGAGGAACCAGGGCCCATATCATTATGACATCCTCTCACATCAAGTCTTTGAAAATGCATCTGAGAGGAGCCACCTCCAATATCATGACAATGTCCTCTCCCAACATGTCATTGTAATTGCATTTAGGAGGATATGCGACCAATATCATGATAGTGCGCTCTCACGGTAAGTCCCTAAAAATAAATTTCTGAGGAGCCAGGGCCCATATCATGATGGTGTCGTCTCACAACATGTCACTGAATATGTTTTTGGGAGGAACTAGGGCCCATATCATTATAGCATCCTCTCACATCATGTCTTTGAAAATGCATTTGAGAGGAGCCACATCACATATCATGAGAATGTCCTCTCCCAACATGTCATTGTAATTGCATTTGGGAGGATATGTGACCACTATCATGATAGTGTGCTCTCACAGTAAGCCCCTGAAAATAAATTTCTGAGGAGTTAGGGCCCATATCATGATGGTGTCGTCTCACAACATGTCACTTAATATGTTTCATATAATTGCTCAAAAGATTACATAAAAGCTCTCACAGAAGCGCAAGCAAAAAACTGGGTTGCCAATCCTTGTTGGATGGCAAAACCCAAGGACCCAAAAATAAAATCATTACATGTAGATGAAGGCATCATAAGATTCCTATTTATATATGTTGAAGGCGTCGAAGAAAAGAAACTACATCGTCGGTAGGCACCCCAAAGGTGTCAAAGGCGAAAGGTAGAAAATGATGTTGACTGGCCTCACATGCTATTCTATGTTTATGAACTTTTTGTATTGCTGCCTCAGACGCTGCCTGCCCTGCTTTAAAGTTTTTTGAAAGGATACCAGTCAAGGGAGAAACTCATGTTAGGTTAACACAGGCATGTTTTCCATTCATCCAGTGAAATAAAAGAATATCTGCATGTCACAATGAATAAACACCATCAGATTGAGTGCCAAGGAAGGCCAAAGGAGCTTCTTTCAAAACCTTTAACCCAGATCGAGTGCCAACATCAAGATGAAACTTATAACCAGGCCGCGAGTGGCAGTGCACTGCATGATCACCAAAGGCATCAAGATCTGTGATGTTGCAAATTAGACAACGTTCATCACCTGGATACAAGGGAATCATAAGCCAATACCGAAGGATAGCTCGATACTCAATGGGTAACATAGACAGACCAAGGCCATCAATAGGAACAACCCTCAAAAAATTTTATGCATGATCGACTTGTAAAGAAGTGAGAATAGCATGTTGCCGTAAGGATATGTCACTTACCATGATTTGCTGGATGACTTTTTTGTAGTAAGCGTCTATCAAAATAGATTGGGTCTTTGGGGTGGTAGAATGCATACTTGTCAACATAGACCAACATAAATATGGCAAGATATTGCATATGCATGCATGTGCTTGGACAAAGGGGAGCCCTGCAGGCACGCATGTGACCTCACACAACATATGGTATTGGAGATCTTTAGTGTGTATCTGAGAGGCAAAAAAGCAAATTTACTGACATCATGAGAGGACTTGATCCCCAATCCCCCTAGATGCATAGGAAGTGTAGCCAAACACCATTTTAAATCACCAAAACATGGGCCGTCACCAACCACAATACGTTCCAGACAACAAAGAAGACCGTGATAAAAAATATCCAACACAGGTGTGATAGAAGAAGGAGGTGTTGTATGAAGATCAAACAATAGTTTGGGCATCCCAACACAAGACCTAAGAAGAAGAAGCTCACACTGTGGGTCCTAGAGTGAGGACATGCGTTCCATCATATCAAGGGTCTTCATCACACGTTTCTGGAGAAGTTCCTTCGCAAAGGATGCGTATGTAGAAAATTGGGCCACCTAGAATCTTCACTCCACACTCTGGATGAGAGATGTCAGTTGGAAATAATCCCACATTCGAGCCTCATCTAGGGTCATCAGATGGCCAAAAAATATATCTTCTTAGTATTGAGATGAAGACCATATATCAGGCCTTGATCCTAAATGAGGGATAGAGCCTTCGAAACAACCTCTGTGTCCCCAATGAGGGTACCATCATCAAGGTAGAAAGAAAGGAGGCCAACTTGGCATGCATCCTTTGCCTATAAAATAAGAGGGTGGAGTCCCAGGGAAAAAAGTAGGGGGCCTAATGGGTCACCTTGATGTACCCCGATAGAAGAAAAAAGAGGCTCGCCATGATACATATAGAGAGGAGATGGAGAGCTATAGAAAAACTCAACCCATCGTACAATAGAAGGGCAATGAAGACAAACCTCTCGAAATATGGTAGATCTATCAACCATGTTCAAGGCATTGTTGAAGTCAATAAGAGCCATGGTGACTGTAGTGTGTTGTTGTTGTTCATAGACAGGTCAAGTGACAGCATGTAGAAGGGTCTCAACACCACCACAAATACCAACACCATACTGATGATCCATAAGATAAGGGACGACATCAGAACATACACCCTTTGCCGCAACTTTAGATACAAGGCGCTGCCAAATAGTACCCATAGAAATAGGCCGAATTCCATTGTCTGGTTTGAGAAAAGGAGTCAATGGAGCACTGACAATGTAGGGAGCTAGGGAATCTGGAGAACGACCAGTGAGCCAAAGTATCACCATAGTTGAAACTGTATTAAAAAAATCATCTTTCACTACAGTGACAGCCCCACACATATAATCAATAAGATGTTGTGATCGCAACAAATGGAGAGAGAGAAATTTCTTGAATGATAAAATGGCTTCTTAAATCATAGAGAAAGAAGCAACAAATGGAGAGAGAGAAATTTCAGACTGAGGTTGTACCAATGGCAGTGGAGGTTGAGGGTGTTTAGCTTCAAGATAAGAATAATTAGCAGCTTTTATGGGGGTAACACCACTAGAGGATAGAACACAGATGGCAGTAGAAAATTGGTTATATTTGATCTTAGACTTGGCACGTGAAATACAAGCTTCAGAAGAATGTTCTCGCCCGGTAGGACAACAATGAGCCAAAATCTGAGCTAGGAGTTGTTGAATGCCATCAGGTCCTGAATTCCAAGTCTCCAAAGCCTTAAGGATCATAAGTTGTTGTAGAGAGATGCATTTTCGAGAAGACTATTCTTGAGAAGACTTAGGGGAGAAGCGATACAGAACACATGCTGAAAGCAACAAAAGATGAATCCATACATCAATAGAGCGTGAGCAAGAAGCTACCTAGAGTAAGCAAGCACAAAGAGTGTCGGCAAAGGGCAAACGACAAAGAAGAGGGATGCTCTTTATGGTAGGGACACTCGTGTGGAAGACATAATCTAGAAGATTTGCGTCAAGCCATAGTTGGTCAACAGGCAGAGGTAGTGGCTCAATACGCTGACGAGCTGACAGGGTACAAGGAACAGAATCTGGAAAGCCATAATTGATGGGAGCAGGCAAACCAACTATCACATCGAGTGATGTCTCACTAGGCTATCGAGGTAGACTGGTAGTAACATGAGAGCCATCAGAAGCTTGATGACGACATGCTTTAGACCATGGAACGATGCCAAGGCATACACTGTTGTGGCTGCTGCTGTATTTCAAAGCAAAAGTTTTTAGTCCCACATTGCTTGCTTTGGAGACTTCTCTCCTATTCTTATATGGCTGCTGGTCCATGTAATATTTGAGGAACAAAATAGGATATGGGCTTCGCACGCGCATGGTGGGGTAGCCCAAATGGGTTCGGGTCGGTCCGGTCCGGAAACCCTTTAATCGGGCGCGTCGGCGCACGATGCATCCCACGCGCAGGGAGGGTGCAACGGCCTCCCGGAGCCCCTTGTGCGGGAGCGGCCCCGGCAAAGTTTTGTCATTTGCTACACTTGGGTTTATCCACAAGTGTCGCATCTCTTGACATAGCAAATCTCCGTTGGCAACCGCTAGCCGATGTCTCTTCGGTTGGCAACCGCTCGCATCCGTTGATCCATCTCTGGGCTCCTATAAACTAAACACTTTCCTTTGTTTTTTGACACACGCAACAGAAATACTAGACACTATCTTTCCGTTCGTTGTTTTGCCGCTGCCGCTTCTCCGGTGATCGCTGGAAGAACGATCAAAGACCTCTCGCCTGAGGAGGGATTTGTGGGTGCACGCTTCGCTCCTCTTGTTGTTGTATCCTGGGAGGGTACCCACCGTGGATTACTACTGCACCGACGTTCGTCGTTGAGTAAGGCGGAAATACTCTTAAGGACAGTGCATTCCAGCACGCCTCAACAATCTGGTATTACTTCTTGTTTACATTTCGTCTATTTATTATCACCGTAGAACAACATACACCACACATCCAATGCTTGGATGAACAAAGAGCAAACACCAAGCCCTCCCAAACATCTGCATACTCCAACGCCTTACGGATTCTATCAACACGACTCAGTGAAGATAAATGAATAATCCGAAGATGATTACCAAAATTGTTAGCTACTAACGGTTTGCCGCGACATGTATGGAGGCTCCTAAAAGGACATGCAACTTGTGCAATAGGTCCAACAATGCAGGATGTAGGCCCCGCGCGGTAAAGGACCACAAGAACAACCTCACGGCTTTTCACTTGTGACGCAGCAAGACGGTCATAATGTGTCATTGCCGATGTGGGAAAACTGAATTTTTCCATTAAAGAGAGCGGAACTTAGACATGGAGGGAGCCCTCTCGTGTATGGCGGCCAGCAGGGCAGTCCTTCCTGTTGGGTTGACCATTGCCAAGCCTACTTAACACATGACTGCAGGGAACCGTGTATGAGCTGCCGCCTCCGGGGATCGATGCTGGACTCTATCGTATCGATCTTCGACGTGTTGAGACCTGGACGGCTAGGCACCAGAGACGCTCCGAGCGCGTTCTTGCCCTAATCCCTTGCTGCTATGGGCGTGGTTGCCGAAAAAAGGTCAGCCACCACCGGTATGGCCAAGTCCAACAAAAGTTGATAAGTTGAATCAGACTTGAAGTTATCGCCGAACCTTTCTGGTCGCCTTCCGTCCACATTCGGGAGACACTATGGTAAGTCGGATCTGGATACTATGGTGTGGGGGAACAAGACGAGAAGAGAACCCCTGCCATCAGCGGCACTGGGGTAGGTGCAATAATTAATCAGAGGTAGGTGGGAGCCAAACAGAATCGTCGTCGGTGCCCATGTAACATGCAGCGGCTCGGTGCCCTCGCATCGCATCATCGTCCAACGCACGGTGACCAAATAAGTGTTGATATATTCCAACAAAAATACACTCGGGAGGAGCCATGACACATTTCTTCTCATAAAAAGTCTCTTTCAATGCATTTCTTAGGAACTGGGGCCCATATAGTGACAATGTCCACTCACAACAAATATCTAAAAATGCATATGTGAGGGTTGGGGCCCATATCACGAGAATTTCCTCTAACAGCAGGTCCCCCGTAATGCATTTGTGAGAATTCAAGACCCATATCAAGACAATGTCCTCTCATAGCAATTCTGTAAAATTTCTAAGGTTAGGTGACATGAATTTATGTCATCTATAACTTTGGTGACACACATACATGTCACCTAAATGTTATGTCTCCTTGTATATTACAATTGGCTCATATACATGTGTAAACCCCCATTAGAACATAGGTGATTCAAATGTATGTCACCTATAGTGTGTCACCCTTTTAAGTATGATAAAATGTCTGTCACCTATATTACACAGACTACACGTGACATACATGCATGTCACCTAAAGTATGTCACCCTTTCAAATATACAAAAATGTATGTCATCTATTTTACGTAGGCCTACACAGATTATAAGTCATGTACAAACATGTCACCTAAAGTGCGTAACTTTTTACATGACTGTCATCTATACTATATTTTTTGGTAGTGGCAGCAATACTTGCCAGCCTTAACAAGAAGAAAGCAGTGAGCAGTGGAGGGGAGCTATAGCGCAGTAAACCGGACGAAGGGCTGACATTTGCCAGTACCATCGATTATGGCGTGACTGGGAAAGCCGTCACTGATACAACACTTACGTGACGCTGATCATGAATTCCACTTATAACGTCAAGAACTGTCAATTATCATGCTAATTACTCGGATTCCGGAAATCAGCAGCCAAACTAGGCCTTAGAAACCTTAAGAAAGCAATATCATGTTAATAACCCTCGGCGGGGAAGTTAACCCTCCACGCCTGGCTCTTGGACGTCGAGAACGTCATACAGCAAGTCAAGGCCACCAACGGCCAGAGTCATCAGGTATAATGGAGGATAACGGCGATCATACGACGGAGTTTAGTAAGAGGAACCCTGGTGCAGTGGAGTTTTTTTGAAGAAAACAATCTATTATATAAGATGGCCCAATCACTTTATACGCTTCATACGGTTTCTTCCATTGGGGATAACGCCGGGAATAAAAGTTTGTTGAATAGCTGATAAGATATTAGGATGGAAAGAGTCTAAATCCAGGCATGGAAAACAGTCCAAGTATATACAGTCATGTGGCATGGACGGAAATGAGTAGTCACGTTTATATTATATATATATATATATATATATATATATATATATATATGTGTGTGTGTGTGTGTGTGTATTAGTCGGTATATGTAAGTTATATGTATCGGTCATTAAAATAGTATATTTAGAGTCCATGAATTAAATCCAATCATATGGATTGAATCAGATTAGATTAGAAATGTTTAAAAAATCACAATCATATCTCATATAAATCATGAGATACAACAATATATCATCCGACAATTTCTGCAATTTCTACAACGTACTGTTGATTAGAAAATGTACATCTTCTTTCATTAGATGATCAACAATATATATATATATATATATATATATATATATATATATATGTGTGTGTGTGTGTATGTGTGTGTGTGTGTGTGTCTGTGTATAAGGCCCATATTGAATACCCACACGGGTAGCTAGCCGCACCCCTATTTTGATTAATTTTTTGAAGATTTTTACTTTTAACATGTAGAGGGTTACTTTATCTTGCAAACTATTATTTTTTATACATAGATAATTACATTTACAACAAGCATAACAAATGTACAATTATATATATTTTTACTATGTATTTTTCCCATATTTATAGTAACTTTTTATCAACATAGTTACTTTTTTATTCACAAAGTTATTTCTCAGACCAAATAGTTACTTTTTCTGCTGATGAATAACGAATTCCAGACTACTTGCATAGGTTTTGAATGAACGCTCATATAAATGTGTGTGTGTATGTGTGTATATATATGTATATATGTGTGTGTATATATATATATATATTTGGGTACATATATGTTATATATATATATATATATATATATATATATATATATATATATATATATATATATATATATTTATTTATTTATATACCTGGTGGCGTACACCCACACAAATCATACCACTCCACTTCCAACCTTAACGCCCAACCACGGACGACAATCACCGAGATGGAAATTAACCCGAGCTTTGTAGTAGGCGGCCAAAAACGGCGACGCTAGGGAGCTTCCACGGAGAAAAGAATGGAGCCAGCTTCTAAAGACAATCCCAACCAGTGGCGTAGCCACATGTGGGCACGGGAGGGCACGTGCCCTACCTGATGCCAAGTTCAAAATCAAATTTGCATGTAAAATTTTCGATCCTGATAACCGCTGGCGAGACTTCCGCAAGAGTGCCCCCCCTGTTTCAATTACGTAATGTCTGCAGGAAACACTTCGCCAGTCTGTTCGTTTTTTTCTCAGCCGCACGTTTTCATCTGCCGGCTCGAGCTGCACGTTCTCATCTGCCTCCAATCCGTTCGTTTCCAGTGCAGCCCCCTCAATAAACTATAAATCTACATTAACAATTGTCTTCTTATATCATTTTTTACTCTACTACATTGCATATACTGTGGACTCATAATTATGTGGTGCCCCCCCTAGTGAACAATCCTGGCTTCGCCACTGATCCCAACAATGAGGGAACGGAGCATGGATTTCCCAGCACCCAAGGTCGTGGATGGGAAGATACATGTAGAAACTGAGGAGAAGGAATTCCAGTGATTAAGATTATATGGGAGCATATCGTGTTGCTCTAAGTATTAAGGAAGTGCTCCTACTACCCACACTTAGTAGCATGGTGTAGGATTTCAATTTTGTGTCGACTTCGTCAGGTGTAGAAGTGGAAGTTTGTGAAAAATTCAAGGTAGTTTTAAGAAAGTTTAGACATAAATTTTAGTGTTGATTTGTGAAGAAAATGATGTGAATTTAAAGAAAACTTTGATTGAAAACTTTTAGTTATATTATACTTTTATTTTGTAATTATTAATTTAACACAAAAACACGATTTATGACTCTGTAGAGAAATGTAGGTTGATAATACAATGTGTTGCTTGCAATGGTCAAACGTGCAATATACATATAAATATAGTCTAGTGTTGGAACATATGTATTATATACAATATTCAACCAAATAATAGTTATAAGACTCTTACTAGGAAGAGTGACAACAACAAAGATATAAATTGATATTAGAAGTTGTTAAGAGGGTTGGAGACGACATTTATGCATTATATGATTGTTAGGGCACTATTTAGTATTAATGTTCTGGGTGGTCCCAACACTTTAAACTTTGCCGGAGAAGTTGGTTCGAAAAAACATAAAAAATATTTGACTTCGACGAAAATAGGAAAACTTCACCCCAAAATTCAGAAGTCGAAGTATTGGGGATTCGATAAGGCTGTAATGGGTAGGGTATGATGCAGATATGGTCTTATCTATAGCCATAACCGTTTAGTTAAGCGGGTATAGGTATGGTTATATACCCGCTTTGTCAAAAACTATACCCGCACTATACACATATTCGCATAACCGTTGGAAATATGGGCGGGTAATTGGGGTATATGGATATGCTTAACTAGCTATAAAAATACAACACATACATCAACATACAAAAAATGACCACATTTAAGTGCGTAGGTTACAGAGAAATATCATCGTAGGCAGAGAGGAGAGAGGAGCAAAACAAGAGAATGACTTTATGCCCTTCTTAATTTAGTTAAATGTCCTTGCGTAGCTATGAAGGTGTGTCAATGAATTTATTTATTATACTATTACAAGGTACTTATATTTACTAGATGTGAGCGCTATGATGTGGATCATTACATTATATATAAATATTTACTATTATAAGGTGCTTATACTTGCTAGATGTAAGTCCTATAATATGCAAATTTATATTCTAATATAAATTATTTACATAAAATTGAATTAAATGGATATATGGGTATACAAGGTATGGGTATATACATAGCCATAACCTTACCCTATGAAAGGTGGATATACGGATATAATGGTAAGTGATTAAATAGTTATAAAAATTTATATCCATAACGGATTTAGAGGATATGGGTTTGAGGGTATGTGGGTATACTCATATCCATTTATAGCCCCAGGATTCGACTAAGTTCGAAATTTTGGTGAAACTTCGCCTAACGTCACTGAAGTTTAATTCGATCCTTAGCAGCGTGGGTAAGAATGGCCTGGCAACTGAAAGGTGAATTCGAATTGTTGTCAAGGGATAAAGGATTCTTCTTGTTCAATCTGTCTTTCGAAGCGATGTATGGAAAATTAAGCAACTGGTGCAAACATGGCGACGAAATCTGGCATGAGTTCTTTTCATCAGTGCCAAAGTGGATCTGACTGGCGTCCTTTGAAAGAGCGTGGTCTTGGCACGTAGTGGGATTCGGGGAGGTGTTGAAAATCGACGACATGTCACTACATGGCAAGGACGCTACAATACTGATCACATGCAATTCGAGGCACCGTGCTGGAGGCGGTACGGCTGCAAGTGCGCATGACGAGCGATATTGGGCGGAAGGTGATTTATGAGCATGTACCTATCAGCTGCGGGTAGATGCAAAACCTATTTCCATGAGGAGAAGAAGCTTCCAAGCAGGCTTGTGGAACTCAGGAAAAATTGGAGGAAGGTACATGAACGTAATAGGGGTACTGAGAAGAAGGCAATAGAGGAGAAAAATGAAAATAGGCCACATACCAGGGGCGGAACTAGGTGGAGAAATGGGGGGTTCTAGCCTCCCCTCTCCCCCCAAAAAAATAATGAAATGCCGTTTATAAAAGTATAAAAATACTAATAATATGTAGATATATACATATTTCAAAGTATCCTTTACAAAAGAGAGTCTAGTTGAAGTTGTACTTAGCATCTTTAGTTGTGCAAGTGGTGCATGTTCTAATATTGGTGTCTATATATTTTATATTTCAGCCACCCTTTGTGAACTCAGCCCCCCTATTGTATATTTCTGGTTCTGACTGGAGGTGAGGAAGAACCAATTCAGGAAAACACTCAAAAGAATACTGCAGATGGAGAGGACGATGGGACCCAGGCACAATAGAAAATTTTGATCGCCAACAACTCTATAAGAATAATGAAGTGACCTGCCATTCCTATAGCTGATCATGGAATTAGTAATGTCGAAAAAGGTTTGAGGCCCTCACTGAATTAGACATGGAAGAGGAGGAGATATAAATCAAGGAAGGAAGGAGAAGCATAAGAAGAAAATTTTATAGCCAATGAGGTAAACTGTCTCACAAGACAAATAGTATGTCAATTTCTGCAATCATAAGAAGAGGTATATCTGAGCCTGGATATGAGAGAATGGGTGTCTATTTCTACAATCATATAGGCTAAAATTAAATGGAGTAGCAAAAAATTTAGTGTCTGAATTTATTTCCTCATGCGTGGAAATGTAAATCCAATCATGATGAGATAGATCTGAGCAAAGTTTGTGTGGGATGGAATCCCAATGTTTAGGATGTTTGCAAGATGTTAGAGTCCAAATAGGACACTGGAGTGCAAAAATAAAGAAGAACTGGAGATGTGCTTCATTGGAGTGTATGCACATAATGTGGAATGCCAGAGAATGGATCTCTAGAAAGAATTGGAATATGCCGCGAAGACCATGGTACAACCTTGGTTGATTATGAGGAACTTTCCCAATTTTAGGTTACAATCGCAAAAGAGGGAAAGAAGTGTTAGACATATGACTGCTACAACTATGTATATAGCATGGGTTAAGCCCAATGTAGTGCATGTAGTACATGAGGAAAATGTAGTGTGTTGTCTTGTACAAATGGGAAGAGTTTAGCCCCACATTGCTCAGTCCTAGAACTTTTGTGATCATTATATGTAGGATCACATGTGACACTAGTGTCCAAAGGGTCCTAGGAGAGAGTATGATCACCTCTTTGGTGGGTATGATGACCACAACACGCTCGCACGCGCGCGCTCGCACACCACATTGCGCATAGCCTATCCAGGTCAGGTTAGGCTCGGGCCCTGGCTTGTGGGTTGTGAGTTGTGGGAATTGTCTTCCATCTTATTTTGCACAAGGATACATTTACGTAATTAGTTATTAATTTAATTAATTGTTCCTTCCAAACTGGATTTATTAATCATAATCACAAAGTGTTTGGCTCGTGAATTTTTTCAAGACATGAAAAGAGTGATCAAGTGATTGCATCTTAATGGGAATAGGATCTCGGTGCGTGTAAACTATAAATAAGCCTTCGGTCATTAAGGTTAAACACAACTTTCGAACATCATCCGTCAGTCGTTAAAGTACGTGTCTTGCTAACCCTAATCAAAGATTTCTATCATTGCTTTCGAACTGTTCAATGGAGATTTTCTATGCAAAATGAGTTCTTCCTACCTCTCTTCCTAGACACAATTTGTCAGGCGGTGGTTCATGCAGTCGCTGAGCTGCAGTAATGATGAACTTCTTCAACGTCTATATTGTTCGTCGCCAACACGAACAGGACGTCTTTTATAGGTTTGTGACTGGTTTGTCAATAAGAACGACGACTATCCAAAAGGATTATAGGCCATTAAATTCTTTGAATATCACATTCATTTTTCTAAAGAATGGTATGGTATGTGTTCCTAACTTTTATTTGTATTTTCCTGCATTGGTTTATTCTGTATTCTTTATATGGATCTGTCTGAATATGTTAACTTAATTGTAACTGTTTGTTGATGCATGTAACGACGTAATTAAAATTAACAATAGGAAGGTTGGTATTGATGTTACGTATCGATGCCTTTAACTAGGCCATTGAGAAAGAAGATATATTTTGAGCTACTAATGACCAATGAGAAGATATTCATGTTGAAAAATGAAAGAAAACTAGATGATAGGAATGCATGTAAGCTTTATAGGGTGCAAGTGAACGATAGATGGCTACAAAGTTGTCTAGTTGCCCATGTAAAAGCAGAGGGATCTGATTTGAGAGACCACACTCCTATTGTCATGCAAGTCATGGAGAAAAAACAATAAAGAAGGCATTTTAGGTTGCTACACTATTGGGATTTACTAGAAGGGATTTGAAAAGATCATCAAAGAAAGTGAGGTATCCATGTGGTGGGAAATTTGATGTTCATATTCTATAGAAAGTTAATGAGCACCATGTTGGGAAATATAGCATCAAAGATGGTAGCAAAAAAAAATACAATATTCTCCATAACCAGTGGATTGCGTCAATAATTATGATACTGGAAGGAAGGTGCAAGGCATATACTTGGTTTAGGAGAAAGTCCAACGAAAATCTAGATAGAGTTGTGTTTCTTTCTCAAGTAGCACTTGGACAATAGTTGATGATAGGACTGTACATCGGTCCAAACCTGGACCGGACCAGCTTGGACCGCACCTGACCGAGACCCAGTTAACTAAAAATTCATGGATCAAGGACTGGACTGTAAAAATCATGGACCGCACCGGGACCGGACCGAGACTGGACCATATAAGTTATATTCATACAAATCTTGATTATAAAATACAAAACAACTATGTTATAAAAATTACAAAACCCCATTTGAGTTTGATAACACAAACCAAGTTACACAATTAAAATTTTCAACTTGAGAGAGTAAACCACTATAAGGCCATTGGAAACATGAATATCGTACTTACACATTATAACACATTTGAGACTAAAAGTCATAAATTAGTAACACACACAAAACTAACACTTGCATTTATTATAGAATTGAATTATATGATGGTTAGTATGTAATATACTAATTTATTAACAATTCAACTCAATTTCAAGCATCCTTTTAGTTTTTCATCGTCATAGTGTAGTGAAATATTTAAGTTTATTTAATGGCTACTCTGTGCTTTTATAAGTATCGTGGCTAATTCGACTATTGACATTTATTGATATAATGACATCATTATGTAATCCACAATATTAATATACATATTGGTCAATTCTCGAGAGTCACTAATAATATACTCTACATCTGCACTATCCTTTATAAATATTAGATTTAACATGTATAAGATGTTTTCTTATATTATTCAGTCCAACCGGACGAGACCGATTTCTATCGGTTTTGTACTGGACCAGACCCGACCAAGGACTGAAGTTAGGAGATATAAAGGACCAAGGACCAGACAAAAAATCAAATCAGTCAGAGATCAAATTGAACTGAATAGCCGGTCTGGTCTGGTCCAGTCCACCGGTCTGGACCAAGAAATGTATAACCCTAGTTGACGGTAGCCTTCTGGTGTAACACTATGGGTGGTGGTTGACAGTGCCACCTAGCATAGTAAAAAAAACCCCATACCTCTATGTACTCCACACGGACCATCAGTAACTCCTCTTCATGCTTCTAGTAACGGCAAGAAGGAGTTGTTCCTTCGTGTTGTCAAAGTGATAGCATCAACTTCCCCCGTTGGCTATCTCTCCCTTTTACGGTTAAGATGCCCCTGCCTCTCAAGTTACCACAACTATGATATGAGGAGTGTTATCATACAAGAGTGTTGAGAACTTTGGACACCCCCCTTTATATAGGAGTGGATGGTCTAGGGTTTCCACAAACCCTAGAGATACAAAAGGTCAGATCTCATGATTTGATAGTTGTTGTAAATCACCAATCTGATTGGACACCCAGTCGGTCGACTGGGCTTCCAATCAATCGACTGACATTCCAGTCAATCGAATGGAACATCCAATTAGTCAATTGCCTTGGCTTCCTATTCACAAAGATATTGTCTTTTAATGCGATGATTAATGCACTCCATTACATCAACAACAATCACTTGATGCAGTCCTACCAGTCATCCAATTCATCAACTAGACTAACCAGTTGGTGGACTATACACTCCAGTCAGTCGATTGGCACTCCCAGATGGTCAACTAGATACTCCAGTCATCTAATTGAGAACCAGTGTTGTTCACGTTGATTATCCAAATACTTTAATAACTGAGTTAAACCTTATCCATGAGTAAACTCCTATTTTAAGTGCATCCTATACGCGTGTCCTTATAGGTCCCCCAACTTCGTTGGCAGTGAATGTCCATAACTAGATTATGACATCACAAGCAATGAACGGTATCTAGAAGCACTTCATTGCTATTTAAGTAATTGGAAAGTTGGAAAACAACTTCAAACTATATCTGTAATCATTGTTATCATGATAGTATAGTTTCTTTGTCTCCGATATCCAGATTAAATATGAGGCATGGAATTGTCATCCTCTTAACATTCAATCCATGTTCCTTGAACTAAAGAAGACTATATGATATGAATGTGAGTTCACAAGTGATATATTGACTCACATGAGTATGGTCATATGTTTCTCAGTCTCACTTATCAAGTGGCCATGATATTCACTCTTATAGTAGGGACATATCCCATCTAAACACCCAGAGTCAATTGTCATGTGTCACAACTTATCCAAGCACCACCTTTTTGGAAACCCTTATTAAAGGTTATGTGGGATGGTATCAAAGTTCATCAATTGATATCTGATGAGTGTGGTGACTTCAGGTCTAGAACCACAATCACCACTATCACTTTGAGAGATGATTCTAAGTACCATTCCATGGTTTTAATGTATCACTCTCATGGTGGGTATTGGTACACTATTATCTAACAAGTACCTATGTGTTTGGCTTGATATCACATATCATGAATAATGACATAATGTCATCAGACAACACACATCCTAGTCTGAAGTATCAATGTTGACTATTTTTCTTCCATCATAATATCCAACTAGGGACATGATAACAACCAAATTTATGTATTTATGCTAAGCATTTATCTATGGTTTTGTTTCACTATAGCCTTAATATGCCCAAAATATCTCATGTTCCTTACCTTTTAGTAATTTATATCTTTTCATAAATAAAGTTGCTCAAACTAGCTAATTTTGGGACTTGTAGACACCGAACTGGAAAAGACATCTATTCTCCAAAGAATCCTCCCCAACACATGGGTTCCTGCAGCAGCTAGGCCTTCACCGTGATCGAATCCATGGGATACACCACGACCGTGATCGCGGTATCCACACTTGCCTCGACCGCGACAGCGATATCTGTAGCCACCAAGGTCGTGGTCTAGGAACCCACATCGATCGCGATCCAAGTCACTGCCGCAATTTCAGAGCTGACTGCAACCAAGGCGACCTACACCTCGACCGTGGATCGAGCCTCGACCATGGTGAATCCATGACCTCAAACCGTGACCGCGGAATACACATCTACCACAAACCACAACCTAGTGAGGACTGCAACCCGCGGTCATCACCACAGCCGTGGTGATTAAGGCCGCGACCTAGATCAGAACTGCAACGACCCCGCCTATAAATACCTGCCCCTCTCCACCTGAAGGAGGGTTCAGATCTGGGGAGTCTTTCCACCTTGTGGTTCCAAACTTGTGAGGTTCCCAGAGCCCCATGGGAGAGTCTGGAGGTCTGAGCAGGCTGAAGAACTCGTCCTAGAACCATCTCTTCAGTTACCTTCCATCCATCATCACTTCCACCTCCGTTCACCCATTTCCCACCATTTCCAGCCATCTTCCACCTCCACACATCCACCGAGCTGTTGTTTGGGGTGGATCTAGAGAGAAAGGAGGCTAAGGAATCCAGAAGATCAAGGAGGATGACCAAAAAGATGGGATCCAACCTATACAGAGGCTAGGGAGCGAGATCCACCTCTCCTCCATAGGCTAAATCTCTTCTTCTTCTCCTTTCTTCTATTGTTCTCGTTTGTTCCTGTATAATTTATGTTCTTTCATCTTTGTTCGGTGCCAACTAAGCTTGTCCATGGCTAGTTGAGCTCCTTCTTGGCTATGTAGCCTACTTTGGGCATGTTTATGTACTTTTACCTTAAGCAAGTAGTTTCATTTCAGATCTAGCACATTTTATGTTCCATCTCCTCTTTCTGGTTATGATTTCTAGTTTGGTTGATCTCTTTCTTGCTTGAGCTTCTATTTCTACCTATATCGAGAGATTTGTTGTAGAAATAGATAAGAGAAGATAGTTTGGATCTAAATATGAAAGGAGGATGGTTCAAGGTCATATGTTCCTAACATCCCAGAGTAATCTAGACCTAAGAAGGTATCTAGGATATTCTAGGATGTTGGTTTGTTATCCTTGAGAGAGGTTTCATACCATAGATGGGTTTTATTCATGCTACGCGAGAGCGAGTGGGATGACCCCATAGGAACACATAACATAGTGTGTACCATGTTTGGATGTAGATTACTTGTTGGGGTGTTTGTGGGTTGTTTAAGCCCGAGAATGGGTGCATAGACTGCCCAACTTGTAGTTACATAGCCAGGAACTTATTTCTCTCTGGCTTAGTAGAATCCTACATACTCTATTTTGTTTTCTTTTCTTTGTTTTATTTTAATTCGTGACAGCCCGCTAGACTAGTTCTAGCTCCTTACTTTCCTCAACTATTTTCTTGGCTTATCTGACTTAAGAGAGAAATCTCAAGTGTCCTAAACGTCACCACGTCCATGTGTTTGACCCCGTATATCTACTTTGACCCCGTAATAAATTTGCGGGGGGTCCTTGTAGGTTTTGGGTTATAAATTTAAAAGTTTGATTCCTTCTGAGTCTGCCTCCTTTTCGGACGCATGATTCAGGACTATCAACTTTTTAGCACCATTGTTGGGGACGTGGTTTTCCACTTTTACATGCCTATAAGATTTTGTTTTGTCACTTTTAAGCCCATGTATATATGCATGATTTTTTTTAAATTTTAAGTATACTTGTCCATATATACTGAATAGCTCTCCTTTTTCATATACTTTTTCAGCCATGGATCTTGTTTCTGCAAGACAAGTCATCTTGTTTGTAACATCCCTGAACTGGGTTATGAGTTAACCCTAGGTGTTTTTCCTAAATATGTAATTAAATCTTTGTGATTAACTCTGAGCATGTAATTGAGTTTCTCAGAAACATATATTTTAGTATTTGCTCCTTTTTATTTAAAGATTGTAGTATTGTTTTAATATATAGGGACCTATGTGAAATTTACCCAGTTGAAAGGGTTAGCTTGCAATATGCACATGATGAGATTTTCCTCTGATGTTGAAGACATCATGAGAATCTTTTTGGCAAAGTTTGAGGGATTTCCCAAGCTTGGGCACCAAGGTGCAGCTGTGGAAGCAATCCCGGTGCTTGAAACCCTAATTTGGGGTAAAATGCAATTTACCCAAATTAAGGGGTGCAATTTGTAAAATATATCATCTAATGTATATTTTAGATCTCTTGCCATCATTTAGAGAAGAAATGATGAGGAAGTCACCTCAATTGAATTATCAAGTTATGAAATATACCTTGTGATTGAATAACCAGGGTATATGTACAATATCCCTTTTATGTATGTACCTTAGTATTAGATTGATCTTCTTTGCCCTCTTTTTCTAGACCTTAAGAGAAGTTTTGTCCTAAGAATAAAGATGAAGGGACGAGCATGTAATGAAGGAAGGACCTAGTTGGATTTTTGGGAAACTTATGGGCCTTTAATGAAACCTCACCCATGTATATATACACTTTACCTCTTAAGAAAAGGAACCTTTCCTTCGTGCATATCACTGTTTCCCTTTGCTTGTCCGACTAAGGACTGTCTTGGAGCTCAAGAGGAACGACCAAGGGTGCAAGGTAGGTTTGAATCTCTCTTCTTGCCTAATTCCATGGTTAGAACTCGAATTCAAGGTCAATTTGGTGACTAACTCATGAAACCCTATCTTTCTAGCCATCCTTTCTCGTTTTTCCCTTGGAGTTTTCACCTTGGCCAACCTGTGAGAACTCAAGGACGCCATTAGAGTTTGGAGCATGAAATCTTGGAGCTCAAGGAGCAAGCTTTAGGCGGGTTTTATAACTCTAAACCCATGCTTTACTATGTACATCTCTTATATGCGGTTAGATGATAGCTCTTCATGTTTCCCTACTTTGCTTTACTATTTTGCAAGCAAATCCATGGGATATCCGTACTGTTCTTGAGCTAGGAGATGAAGGCGTGATTTCCAAGAAAAACCCACCGCTTTTCATTTTCTTAAACGGTCCCAACAGTTTGCTCTCTCGGTCTCAGGACCGCGAGGTGAGCAAACGGTCTCTGGACCGCGAGAGGGAAAACGGTCTTCACGACCGTTTGGACCCGTTGACCGAGCGTGGACCGTATAAGAACTCTGTTACTAATTATATATTCTAATCACCCTCAAAATTTGAGAGGCTAACTCCAAAGGAATCGGGAGATATGACCCTTTTAAGTAACAACTTTAATTGAATTTATTCCTGATTTTCAAACGGTCTGAAATTGCCTTTTTGGGCAAACGGTCTCAAGACCGTGTAAGGTCGTTGACCAAGCATTTACCATATGAAATTACTGTTCAAAATTATGTTAATTAACAACTCACCAAGTTTAATGCTCTAATTCCAAACGAGCTAAGAGTTGAAGGGTGATTACTAGGGCTAACCCTAGATGAAATCAGTACTGAAATTATGGTGACCTAATTAGGGTTTTTAGGGTTGATTGACCTAAACGGTCTCAAGACCGTTTGGGGGTCATCCAAACGGTCTCAAGACCGTGAGGGCAATCAACCATGACCGTTTGGAGGTCTGGGGTCAAGAATAGTTGACCAATTGAAGGTACATCTATACCAAATTATATTGCAATTAAATATTGATATGATCATCAACTCAATAGGTCAGACCTTGATGAATTTGCACTAGAATCCAAAATTGGATGGGCAAACGGTCTCAAGACCGAGAGGACAATCACCCAAGACCGTTTGAAGGTCTAGGGTTAAGCTAATTTGACCAATTGAGGACCCAATTTCAATAAGTTATCAAATTAATCAAAATTCTGATTTTGTGACTCAATCATGGTTCAACCCCTATTAAATCACATTAGATCTTGAGGAAATCTTGGGAAAACGGTCTCAAGACCATGTGGGGTCCACCCACATGATCTCAAGACCGTTTGGGCCAAGTTTGGACCCAATTGGAGTTCAATTGAGGGGTTCAACCTTGTGTTGATGCACATTGTTGAGTGTTGATGGGTGAACATTGATAGACCCTAATTGAATCGATTTCAATCCTAATTGGTCAACAATTGAGTGTCAATTGAATGACCAATTGGTTAAGCATAACCTTAATTAACCCAATTCATAAGTGTTCAACATAACTCTGACCTTTTGAGGGCTTCAACATGGGTTAACATTATCAGTTGTATCATTGAATCTTGTTGAAGGTCCAAGCGGCTGAGACCATGAGAGCCTCGCGGTCTCAAGACCGTGAGAGGGCTCGTGGTCTCAAGACCGAGAGGGGGATCACGGTCTCAAGACCGTGAGGGGCCTCACGGTCTTGGGGTCAAAGAAGGGAAAACGGTCTTCATGATCCTCGCGGTCTTAACCTCAATTTGAGTCTTCGCGGTCTAGAATCAATGGAGGGCTCGCGGTCTTGGAGGAGGAAGAGGCCTCGCGGTCCTGAGGTCAAAGGTGAACAAACGGTCTACACATCCTCACGGTCCTAATGTCAATTGGTCAAAAGGTCAACTCAACCAATGGGTCTCAAATCGATTGAGGGTCGATGGTTGAGATCGATCAAGATAGTTCAAGGTTGACTTCATTCAATCAATTGATAATATAAATAGTTCAATGATGCCCTAATCTAAAACCTAATGATAACCTAGGATATTAAGGGGTTAATTGACTAAGGTTTTGACCATGATGATGATAAATGGGGTGAATTACCAAAATACCCCTGAAGGGTCAATTGAGTAATACCTTGCCCGATTCAAACCCTAATTACATGAGAATGATATTTTTAATCATAATGATTCCATCCAACTTGATCTAGTCTAATGTTATCATCAATCACTAATATGAAGAAAGAGAAAGTATTCTAGAGAGAGAAAGTACTCTAGAGAGAGAAAGTACCCTAGAGAGAGAAAGTAAACCTAATTGGATGGAAACTTAAGTGAAGCATCTTCAATGCACATGAATGTGTATAATTAGGGTATGATTCACCTGTGTGAAGTGATATAAACCCTAATTATGATAAATGATGAACCTTTAACTAATCTGAGAGCATCAATGATGATGTTACTCATACATGATGATGATATGAGATCAACTCACCGTAAAGTGAATAGTGAACCCTAATTTAAAGGTGATGACATGTAAAGTGAATAGTGAACCCTAATTCAAGGGTGATGACATGTAATGTGAATAGTAAACCCTAATTCAAGGGTAATGGCATGCAAATAAGTATTAAACTCCAATTGATGAGAATCGGAGGATTTAACCCTTATGACAAGAGTGGAAAGTACATTCCTTATTTTGTATTACCTTTATCAGTTGAATTAACCATGCATGTTCTGATATGAAGGTGATCATATCCAGGTATGGATGTTGATGTTATATTCATTAAAGGCATGTTGTTAGCCTTATGAATAAGAAAAGTAACTTGATGCCTTGTCAATGGCATCCCATAATGATAATGGGCTGTGAGAGCCATGAATACCATCAAAGTCATGCTTTAGAGATGACTTGTGATGAGTATGATGAGAAATTATGATTGATATGAGTTAGGCCTGCTACATTTAGTATTCTTCTGTTATAGCTATTATGCTACTGTTATTGTTTGAAGGACAATGTATGTTGTTAAAGAATACTGAATGTACCTAACTAATAAAGTATAAAGTAGAGCCCTGATCATAGATCCATCATTGTCAGAGATTAAGTGATGGTGAAACAGGTTTTCCTCAGGGAACTCCTGGAGCACATACTTTTGAGTATGTGGGGTACATGGATGTGTAGAACCTTACATCCTAGTGTAGGAAAGTGATGTAGATGTGTAATCCATCCATCCTCCACTATAATTCCATACCGTATCAGTGGTAGGTATACATGAAACCTCTTGATGATGAAGAAAACATAGATATCCGTATCAGTGGAGATAAACATGAAATCTCCTGATGACGAAGAGAGTACAGAATGCCACTGTGACTCTAGAATAGCGAAGGACCAGTTTACCCTGGTGAGCTATAGTAGTAGAGACACGAGATGTCCTACAAGTGATCCTCTTACTGACTGAGGAAGGTGAAGGTCATGAGAATCCGACTCTCTTAGTGACCTATGTATGATACTGATGTGACTTCGCAGTGATCAGTTGGAGTATGAGTGGTATACCTCATCTCCACAGGGCATAATGTTGTTTGTAAAACATAATCAATCACGTAGTATACTTGTTAGAGATAATTCCAAGTTAGTTGATTGATGTTACACTGTAATAGTGCTTATATTTCTTCATACCTCATAAATGTTGAGTTCTTGGTTATAGCTGCAACTGTTATCTAATACTTTGAAGGCTTTATTGCTTAAGATGTTCTTTGATGTTATATTAAAGCTTCTGGCGGAGAGTTATAACTCTCGCTGGGACAATTATGAAAAATTGTCTCACCCCGTAGACTTCAACTTTTTAGGTGGACGTCGGAGACGAAGTAACCAGCCTACAGGTGACCAGTCTCAGCAGCAGCAGCACCAGGAGCAGTAGTAATCTCAGGTGGAGATTTAGTCTTCCATGGGGTGTAGTTAGAGTCAGTCCTATGTGTCCTCTGTACTCTCAGGTCTTGGAGTCTTGTGTTATGTGATCTTGAGATTTTGTATCTTGATGTATATAATTACTCAAGAAGTAATTATCCTGAGATGTAAACAAGTTTATCTCACTTTATGAAAGAAGTTTTTTTTATGGATCCAAGCTCTTGTCTCGAAAAGTTTTAATTTCCCGGGATTTTTGTCTTCAACTGATTATCGAATCACTTCCGCTAAGTTTTAATCGTGTTTATGTCATGGTTTGGAGATCAGAGACCACAATTAGTGGTATCAGAGCTCTAGGTCAGTTGAGTCTACAGAGGCATAGGACTTAGGATGTCGAGTCTATCTTTAGTACTCCTTCCTTATCTAATAGAATCTTCTGCTATTCAGGAGAAGAAGATACCTAAGGATGTCAGAACATCATAATGAGTACGTGGCAGAGAGTAGTGCTAGTGCACCTCGAGGCGGTGCAAGGGTTCCGAGGATAGAACAACCTGCACCTGAGTCGCCAAGAGAGCCACCCCAGTTCGACCCAGCTGACGTGAGTAACCCAGCTGTACAGACGATGTTCGGGCAGTTCATGACTGCCATGACACATATAACCGATAGGATTCCCATTCCTGCACCTAGGGCACCTGTCCAGCATGAAGCACAAGGTATCGGTAAGACGTTCGAACGACTTCGTCGTGTCGGAGCTACCGAGTACTTCGGAACTGCCGACCCTGCAGATGCTGACTTATGGTTGATAGAGTTGGAGAAGGCTTTCAGAATTCTTATGATTCTGGAAGCTGAGAAGGTTAGACATGCTGTCTATCTTCTCAAAGGCAGTGCTGGTCACTGGTGGAACATGGAAGAGTAGAAGAGACCTGGAGTAGAGTTCTCATGGGAAGAGTTTCGTCGGGAATTTATCAATAGATATTTTCCAAAGACCTTCCTAGATGAGAAGATCTCTCAGTTCGAGAAACTAAGGCAAGGTATGATGAACATTAGTGAGTATGAAGCTAAGTTCATGGAGTTGCTGCGGTTCTGTCCACACATGGCTGCTACAGATGAGGAAAGAATCAGAAGATTCGAGAAGGGTTTGAATTCTGATATGTCAACCCCTGTATCTACCTTAGAGAACCGAGAGAGATTCTCTACCTTCGTTGAGTCAGTCCGAAGGATAGAGAGATCTGTGGTTGAGAAGAGACAAACCCATAAAAGATATCCACAGTTCCAGGGTTCTTCATCTAGGGATTCCAAGAAACCTAGATTCTCTGCACCTAACCCTCCACCACCCAGATCGAGTTTTCAAACTCAATGGACACCAAGCAGAGGTAGAGGACGGAGTCAAACGCTTCAAGGAACGCACAGTTCTACATCTGTGTCAGTTACCGGACCACCCAGACCACAACAACAGGAGAGGAGTTGTTACAACTATGGTAAGGTGGGACACTTGATGAAGGATTGCCGTTCTAGGCCTGCTAGTGTGACACAACAACCTCCGAGACAGAATCAACAGAGATCTCAGAGCAGACAGAATCAAGGAGCAGCTCGAGGAAGTGGACAAGCGTCTCAAGCTGGATCATCAGCACCACCTCAACACCAGGCGACTGCGTGGTTCTATGCTATGAACCCACCTGAGGCAGTGATCAATCCACGGGTAGTGGCAGGTCAGATGAAACTTTTATATTCTGATATGTCTACATCCTGTGTTGTATCTGTTTTGATTGATCCGGGTGCTACGCACTCTTTCATCACTCGTGAAGTGATTTGTAACTGCAATGTGACTGTTAGTCATAGGGCAGATAGTTTGTTGTTGGAGACTCTGTTGAGTGGGTCTGCTGTTTTGCAGGAGGTATGTTCTCCCTGCACCCTCTTCTTTTCTGACCATTGCATTCAAGTGGACCTTATACCACTTGATATGCAAGGATTTGATATAATCCTTGGGATGGATACCTTAGAAAGGTATAGAGTTGTCTTGGATTGTGAGTCCAAGTTGGCTGTGTTTGCTGATAAAAGCAACACATGGATCTTTCAAGGAGAAAGAAAGATTCTGCCCACCTGTCTTGTATCAGCTATGGTTGCTGATAAGCTGTTGAGGCAAGGATGTTATGCATTCTTAGCCCATGTGGTAGATGTTACCAAGGAAAGTTCCAATCCTACTAAAGTTCCTATAGTCAGGGAATTCTAAGATGTATTTCCTAAAGAACTTCCTGGTATACCACCACCTCGGGAGATTGATTTTGAAATCAATATGATCCCAGATACGAAACCCATAGCTCAGACTCCGTATAGAGTGGCACCTGCCGAGATGGCAGAACTCAAGAAACAACTTCAAGAGTTACTTGAGAGAGGTTTTATCCGACCGAGTACTTCACCTTGGGGTGCTCCGGTCTTGTTTGTTAAAAAGAAAGATGGGTCAATGCGGTTGTGCATCGACTATAGACAACTCAATAAAGTAACAATAAAGAATAAGTACCCTCTGTCGAGGATTGATGATCTCTTTGACCAGTTGCGTGGTGCAACAGTCTTTTCAAAAATAGACTTGAGGTCTGGATATCATCAACTCCGTATTAAGGATAGTGACATATCCAAGTCCGCCTTTAGGACAAGATATGGTCACTATGAGTTCACGGTTATGTCGTTTGGACTAACCAATGCACCAGCTGCATTTATGGAACTCATGAATAGAGTTTTTCGGCCTTTTCTTGATCAGTGTGTTGTCGTCTTCATAGATGACATTCTGATCTATAGTAAGGATGCTCAGCAACATGAAAAACATCTTCGCCAAGCTTTGACCTTGCTAAGAGAACATAAGCTATATGCTAAGTTTAGCAAGTGTGAGTTTTGGCTACCGGAGGTATCTTTTCTTGGTCATGTGATATCTGCCTCGGGAATTCGTGTTGACCCTACGAAAGTAGAATCTGTTCTACAGTGGGAACAACCGAAGACACCGACGGAGATTCGAAGTTTCTTGGGGTTAGCTGGCTATTATCGAAGGTTCATTAAGAACTTTAGTTCTATAGCCTTACCTTTGACCAAATTGACCCGGAAAGATGTTCCTTTTTCTTGGAGTGATAAGTGTCAACAGTCTTTCCAGTTGCTGAAGGAGAGATTGACAAGTGCACCTGTGCTAGTGCTACCTGAACAAGGAAAAGGATATGTAGTCTTCTGTGATGCTTCCAAGAATGGACTTGGATGTGTGTTGATGCAGGATAAACAAGTGATTTCTTTTGCTTCCCGACAGCTTAAGAAACACGAGGAGAATTATCTGACACACGATCTAGAGTTAGCTGCTGTGGTTCATGCCTTGAAAATCTGGAGACACTATCTCTACGGAGAAACATTCCAGATTTTCACAGACCACAAAAACCTTAAGTATATCTTCTCTCAGCATGAGCTCAACATGAGGCAACGTCGCTGGATGGAGTTAATCAAGGACTATGACTGTACAATTGATTACCATCCAGGAAAGGCCAATGTTGTTGCAGATGCCTTGAGTAGGAAATCAGCAACATCAACCATGAATAGAGCACAACTAGACTCTTTAGTATGCTCTAGGAGAGATATGCTTATCTCTTTAAGGCAAGACAATGTACAGTTGAAGGTGTCATTGTTAGCCGGTTTGTTAGCTGAGATGCATGTTAAACCTACTCTAAGAGAGCAGATTAAGGAAGCACAGCTAGATGATGCTGCAGTTCAACAGATTAGATCTGAGTATGGAAATGAGAAACAAGATGGTTTTCATGACTCAGAGGATCATGTAGCTTGTTATAATGGAAGGATGATAGTGCCGGATGTGGACAACTTGAGAAAGTTAGTCCTGGAAGAAGCCCATTCTTCCATGTATGTTATGCATCCAGGGAGCACCAAGATGTATCGGAATTTGAAAGATCTGTATTGGTGGCCGGGAATGAAGAAGGATGTTGCAGAATTTGTTATGAGGTGTCCTGTGTGTCAGCAAGTTAAAGATGAACACCAGAAGCCTGTAGGTAAAATGCAACCTTTACCCATACCACAATGGAAGTGGGACCATGTGACCATGGACTTTGTTGTTGGCCTACCTAGGATAAGAAAAGGACATGATTCCATTTGGGTAATTGTTGATAGGTTGACTAAGACAACACATTTCTTACCTGTCAAAACAACCTTTTCTGCCGAAAGGTTATCAGAGTTGTATGTTCAAGAGATAGTGTGTTTGCACGGAGTTCCTGTCACAATAGTTTCTGACAGAGGTCCTCAGTTTATGAGTCGTTTTTGGGAACAGTTACACAGAGCCTTAGGCACCAAGCTAAGGTTTAGTACAGCCTTTCATCCGCAGACTGATGGATAGTCAGAAAGGACCATACAGACCTTAGAAGACCTGTTGAGAGCATGTGTTCTCCAGTTCACCAGAAGTTGGGATCTACACCTAAGCTTGATAGAGTTTGCCTATAACAATAGCTATCAGCATAGTATTGATATGGCACCTTATGAAGCCTTGTATGGTAGATGTTGTAGATCACCTTTGTGTTGGTTTGAGACTGGTGAACATCAGTTGTTGGGTCCTGACCTTGTGCAGCAGACCACAGAAAAGATTAACATAATACAACAAAAGATTAAGACTGCTCAGGATAGGCATAAATCTTATGCTGACAAACATCATAGACCCTTAGAGTTCCAAGTTGGAGACAGAGTGTATCTCAAGGTCTCACCATGGAAAGGAGTCCTCCGTTTTGGAAGGAAAGGGAAGTTAGCTCCTAGATTTATGGGGCCTTATCCAATCATTGAACGGATTGGAAAGGTAGCATATAGACTAGAGCTGCCCCCAGAGTTACAGAGGTTACACCCTGTGTTTCACATTTCTATGTTGAAGAAATGACACCCAGACACCGAGTCAGTTCTACAACCCATGGAAGTAGAATTGAATGATGATATGTCCTATGAGGAGGGACCAGTGTCAATCCTTGATAAAAGAATTAAAAAGTTAAAGAAGAAAGATATAAGTCTTGTAAAAGTCCTCTGGAATCACCGTGGCGTTGAAGAAGCCACTTGGGAACTAGAGGATGAGATGAGAAGGAAGTATCCTGCCCTTTTCTCTTGATATGTCTTATCGATTTCGGGGACGAAATCCTTGTAAGGGGTGGATAATTTGTAACATCCCTGAACTGGGTTATGAGTTAACCCTAGGTGTTTTGCCTAAATATGTAATTAAATCTTTGTGATTAACTCTGAGCATGTAATTAAGTTTCTTAGAAACATATATTTCAGTATATGCTCCTTTTTATTTAAAGATTGTAGTATTGTTTTAATATATAGGGACCTATGTGAAATTTACCCAGTTGAAAGGGTTAGCTTGCAATTTGCACATGATGAGATGTTCCTATGATGTTGAAGACATCATGAGAATCTTTTTGGCAAAGTTTGAGGGATTTCCCAAGCTTGGGCACCAAGGTGCAGCTGTGGAAGCAATCCCAGTGCTTGAAACCCTAATTTGGGGTAAAATGCAATTTACCCAAATTAAGGGGTACAATTTGTAAAATATATCATCTAATGTATCTTTTAGATCTCTTGCCATCATTTAGAGAAGAAATGATGAGGAAGTCACCTCAATTGAATTATCAAGTTATGAAATATACCTTGTGATTGAATAATCAGGGTAGATGTACAATATCCCTTTTATGTATGTACCTTAGTATTAGATTGATCTTCTTTGCCCTCTTTTTCTAGACCTTAAGAGAAGTTTTGTCCTTAGAATAAAGAGGAAGGGACGAGCATGTAATGAAGGAAGGACCTAGTTGGATTTTTGGGAAACTTATGGGCCTTTAATGAAACCTCACCCATGTATATATACACTTTACCTCTTAAGAAAAGGAACCTTTCCTTCGTGCATATCACTGTTTCCCTTTGCTTGGCCGACTAAGGACTGTCTTGGAGCTCAAGAGGAACGACCAAGGGTGCAAGGTAGGTTTGAATCTCTCTTCTTGCCTAATTCCATGGTTAGAACTCGAATTCAAGGTCAATTTGGTGACTAACTCATGAAACCCTATCTTTCTAGCCATCCTTTCTCATTTTTCCCTTGGAGTTTTCACCTTGGCCAACCTGTGGGAACTCAAGGACGCCATTAGAGCTTGGAGCATGAAAGCTTGGAGCTCAAGGAGCAAGCTTTAGGCGGGTTTTATAACTCTAAACCCATGCTTTACTATGTACATCTCTTATATGCGGTTAGATGATAGCTCTTCATGTTTCCCTACTTTTCTTTACTATTTTGCAAGCAAATCCATGGGATATCCGTACTGTTCTTGAGCTAGGAGATGAAGGCGTGATTTACAAGAAAAACCCACCGCTTTTCATTTTCTTAAACGGTCCCAACAGTTTGCTCTCTCGGTCTCAGGACCGCGAGGTGAGCAAACGGTCTCTGGACCGCGAGAGGGCAAACGGTGTTCACGACCGTTTGGACCCGTTTACCGAGCAAGGACCGTATAATAAATCTGTTCCTAATTATATAGGATAATCACCCTCAAAATTTGAGAGGCGAACTCCAAAGGAATCGGGAGATATGACCCTTTTACGTAACAACTTTAATTGCATTTATTCCTGATTTTCAAACGGTCTGAAATTGCCTTTTTGGGCAAACGGTCTCAAGACCGTGTAAGGTCGTTGACCAAGCGTTGACCATATGAAATTACTGTTCAAAATTATGTTAATTAACAACTCACCAAGTTTAATGGTCTAATTCTAAACTAGCTAAGAGTTGAAGGGTGATTACTAGGGCTAACACTAGATGAAATCAGTACTGAAATTATGGTGACCTAATTAGGGTTTTTAGGGTTGATTAACCTAAACGGTCTCAAGACCGTTTGGGGGTCATCCAAACGGTCTCAAGACCGTGAGGGCAATCAACCATGACCGTTTGGAGGTCTGGGGTCAAGAATAGTTGACCAATTGAAGGTACATCTATACCAAATTATATTGCAATTAAATATTGATATGATCATCAACTCAATAGGTCAGACCTTGATGAATTTGCACTAGAATCCAAAATTGGATGGGCAAACGGTCTCAAGACCGTTTGGAATTCATCCAAATGGTCTCAAGACCGAGAGGACAATCACCCAAGACCGTTTGAAGGTCTAGGGTTAAGCTAATTTGACCAATTGAGGACCCAATTTCAATAAGTTATCAAATTAATCAAAATTCTGATTTTGTGACTCAATCATGGTTCAACCCCTATTAAATCACATTAGATCTTGAGGAAATCTTGGGAAAACGGTCTCAAGACCATGTGGGGTCCACCCACATGATCTCAAGACCGTTTGGGCCAAGTTTGGACCCAATTGGAGTTCAATTGAGGGGTTCAACCTTGTGTTGATGCACATTGTTGAGTGTTGATGGGTGAACATTGATAGACCCTAATTGAATCGATTTCAATCCTAATTGGTCAACAATTGAGGGTCAATTGAATGACCAATTGGTTAAGAATAACCTTAATTAACCTAATTCATAAGTGGTGAACATAACTCTGACCTTTTGAGGGCTTCAACATGGGTTAACATTATCGGTTGTATCATTGAATCTTGTTGAAGGTCGAAGCGGCTGAGACCATGAGAGCCTCGCGGTCTCAAGATCGTGAGAGGGCTCGCGGTCTCAAGACCGTGAGAGGGCTCGTGGTCTCAAGACCGAGAGGGGGCTCACGGTCTCAAGACCATGAGGGGCCTCACGGTCTTGAGGTCAAAGAAGGGCAAACGGTCTTCATGATCCTCGCGGTCTTAACCTCAATTTGAGTCTTCGCGGTCTTGAATCAATGGAGGGCTCGCGGTCTTGGAGGAGGAAGAGGCCTCGCGGTCCTGAGGTCAAAGGTGACCAAACGGTCTACACATCCTCGTGGTCCTGATGTCAATTGGTCAAAAGGTCAACTCAACCAATGGGTCTCAAATCGATTGAGGGTCGATGGTTGAGATCGATCAAGATAGTTCAAGGTTGACTTCATTTAATCAATTGATAATATAAATAGTTCAATGATGCCCTAATCTAAAACCTAATGATAACCTAGGATATTAAGGGGTTAATTGACTAAGGTTTTGACCATGATGATGATCAATGGGGTGAATTACCAAAATACCCCTGAAGGGTCAATTGAGTAATACCTTGCTCGATTCAAACCCTAATTACATGAGAATGATGTTTTTAACCATAATGATTCCATCCAACTTGATCTAGTCTAATGTTATCATCAATCACTAATATGAAGAAAGAGAAAGTATTCTAGAGAGAGAAAGTACTCTAGAGAGAGAAAGTACCCTAGAGAGAGAAAGTAAACCTAATTGGATGGAAACTTAAGTGAAGCATCTTCAATGCACATGAATGTGTATAATTAGGGTATGATTCACCTGTGTGAAGTGATAGAAACCCTAATTATGATAAATGATGAACCTTTAACTAATCTAAGAGCATCAATGATGGTGTTACTCATACATGATGATGATATGAGATCAACTCACCGTAAAGTGAATAGTGAACCCTAATTTAAAGGTGATGACATGTAAAGTGAATAGTGAACCCTAATTCAAGGGTGATGACATGTAATGTGAATAGTAAACCCTAATTCAAGGGTAATGGCATGAAAATAAGTATTAAACTCCAATTGATGAGAATCGGAGGATTTAACCCTTATGACAAGAGTGGAAAGTATATTCCTTATTTTGTATTACCTTTATCAGTTGAATTAACCATGCAGGTTCTGATATGAAGGTGATCATATCCAGATATGGATGTTGATGTTATATTCATTAAAGGCATGTTGTTAGCCTTATGAATAAGAAAAGTAACTTGATGCCTTGTCAATGGCATCCCTTAATGATAATGGGCTGTGAGAGCCATGAATACCATCAAAGTCATGCTTTAGAGATGACTTGTGATGAGTATGATGAGAAATTATGATTGATATGAGTTAGGCCTGCTACATTTAGTATTCTTCTGTTATAGCTATTATGCTACTGTTATTGTTTGAAGGACAATGTATGTTGTTAAAGAATACTGAATGTACCTAACTAATAAAGTATAAAGTAGAGCCCTGATCATAGATCCATCATTGTCAGAGATTAAGTGATGGTGAAACAGGTTTTCCTCAGGGAACTCCTGGAGCACATACTTTTGAGTATGTGGGGTACATGGATGTGTAGAACCTTACATCCTAGTGTAGGAAAGTGATGTAGATGTGTAATCCATCCATCCTCCACTATAATTCCATACCGTATCAGTGGTAGGTAAACATGAAACCTCCTGATGATGAAGAAAACATAGATATCCGTATCAGTGGAGATAAACATGAAATCTCCTGATGACGAAGAGAGTACAGAATGCCACTGTGACTCTAGAATAGCGAAGGACCAGTTTACCCTGGTGAGCTATAGTAGTAGAGACACGAGATGTCCTACAAGTGATCCTCTTACTGACTGAGGAAGGTGAAGGTCATGAGAATCCGGCTCTCTTAGTGACCTATGTATGATACTGATGTGACTTCACAGCGATCAGTTGGAGTATGAGTGGTATACCTCATCTCCACAGGGCATAATGTTGTTTGTAAAACATAATCAATCACGTAGTATACTTGTTAGAGATAATTCCAAGTTAGTTGATTGATGTTACACTGTAATAGTGCTTATATTTCTTCATACCTCATAAATGTTGAGTTCTTGGTTATAGCTGCAACTGTTATCTAATGCTTTGAAGGCTTTATTGCTTAAGATGTTCTTTGATGTTATATTAAAGCTTCTGGCGGAGAGTTATAACTCTCGCTGGGACAATTATGAAAAATTGTCTCACCCCGTAGACTTCAACTTTTTAGGTGGACGTCGGAGACGAAGGAACCAGCCTACAGGTGACCAGTCTCAGCAGCAGCAGCACCAGGAGCAGTAGTAATCTCAGGTGGAGATTTAGTCTGCCATGGGGTGTAGTTAGAGTCATTCCTATGTGTCCTCTGTACTCTCAGGTCTTGGAGTCTTGTGTTATGTGATCTTGAGATTTTGTATCTTGATGTATATAATTACTCAAGAAGTAATTATCCTGAGATGTAAACAAGTTTATCTCACTTTATGAAAGAAGTTTTTTTTATGGATCCAAGCTCTTGTCTCGAAAAGTTTTAATTTCCCGGGATTTTTGTCTTCAACTGATTATCGAATCGCTTCCGCTAAGTTTTAATCGTGTTTATGTCATGGTTTGGAGATCAGAGCCCACATTGTTCACATGTCCTCCTGATTTTTTCCGCAGCTCTGACTACTGGAAAATAATTGAAAGTGGTGCCTTACAACTCGTTGAGCTATATTCTCCTCCACCGTCATCCTATGTAGACACTCTAACAATGGAGACTGCCAGTCATCCCTCGACCTCCGTGCTATTATGGGATCAAGAACTGGTTAAGGTAGTAGAGTTAGTTGGATAAAGTGTCAACACACTCACCTCCTTAGCTCCTCATCTCCAGGGAGACATCGATCCACTTCATCAACTACTAGAAAGGTAGAGTCATCAACTCCAAGTAGCTAAAGAGATTGTAGATCGTAATAGAAGTCTACTTCAAATTCCTGAGCAGGGATTCATCCAAGCACACCAGTTTGATACAACGAGTCTACAACAAGAGCACAAGATAGATTTGACTAGTCCCAGAGGCTTGGCTGTCCAAGTCCAACAACTTCATGATAAAGATGTTGAACAAGGCAAGAAGCTTCAAGAGCTCATCAATTTGGTTACCACGCAGTTGCAAGCACCACTACCTTATAATGAAGACTTTAGTCATCAAGACCATTTCATTGGGAATGAAGCGGAATATGCCTCACCATCTGATTCAGACCATCAAATGGATTCATCAGGATTTTTCTATGAAGACCAACCCACTTGGGACAACCCTTCATTCTATCCATATGACTCAGCTGATCAACCAATGGAAAATACAAGCTACAGGTGTGATAATGACGATGAAGAGTCTTGTCCTCAATATAATATCCAAACAACCTCACAAACAAAATGTTGGTTTGAGGAACCAAAGTCAAACAATGATCCAGACCAGAGTGATATCTATCATATTGAGACTTGTCACTTAGCCTTGAGCAGTATGCCAGTCATGGTTTGGAATAATTTATTCGATGAAGATGATGAAGACCATTCCTCTCAATGCAGTGAATATACTGAGGACGATGAGTTGGAACCACATGAGCTGACATTTACCACCATTCCCTTAAAAGTCTTTGTGGACATAGACAGAGCGGGATGGAAAATCCACTACAACATGGTTGTTGAGCATGAAAACACCTTGGACCCCAAAGAAGGCGATAAGCTTGGGGTAGAAGAATGACAAACATACTCCTTTGCGGGTACTTGTTTAGAAGATGATTAGATGACTCAGACTGTAAATAAAAATTTATTTGAGTATCCAACCTTAAGTTTAGAGATGGAGAGAGAAGAAATGAGTCCTCCAGAAGACACCCAACCCCCCCTCTCTGCTTCATCCTGTGATGACATCCTAGGAACTTCTTGTTCATATTCATATTTTGGAAGCTACCTTGAAGATGAGTTGCCGAAGAATTCATCCCAATGCAGTTCAAGGGAATCACGACACAGGGATGACTTCACCGTGTTTCCAGATTTTATCACTCTCTTCCAGAATCAGAAGGGTTCACCTCTCCGCATACTTTGCCACTACATGATGAGCATGACCAGCGAGACACAGGTAACTCGGACCCCAAAATTATAGATTTGGGATCCAAGTGCAGGAGTTGTAGGATAGACACCCCCTACTACCTGCACATGTTCTCTTTAACGTTTTAAAAATTTTGCAAAATAAAGCAAATTTTAATTTCCCCTAACTACTAGAAATATAGTTGATTTTGCACCATCTAGTTTTCTTTTAAATTTTTTCATGTGCTTCCATCTTTGCACCCTAACAGCTATCTTTGGTCCATATCTTGTAAGTAGTTAATTGACATTCCTTGTCACTCTTCCATGGTGTTCAATTCAGATTTTATCCTCTAATGGCTTCCCACCTTCATCCTTCCTCGCGTGGCGGAGCTGGGACCACGACCGCGGTCTAAAGGCAAGGATAGCGACCACGACCGCAGTCTGAAAGCCAAATATGCAATCGTGGTCATGCCCGCGTTAGACCGCAACTACAGGACAGTGAGACCGCGACCGCAGTTACGCAAGACCTAGGTGTGCTTTTTCAGCTTGAATGACCAGCATGTCGGGTTGTCTCCGCCTTTTTGATTGAATGTTGCTCTTTTGACCAAGCTTTTAGCCCCTTTTGACCGGGTCTCCGATGCCTTTTTTTGGTTTTTCCACCGCTCGGTCTGCAACCTCACATGATTCAGAGCGAGGCCACCCCGGGTTGAGGTATCGTCTCTTCTCCTAACCATAGAGTTTCCTCCACCTATGCGCTGCTCCCTGTCTGTTTTTCCTTCTTCCCCTTGTCTCCGATGTAGGATAACATGGAGGGAGCAAGTGCATCAACACTAGTAGTAGCAACCACCGCTAGACCGTGACTGCAGTCATTAAGTAGTTTCCCAACGACTCTGCTAACTGCACGCTTCAGGCTACACCAAGTCTGGTAACCTCGATCACATTCTCCTAGATCGTGGTCCCTTCAGCCACAATCGTGATCCAGTAGAATGAGGTCATCTTGTACACCGCAGTGGCGATGACCAACCTACTCAGGTCATAGTATCAAGGTCTATTTCATGGTCGCAGTCTCCTTGATAACGGTCGCACATGTCACGGTGCCGAGGCTAGTTACGGTCTTCACTATCGCGATCAAAGTCTTCACTGAGGTTGCGGTCCAAACCGCGAGCAAGCTTGGAGTATCTTGAGGCAGTTGCACCTACCTTCACCACATTCAAGCCAGATGGATCTGCATCAGAAGAAGTGAAACCATGGACGTAATGAAAAATTTCTTTAAAAATCTTAAAAAGTCTATTACGCAAAAGAAAGGGGATGGAAGCTCTGCATCACCATCTGAATATGGGGGCCCATACCCACACCACGCCACTCAAACCACGAATCTGATATATGATGATGAGGTTATGCTTTTGTTATAACCCACATTGAGGTTAGTCAGTAAGTACCTCGATTAGCATGAAGTACCTTGATTAGTGCTAAGTACCTTGTTAAACATCATGGTTAATCAAGATAAGCTAAGACGTGAATCAATAGTCGAGATTGATTCATCTAATGTAATTAATGTTAACTGCAATGTTAATCATTAAGTTAAATACCTAAGATGATTAACCTAGCTAATCTGGTTTAGTTGTTATGTTTTTATGCCTTGATAAGGTAGAGAATCTCGTTCTTAAAAGAATGAAAGAAAAAACATGTAATTCGGGCTTACAGAGAGAAAGTTATGAAGGTTTGAAGTTTTTGGGTTTAATCTGCAATTTTTCCATTTATTTGGGGTATTAACCCCTTCCCTTATCTTCTTTCCCGATCAAGCATAACACTTCTTGAAGCGGGCACACACTACAGTGGCCCGATCGTCCAGTAGAGAAGAGGGCATGGTGATTTCTAGAGCCCCTTAGCTCCAATCCAGCTTGACGTCATCTCCTACCTCTTCTTCTTCCTCTCTTCCTCGCCCAACCGCAGCCTCCACATGCTAGGGCGACGCCCCCAGCAGCAGCGGCCGCACAGCAGCCACAACAGTGGCCAGGGGCCCTTTTGGGCACAACCAGCACCACAAAATCTCCGCCATCGACTTCGGTCGTGAGTCCAAGGCCCGAATCCATAGCTCCCAACCCGTGAACGGTGACCTAGCCTAGTTTCCCTCTTCCTCCTATGCATGTGATGTTGTTGCTTGCAGCATGCCCGAATCCAGGGTGCCCAAGGTTGAAGACGACCCTGTGGACGCCTGGAAGCCGGCTTTGGGCGCATTTCCAGTCGAATCTGGCCATCTCAAACCTCTGTGAGTAGAATTTCACTCACTAAGCAAGTATTAACTCCATGAAACGGACAATTTTTTGGTTAGATCGGTGTGTATTGCAGGTAACAGTGATTACCCAAGTACCGGGCAGACTTGGTAGCGCCCGACTTCTCATTGCACATTTTTATTCTTAATGCTTTGCATGATCCTAGTTTATTAAATGATTTGTACGAGTTGGATTGTTGGAATTTTCCACAGTTGAAAAAAAATCCTAGTTTGCTCAGTTAAGAGATTGAAGACACACAAGTTACCTTGTGCGTAGTTTAGTATTAACACGAATTGGTACATTTCTCAAAAATATCATTAGAAATTCTCAGTTATTATTAATGATTCTTTCCATGATAAGTAATTAACTCTTAATTGAGTTATATGATGCACAACTCATGATTAGGGTTAATGTGCACATTTTTGAGGAATTACAGTTAATTTACATATGCTACTGATGATTACTCATAGTCAAGTAATTAACTCTTATTAGTGTATTAAGAAGCTCAATTGCATGATTCCAGTGTATATGTGCCAAGTTGACATGTATTCTGTTTATTTAAGAATTTTAATCTGCCTGCAAGTACAATATGTTAATTATTTAGTATTTTTCACTGGTTTGAATAAATTGCTTTGTCAAATTTAGAATGATAATCATGTTGTGTTATAAAGTTCAAGTAAATAGACATGGTACTATAGAGATACCAGAGTCGAGTATAAGTAAGAGAAATGTGAAATATAGTAAGAGTCTTCTAGGATAGTAAAATAATAGACTTAAGGGCCCTAACAATGTTGAATCCCTATGTGAGGTCTGCGTCGTACGAATGAAATGACCTAACCCTGGCAGTGTCCAATATACGGGGGTCGGATCGTACTAACAGGTGGTACGGGGGACGAAGCCCTAGTGGAAGTCTCCTTAAATTACAGAATGTAGTGTCCAACATCAACCAGAGGGCCTGGTGGCACTAGATTACAGAAAAGCAATAGGTGGCTAGCCAAGACGTGGCTCGACTCTCTGCCTGTGTGCTCAGGTTAGAGGAAGAGTCTAGTTTTACGGCACAATAGGTGTGCCGAGGCTAGAGAGTCATTTTTCCTATTGCAGACCAGAGAGTAGTCAGACTTAGCTATCTCGGGGTGTCATCTAAGTCTTGTACGGTGAGATCATAGTTCGTTACGAGTCTTCATATGTAGATTACACTACATATGATCAGGGCATAAGCTAAAATATGTTTATATAGGTTTAAAGAGTTTCTTGTAAGTAAGAAAGGTTAAGAAAGATTCGGGTACAGTTTCATTGTAGTTGTTCTTTTAATGTAATATTTACATTTCATGTGGCATTTAATTGTAATTGTTAGATCTGCTCAGTGTAGCAATTCCTACATTTTATTTCAGTTTAATAAACATAAATGAGTTATCTACGATAGTTGGGTGAAATTCTATTCACTGAGACAATAGCTCACCAACCTACTAAAATATTTTTCAGGTCAGCATCAGCACGAGGAAGTTGAAGGATTTTATCATCCAGGCTCTTAGAAGGTAGTTCATAGTTAGATAGAGGTCTCTTATTCCTTTCCCCTCAGTCCTTGGGCATGTAGTGTGGTACAGAGAGAATGTAATGTAATAAGTAGTTTAGTTTTAGATTATCTGTTGTGTTTTATATTCCTCTTGAAAATGTAATATATCATGAAATTTTGTTTTATTTTCCTAGTAAGGTAAATGGTAAGTTGCTTCCGCAGTTAAATATGATTTGGTGTTAATCAAGTTATAAGATTTTCCTTTAGGTTAATTCTAAGTAATTAAGAAAAGAAAAGTTAAGGGTGATCTTTGTATTAAGTTAAATCCTCAATTTATACCCTAATCTCATGATTAGTAGTAATTATGAGATCGGGGTGTAACAACTTTGGTATCAGAGCATTGGTTGAGTACACAGTTACTCTAAGTCAAGGTCAGGGGACGATAATAGACCAATAGGATTAGGACTTAGGTGTCTTCCTTCTAACTGCAGTTTTCTAACAGGAAATGTTCTGTTATACTATTGCAGATGGCAGGAAGAGGACGTGGTCATGAGGACCAAGCTAAGAGCCACATTGGACCTGATCCTCAGGTGATGGGTCCAGGTGGTGGAGATGATGTGGATGAGGCATCAAGGATGTACAAGATGTTTCTTGAGTCCAAGGAAAAGTATAAGATGGAGAGGCGAGCTTCTACCTCGAGTAGAAAGGATCTGATGAGATCCTATGAGTTGGTTAAGAAGTTGTAACATAATGAATCTTAGATGTAATCTCCATGTAAACCTTTTTCCCAAGTTTCCCTCTCATTTCTATCCTTTATGTCATTTATGTTTAATTAGTGGAATTTGTAGTAGTTTAGTGAACATTTATTCACTAATTGTACCAATATAAGGGTTTATGCACAAATACCTCAGTGAAAGCTTAATTACACTAATTAAGTTATCTAAACCTTAATATAACTTTTTATATGGTTTGAAAACATAAAATGAGGCTAAGTTTCAAATTTGGTTCGATTTGGAAGTTGCTTGTGTAAGTTATGCAATTTTAGGTACATTCTGGACTTTTATGCAATTTACCCAATTGGGAGGTTTTCTTCGCAAATTATCAACTGAATTTTAATCCTTAGATATTCCCTTACCATTAACGAGATTTTAAACCATTGGTGAACCTATTTTCACCTTGGTTTGATGGTATTTCTTTCCAAGGGCATTATAGGGATTACCCTCTTTATAAAGGTGCTTATCTTTAAAAGCTATCAACCAATGAGGTTATTTCTTTCTTGAAAAACGGTGGGGATGGCCTAGAAGGATCTGTGGGCTCTTAGGAACAAATTTTAATATCCAAGAAGAGTCCATGAGCTGCCCTCTTGCATGGGCATCAAGCCCTAGGCTAAAGACACATGGAAAGTCCCTCATGCTTCACCTCTTTCTTTATATAGCCATGTATACCCCTTCCCAACTCACAATTTGAAAACTCTTTCACTCCTTTTCTTTCTTCTAGGTTATATAATAGTTCCTTCTGTCTTTGTCCACGAAGTTGTTGTCCCAAGGTAATAGAGGGAGCCTACCTTGGTGAAGAAGGCTCCTAGGGCTTCCAAATTGCTCTATTAGGATTTGTAAAGCTCCTCCTTGGTAATTTCGAGAAAAACTAGTAAGTTTCCTATGTTAATTCCATATTTTCATATTTTTAGTCTTCCTTACACTTTCTTATAGGTCGGAACCATGACCATAAATGGTAAAACTCCACCTAAAACCCTAAAACATCTCATATCCATGCTCTTTTGCTAGGGTTTGCACCTCTAAAGTGGAGAAGGTGATCTTTGCTCAAGAAAGGAGCTTATCTTGGAGCAATCATACCTTATAATCTCGGGATCATTTATGTTTGGACCTTCTTATATTCCTAGAGGCAAGTTTTGTTAACCCCCTTCTCATATATTGCTTAGTACATACTTAAAACCCATGTTTCTATGTTGATAATCGATGATTTCTATCTCTTTTTACCATGTTCTTCTAAGGTTTTGGTTTCTTGCTATTTTATCTTCTCTAGAATCTCTAGTTTGGTAATATAAGAAACTTCAAACCTTATCTTGGGTCAAATGGTATTTTCTCCCTCTCCCTCTTTAATTGTCTCGATCGGTTTGATGATGTGGCAATTTCCTATTGGTCAGTATTGAAAAATTCATATCTTCTAAACCGCTTAACCAAATTTGAAAAATAAATATGTTTTGGAATTGGAAAATTAATATATATCTAATAAAAATGTTTTCAAGGTTTGATTTCATGGTTTGACGAAGGGTGATTTTTGTAAAACGAATTTAATGCATAAAATCCATAAAAATTACATCTTAATCATCATAACTCCAAAATTAACATAAGAATATGTTTTCTTCATCAGGAGAACCTAATAAGTTCATTGGTGATATTTTCAAAAGCTAAATCTGAATTTTTCTAAAAAGTTCTAAAATTAGGGTTTCTATATATTAATGTCTACTATGTACTCTAATACATGTTAATACATTGAAAATAGGCAAAGTGGAACTTGGACTCAATTAAAGTGGTGAAAGTTAGTAATTGATATTAGTAAGAGAGGTATGTGAATTCCTTACACCCTATGTTGGGATGATAGTAGACAAACCCTATATTTCCCTAATGAGGCTTAAATGAACCCTAAATATTCTATTCTTGAATCCTAATGTTGTTCATGCCTCAAATTAGATTATAATTTCTTCTTGTTTAGGTCTTATACCCCACTTCCATGCTTATTGAATATTATGACTACTCTTGCCATGACTACTTTTCTAGCATGTGGATTTATGTTCTATTTAATTTAAAGTAGTGGTACTTATGTACAACCACCCATAGAGGGCATGTAAATAATCGCCCTGGGGAATGTCTTATTCTCCCTATAATATTGTAGGTGACTAGGAATGTCTTATTCTCCCCTCACCTAAGGTTAGAGGTTCGATAGGTGCCTCAACCCTACTTAGTTAGGTAGGCATAATTATCTTACATGCAAATCCTTTTTGATATAATTGTTAATGGCAAGTTTCTTTTGAATATAGCCTCATACTCTTATTATCTTCATCTTATGATGAACCCTAGCATGTTCTTATTTACTTTACTTATCTTGTTATCCTAGATTAGTTTTGTGACACATACCTTGTTTTCTTTCCCCTTTTGTTAGGTGCTTTCCCAACCACCCAGGTGCTGGTGCTGAGCAAGGAGAAGGACAAGTTTTAAGGAATTCATCTCAGGAGTAGATCTCAAGCTATCTAAAAGGATGTATAGGTTGATATAGATAGATCCTTTTCTCTTATCTTTTTCCTTTGAGAATAATCATGTAATGAACAATGAAAGCCATGTAATAGGCTTAGTACTTTTATTTCCACTGCTATTGACATTTTGTAATGTATCTGGTACATTCTTATTTACTTGGAATATTATACATGCATCCCTCAATATCTTTTGTCTTTCTAAAAAGATGGATGTTTTGTACTTCCTTTAAATTTTAGTAAGGAGGTGATCTTGCCTCTTTACATCATGATATCAAAGCCTTTAGGCAACTATTAGGACATGAAGTTGATGCAAAGGTGTCTAGAATGGATCAGGGTTTCGGGGGCTGGGAATATTTTCCTCCGCACCACTAGCTTGGTTTACGAGGACTCCCGTGCCCATATGATACCGGCTTGGCCTGAGCTGATATGAATGGCCCAAAATAGTATGCTTTTAGGCAATAGCATTCTAGATATTCTTTTCTCATCTATGCTTCTATTCTTTTTTTCATCTATGATTCAAATACTCCTGGTAACTTAACATATTAACCCTACCTTTCAGGATAGGTGACTTGTTCGATAGTAGGAACAAGGGAAAGGAGTCAAACCCTAATGACTCCAATGTGGGAAGCACTCCTGTGACTCCTGCCGGCTACAGTGTGGTCAACCCTGCTACTCTGGGTACCCCCTCCTTCACATCGAAGCAAGAGCTGGCAATGTTGCACCAGTTGCTCTCCACCATGATGGGGCAGCTCCACACAGTGGCTGCCAATGCCAACAAGCTGAGGGAGTTCACCCTCACTGACTTCATAAAGATGCATCCACCCTACTTCAAGGGTGTAAGTGAACACAACATGGTGGACAAAGCTGATGACTGGGTGTTGGCTTTGGATCGGACCTTCGAGGGTATGACATGCCCTCCTCACCAGAAAGTTCGGTTCGTGACATATGTGCTGGATGGACCGGTGCGTGTCTGGTGGAATGGTGTCGCCCGCACTCGAGACACCTCTACCATGGACTGGGACCAGTTCTTGAAGCTCTTCATGGAGAAGTACATATGTCCTGCCTTCCTGATGAAGAAGGAAGTAGAGTTCTACAGCCTCAGGCAGGGAAGCACGAGTGTGGCTGACTACATCCAATGGTTCCTACTTCAAGAACGCTATGCCATTGACCTTGGAGCTGAAAGAAGGGCAACATTGTTCTTGGAGGGCCTAAACTATCAAGTGGGTCGAAGTCTTATTCCATAGCTTCCACTCACCTTCCAACAGATGGTGGATAAGGCCCTGGCCATCGAGTCCTACCCAGGATTCCAATCCTATGGAGACAGTAATGGCTATAGCAACAACAAGAGGAAGAACCCTACCAAGAATGAGAATCACAGACGTGATCTGTGCAATAGGTGCTCTTGCCACCATCCTCCAGGGAGATGTCCTGTCAACAATGCACATGCTCGTAGAGACAACCGACCTCCTCCAACCTGCCTCGAGTGTGGCCAAGTTGGGCATATCCGACCACTCTGCCCCTGTTTCCAGCAAGGATAGAATAATGCCTAGCAGCCGCAGCAGCCAAGGCAGAATCCGCCTCTACGAAATAATAATAACAACAACAACCAGAACCCGAGACGACCGCCAGTGGAGAGGAGGAATGGGAGAGTGTTTTCTCTCAATGCTGAGGAAGCAAGCAAAGATAATGAAGTTATTGAAGGTACCTTGCATCTTAATATGCATCTAATAAAGGCACTTCTTGATTCCGGCTCATCCAATACATTCATATCATGTCAACTTGCTTCTATGTTAGAAATAGAATCTAAGTATATGGATCATATATTAGATGTAAAAACCCCTAGTGGTAAGATCTGCTCTTCGTATCTCCAAACTCCGACCATGGACCTCTGTATATCTGGTATAATGTTTCCCTCAGATTTCATCTTGCTCGACACACTACTACAGAAACAACATTCGGTGGCACTTTTCTGGGCGTCGGTTGTTAAGATAATCCGATGCCTATAATAGTCAACGTCGACTATTTATGGAAACCGACGTCTATCATCGAAGACCATCCAGACAAGGGTACCACTTTGTATTCAGTGTCGGCTGGATATAACACACCGACGCCTTGAATCGCGCATGAAATCCAAATTTTGAGCAAAAAAAATTTGCATCACATACAACGTCGGTGTTTTCAATAATCACCGATGCCTATACGAGAAGGATATTTCTGCGAAAAGTTCTTCTTTCGATGTCGGTCAATCCTTTGATAACCGACGCTGATAATATTTCCCGCCAAATAAGATTGTCTAATTTGGACGTTGGTTTTTTCCTATCAACCGATGCTAAAGATTCATCAGCGTCGGTTATTTGCAGAACAACCGACACTGTTTGATATGGCGTCAGTTTTTTGTAATGACCGACGCCGATTGGTTACTTATTAGCACCCACACGAAGCAGACTCTTCCCCTTTCTCTATTTCACTGCAATCTAGCGTCGATTTTAGGTCTGGCGATTCTGGTGAACAGGCAACCGCCGCCGCCACCGCTCCTATTGCAATGGCCGATTCCGGTGAGCAAGCACCCGCCGCCGCCGCCGTCGTCGCTCCTTCCCCCTGTTTGCTTTGGCACCGGTGCCGACACTGTCTCCTCTGGTCTTCGTCGACAACACTGCCTCCTGGTCGCTCGTCCGCTCACCGCCGACGCTACTCTCCTCACAATCACTGCTCTCTCCTCGCCGACACTCTGCTCCTGGTCGCCCGCTCACCTGGTACCCTTCTTCTTCCTCTTCCTGCTTAGACAATAGGGTTTCTCTGGCTTGCTCCTTGCTCCCGCTCCTGCCCCCCTACCCCTCTTCCTGCTTTTTCCTGCTCTTCTCATTTTTAATTGAGTTGTACATGCATCAAAATCGTTCCTACTTCATATAAGCTCTGTATGTATGTACTGCTGCACCCATTTACATCTTTATGTATGAACTGCTGCACCTACATTACATATTTATCATTTGCACATACATTGATGCTCTATTATGAACTCAACCACTAATATTTACTGATACATTATACTTGTACCTATACATACATTCATACCTTAGTTTTTCTTGTATTGTTATGCGTTCAACTAATGTATTATCTATGTAGATATACTTTGTAGTTTTCAATACATATAACGGTATAATGTACATATCATGTACATGCCTACTACTAATGTTATGTGTTCAACTAATGTATTATCTATGCATATTCTATACTATGTTTTAGGAATTAATTGATCATCTACTGCTACTTGCTGTCTCCCTGCCCGTCGCCTGCTCACCTGCTTGCCTGCCTACTCGCCTGCTCACCTGCTTGCCTGCCTACTCGCCTACCCTCTGTCTCACCCTCTCTCCCTACTGACGCTCAAATAGAGGTAATTGATCTAGCTTGCTTACATTCCTTGTAATGCCATCTTTTATGTGGTATGCCCCACTAGTCACCTTTAGAGTATTAAAATGATGCAACTTGTACACTTGTTAAATTTGAATTTATAAATCCTATGAAATGATATCACCCCACAAAATTAGTAGTCACTATTATGTCTTGTACACTCTAGAATCAAGATCTAATACTCTTATGCCCATTCTAGTGAGTTATTACGACCTATGATGACCTAACATGAAACCATGCTTTTAATGATATGATTTTGTTGGCCTAGAAACCCATCCAAGATTTATTCATTAGGAGTAAACTTGTATAGTCCCTGGTTTGGGACTGTTCTTGAACACCTAATCTCACTTAGGATGTAAGTGTATAATGTGTATTGGGTTTTCAAGAAAATTTCAGCAGCATTTCCCTGTTTGTTCTCTAAGTACATACGTACTTAGGAACAACGGGGTAATGTTGCCGAAATTTTCTCGAAAACCCAATACACATTATACACTTACTAGTGAGATTAGGTGTTCAAGGATGGGATAGGTGGTACACATTTATTATATATATGAATGACATCACATGTATTTTTTAACCGTAGACCCTAATCTTGTCCTAATATATACTAGTTTTCTCTTTGATCATAGAATGGATAGATCATGGATGTCCATTCGCAATCGCTGCACCCCAGAGTTTATATCTAGTCTTGATCAGTTTATTAAATTTGCCGAGGAACATAGGAAAGAACCTGGAGATAGGTTGTACTGTCCATGTAGGCATTGCGGTAACAACTTGAAAGTCAGCACTGGTGACGAAATCAAAAGTCATGTCATGTGCAACGGGATTGTACAAGGCTATACAGAATGGCACTGGCATGGAGAGATTTCAAACTCGAAACCAGTGGATGTCAATAGCAGTGCTTGGGTGGAAGAAGAAATTGCCTCCGATGACGTAGATGTGAACGAACCAGTTCCAGTAGACATCGTTGATGTGATGATGGATAGTTGTAGGGTAGAGCACACCGATCCACCTCCTATCTTTAGAAACATTGTTCATGATGCTGAGATACCGTTATACACAGGTTGTGCTAAGTTTACGAAGCTTAGTGCTGTGTTGAGATTGTATAAGTTGAAAGCTAACAATAGATGGAGTGACAAAAGCTTCACTTCATTGTTGACTTTGTTGAAAGAAATGCTTCCCGAAGGAAACGAGCTGCCAATCTCAACATACCGGGTAAAGAAATTGTTGTGCCCAATGGGAATGGAGGCCCAGAAGATACTCTCATGCCCGAATGATTGTGTATTATTTAAAAAGGACTATGTGGATTTGAAAGATTGTCCAAAATGTGGTGCGTCATGGTATAAATTGACGACTTCAGGGGAGTCCAAAACTGGTTCTCCTGCCAAGGTGATGTGGTATCTACCTATAATATCACGGTTTCAATGCTTGTTTGCAAATCCGAAAGATGCGAAGAATTTGAGGTGGCATGCAAATGTTAAGAAAAATAATGATGGGATCCTACGACATGCGTCTGATTCCCCACAGTGGAAGAAGATTGATCTATTGTACCCCAAATTTGGTGAAGAAGATAGGAATCTAAGACTTGGGCTTTGTACAGATGGGATGAATCCGTACGGGACATTGAGCAGTCAACATAGCACTTGTCCAGTCATGGTTGTTATATACAATCTTCCTCCCTGGCTGTGTATGAAAAATAAGTACGTTATGCTGTCGTTGTTGATATCGGGCCCAAAACAATCCGGAAATGATATCGATGTTTATATTGAACCTCTGATTGATGACTTAAAGAAACTTTGGGCTGAAGGTGTGATGACCTATGATGATTCAAGAAGAGAGACATTTCATTTGCACGCTATGTTGTTTTTCACTATTAATGACTTTCCAACATACGGGAATTTGTCTGGATATAGTGTCAAAGGATCTAAAGCGTGTCCTATATGTGAAGAAAGCACTGATTCAATAAGACTAAAAAATGGCAGCAATACTGTATATCTTGGTCATCGAAGGTTTCTTTCAAAATTCCATCCATATCGTAGGAAGCGCAAAGCATTCAATGGATGGAATGATGAACGGAGTGCACCTAAACCTATACTAGGGGATGTTGTTTATGAAAGAGTAAAAGACATTGTCAATGAATTTGGTAAGAAATCACAAAGTAGTATGGCCACACGGAGTGACAATTCTTCATTCAAGAAGAAGTCAATATTTTGGGATCTTCCTTATTGGAGTTCTTTGACAGTCAGACATTGTATCGATGTAATGCACGTTGAGAAAAATGTCTGTGATAGCATCATTGGTACTATGTTAAATATACCAGGTAAGACTAAAGATGGGATAAAATCTAGACTGGTCCTATGTGAAATGGGAATAAGGTCAGAATTATCAGAATTACGTGAAATGGGTAATAAAAGAACATACTTACCTCCCGCTTGTTACACGTTGTCTAGAAAGGAGAAGAAAGCTTTTTGTGAATGCTTGGTAAATGTTAAGGTGCCACAGGGTTACTCATCTAACATCCATAGATTGGTATCAATGAAAGATCTAAAGTTGATAGGTCTTAAATCTCATGATTGTCACACTCTAATGCAACAAATATTGCCTGTGGCAATTCGATCTATATTGCCGAAGCATGTAAGATTTGCAATCACCAGACTTTGTTTCTTTTTCAACAGTCTATGCAGCAAAGTTATTGACCCTGATACTCTCGATAATTTGCAAAGAGAAGTGGTTGTTACCCTATGTCAGCTTGAGATGTATTTCCCTCCTTCGTTCTTTGATATCATGGTACATCTTGTTGTCCACTTGACTAGGGAAGTGAAAATGTTGGGACCAGTTTTCTTGCATTGGATGTATCCCTTTGAACGATACATGAGCGTTTTTAAAGGTGATGTTCGAAACCATTATCAGCCTGAAGGGAGTATTATTGAAGGTTATGTGGCAAGAGAGGTTATGGATTTTTGCAATGACTTTCTGAGTGGTAATAACACTCCTGTTAATGATAAGAATATTGAGGAGGGCAAAGGAATTTTGGGATCACGGGTGAAAGTAATCAGCCATGAGCAGTTGGAACAAGGTCACTTGTATATTTTACACAACATTGACGAAGTGAGTGTTTATATCGAGGAACATACCAATTTCATCAAGAGAAAACATCCTCGAGCAAGTTCAATGTGGCATGCTAGAGAGCATAATAAGAATTTTACTAAGTGGTTTGAAGATAAAGTCTTAAATCAACTATATCAAACACCAAATGATATTACGGAAACTATCAAATGCCTCACCTTTAAACCAAAACTGAATATTATGTCTTATGAAGGGTTTGAAATTAATGGGTTCACATATTACACAAAGCGCCAAGATGATAAGACTGTCGTCCAAAACAGTGGGGTCACTCTTCAAGCGTCGACTGTGTATTTTGCAAGTGCAAAGGATAAGAGTCCACGTGAAGCTAAAATGTCATATTACGGTGTCATTGAAGACATATGGGAATTTGACTACATAGATTTCAGAATTCCTCTCTTTAAATGTAATTGGGTTGATAACACCAAAGGAGTTATAGTGGATGAATTGGGTTTCACTTTAGTGAACTTTGAAAAGATTGGCGAGAAGGGTGAACCATTCATATTGGCATCACAGGTGAAACAAATATTCTATATTGATGATCCTGCAAATGATAAATGGTCGGTTGTTCTTCATGGTAAAAGATAGTTCATTGAAGATCCTATAGATGAAGAAGAGTACTATGATAAATATGATGACTCCAGCCCATTCTCAGTTGGGTTGCCAACTCCACAAAATATTGAAGCTAATGATGACTTATATGTGCGCGGAGATCACAATGAAGGATTGTTAATTGATAAAAGATCACAATTTTAGAGGCATGCATGTTTATATTTTTTATTGAAGCTAAATGTTTGCTTTTTTAATATCAATATCATTTTCTGATTTGATGTTTAATTATCTTCTAGTTAATACAAATGCTAAACGTTGTGGGAGGGTGCTAAGGAACTATAGGACCAATCTCACCCGAGATTACATACGCGATGCTGAGAATAGGTTCTTGATTGATTCCAATTCTAGACATTGATCAGTATTTCACTAACTCTACACTAATAATTTTTGTTTATACTCTCTTTGAAAAATAAATATAGGAAGAAGGACGCCACACAACAATGGAACTACTTGGACCCCAAAGACTGGGAGGAGTTTGTTACCCAAAGAAAAACAGACGAATTCAAGGTATTAAGCGCCACTACCAATTTAATTAATATACATTTTTATGTATTCACCTATTCAAGATTAACCTTTATTGTTACTAACCAAATCAATGTGCTAACTAACTAGGCTATCAGTGATGCTCAACGACAACTACATGTTACGACCACACAATGGGTCCAAGAGGATATCATCTGAGATTACATACGCGATGCTGAGAATAGGTTCTTGATTGATTCCAATTCTAAACATTGATCAGTATTTCACTAACTCTACACTAATAATTTTTGTTTGTATTCTCTTTGAAAAATAAATATAGGAAGAAGGAAGCCACACAGCAATGGAACTACTTGGACCCCAAAGACTGGGAGGAGTTTGTTACCCAAAGAAAAATAGACGAATTCAAGGTATTAAGCGCCACTCCCAATTTAATTAATATACGTTTTATGTATTCACCTATTCAAGATTAACCTTTATTGTTACTAACCAAATCAATGTGCTAACTAACTAGGCTATCAGCGATGCTCAACGACAACTACATGTTACGACCACACAATGGGTCCAAGAGGATATGCAGGCGTTCGCCAAAGACTACAGGCTATGCAGGACGGCCATGACATAGCTATGCAGGATATGCAGGCGTTCGCCAAAGGTTATATAGATATATAGGCAGCAAGCCATGAAACAACAAAAGAAGCCACAATGAAGAGAAGTAGGATACATATATAATACATAAAGTGCAGCATGCACAAGTGCTTCAGATTCATATAACAGCATGACAGACTAACACATATATAGTGCATAACAACAACAACGCCGAATTTACATACAACACTAGCTTAGTACATATATAGTGAGACTAAGGGGACGATCCCACCTGCTAAAACAGGTTACCGACAACTGGGAGGTCGTGATTCAGCAACCGTATGCATTAGCAGGAGGACAAACAGATTTCACCACAAATGGTGAAATCTGTTTGTCCTCCTGCTAATGCATACGGTTGCTGAATCACGACCTCCCAGTTGTCGGTAACCTGTTTTAGCAGGTGGGATCATCACCTTAGTCCCACTATATATGTACTAAGCTAGTGTTGTATGTAAATTCAGCGCTGATGTTGTTATATATGCACTATATATGTGTTAGTCTGTCATGTTGTTATATGAATCTGAAGCACTTGTGCGTGCTGCACTTTATGTATTTTGTAAATGAATATAGATATATTTTGTTATATGAATCTGAATGTTTATACATATCTAAATGTTTATAGATGTATTTGAATGTTTCTACATATGTGAATGTGAGAATTGAAATGATGTCTGAATGTATCAATGTAACCACCATTTGTGGTGAAAAGTATATTTTTTTTGATTTTGCAGGTTTGTGACCTGTTTGTAGGCTGATATCAATGGATGTCGTAAACCTGCAGTTCAGAAAACTGAACTGCAGGTTCTCATCCTACTGACCAGCCACAGCAGGCCTGCAAACTGATAAGAAAAAAAAATTTAAATCATAAGCGTCAGTTATTTATAGAACACCGTCATCAAAGGCCTACATTGTCAGTTATTGGATAAAACCACCGCCTAATATGACAAACAACCCGATCGTGCAGGAAAGCACGGTCGTGGTGGAAATGGCATCGCTTATTCATATAAAACCGACGCCTATAGTACTAAACACGACCATGTAGGGAAGCACGTCCGTGGTGTCTGGGAATATGGCGTCGGTGTTTTAGGTGAAAACCGACACAGATAGTGTCCTAGATGGCGCCCGTTTTTGTGGCGCGAACCCTATTTTCATTGGCCAACTATATATACCTGACGCCTATAGGTTGTATAGGCATCGGTTATAAAACCGACGCTGAAGTGTTCGACCTTTAGTGGCGCCCACATAAGCGTCGCTTGAAAACCGTCACTAAAAGGGGTTAAACAACTGACGCCAAAGGTGTGTTCTGTAGTAGTGACATGACCGCCTTTGATGTCATTCTGGGAATGGATTGGTTGAAGAGGTACAAAGCTATTTTGTTTTGTGAAGAATCAAAGATTAGTTTGTCACATCCTATTAAGGGAAGATTGTGTGTCAAGGGTAGGAAGCAAGAAGATCGGCAATTTGTTATCTCTACCATCAAAGCTGAAAAACTAGTCTCGCAAGGGTGTAGAGCTTTCTTTGCCTCTATAGTCCTCGAGGCTACACCTCCTTCTCTTGACCACATAGATATGGTGAAGGACTTCCCGTACGTCTTTCCCGAGGAGTTACCTGGTTTGCTACCAACTCGAGAGGTGGAGTTTTCCATCGAGCTTGTACCCAAAACTTCACCAATATCCAAACCGCCTTACCATTTGGCCCCTGCCGAGCTTGCTGAACTAAAGAAGCAACTAGAAGAACTTCTCAACATGGGCTTCATATGCCCTAGTATTTCACTTTGGGGAGCCCCTGTCCTGTTCGAGAAGAAGAAGGATGGTTCGATGTGAATGTGTATGGACTATCACATACTTAACCAAGTGATGGTGAAGAACTGTTATCCTTTGCCTCACATCGACGACTTGTTCAACCAACTAAAGTCAGCCACTATGTTCTCCAAGATGGATATGCGAAGTGGCTACTACCAGATGTGCGTGAAGGATGAGGATGTCCCGAAGAAGGCGTTCAGAACTCACTATGGGCATTACGAATTCATGGTCATGCCTTTCGGCTTGACAAATGCCCTTGCTGCCTTCATGGACTTGATGAACTGAGTGTTCCACCCATACCTTGACAAGTTTGTGGTGGTGTTTATCAATGACATTTTGGTTTATTCTAAGACATTAGAACAACATCGCAAGCATCTACGGATTGTACTCAACACACTACGAGAAAATCAACTCTATGAAAAATTATCAAAGTGTGAATCTGGATAAAGGAAGTGATGTTTTTAGATCATGTGATTTCTGCTGGACATATAGCTGTTGATCCTACAAAGGTAGAAGTTATGACCCAGTGGAAAGCTCTAAAGAATCCCTCAGAGATCTGTAGTTTCCTTGGCTTAGCAGGTTACTATCAAAGGTTTATCAAGAACTTCTCTGAGTTGGCCTTGCCTTTAACCAAGCTGACGCAAAAGGAGGTCAAGTTCTCTTGGACACTAGAATGTGAGAATAGTTTTCAGAATCTGAAGAAGAGCCTGACTTCTGCTCCCATGCTTTCTTTGCCTATTGAGGGCATACCTTATGTCATCTACAACGACACATCCAGATAAGGCTTAGGGTGTGTTTTGATGCAAGACGGAAAGGTGATTTCCTATGATTCTCGACAGTTGAAACCTAATGAAGCTAATTGGCCTACACATGATTTGGAGCTTGCTGCCATAGTTCATTCTTTGAAGATCTGGCAACACTATCTCTATGGTGAAAAGTTTGAAATCTTTTCTGATTATAAGAGTCTGAGATATATATTGACTCAGAAGGATCTGAACTTGCGACAATGTAGGTGGATGGAATATCTTAAAGATTACGACCTCACCATTACCTATCATCTTGGTAAAGCGAATGTCGTAGTTGATGCTTTAAGTCGCAAGAAGGATGTTGTTTGTGTTGCTCTGAGATGTTCAATATGGGAAAACCTTGAACATGTGGCTAGCTGGAGACCTCAGCATGTTGAATCAGTGGATGCAGACAAGTTGTGTGTTCATATGGCCATCTTGACCGTTACACCAACCTGGATCTCAGAAGTCATGGCTGCATAGTTGGAGAGTTATGAGCTTGAGGAGATGAAAGCTTTAACTGAGAAACTGCAATCTGACTTCTCTATCGGAGTGGATGGTGTTATCCACTTCAAACAAAGGTTGTGGATTCCTAATGTTGGTGATCTGAGATAGAAGGTTCTAAGTGAAGCTCATGGGTCCAAGTACATTATTCATCCTAGCACAACAAAGATGTATAAGGACTTACAACGAAGCTTCTGGTGGAAGAACATGAAGAATGATATAGCTCTATTCGTCACGAAGTGCTTGACATGTCAGCAAGTCAAGATCGAACATCAATGACCTAGTGGTCTTCTTCACCCTCTTGAAATTCCAGAATAGAAGTGAAAGAAAATCACAATGGACTTCATTACTGGTTTCCCCAAGTCCAAGAAAGGTTATGATGTTGTTTGGGTGGTTACTGATTGGCTTACAAAATCTGCTCATTTCTTGCCTTTCAAAACCAATTACAAAGTTGCAGATATGGCTCAATTGTACGTTGAGTGGATCGTATGCCTGCATGGAGTACCTGAGGTAATAGTTTTTTATCGTGACCCAAAGTTTACTTCTCATTTATGGGGTCAGATTTAGGAGGAGATGGGTACTGACTTGCGTTTCAGTACTGCTTACCACCCGTAGACTGATGGTCAATCTGAGAGAACAGTTCAGATTCTGGAGGACTTGCTTCATGCTTGTGTAATGGATTGGGGTGGTGCATGGGATCAGTATCTACCATTAGTTGAGTTTGCTTACAACAATAGCTACCAAGTTAGTATTGGTATGCCACCTTTTGAAGCTCTCTATGGTAGACCATGTTGTTCACCTTTACATTGGGATGATGTCGATAAACGTTTTCTAGTGAAGACCGATGACATACAAATGATGATAGAAAAAGTGCAGTTGATAAAGAAATGCATGAAAGTTGCTCAAGACCGACAAAAGATGTATGCTGACAAGAAGAGGTCTGATGTTAACTTCCTCATGGGTGACTATGCATTTCTAAAGATCAAGCCTATCCGTTCTATTCCTAGATCTAAAGTTAAAGGCAAGTTGAGTCCCGACTATGTTGGTCCATTTAAATCCTAGATAAGGTTGGAGATTGTGCATACTACTTAGCTTTACCTCCTTCCTATGATAAGATTCATAATGTGTTCCATGTCTCTGTGCTGAAGAAGTATGTGAAGGACTCTTCTCATGTGCTTACTGTTGAGCCTTTGGAGATACATAAGAATCTGACCTATGAAGAGCTACCTGTGAAGATTCTTGACTCCCGAGTAAAGCAGCTAAAGAACAAAGAGATGGAGCTGGTAAACGTTGTGTGGAAATATCGTGGTCTGGAAGAAACCACTTGGGAGTTGAGAGATGAAATGTTACGTACTCACCTTCTCTTTTTGCTTGAGATTTTGACGACGAAATCCTTTTAAAGGGGTGGAGTGATGTAACATAATGAATCTTAGATGTAATCTCCATGTAAACCTTTTTCCCAAGTTTCCCTCTCATTCCTATCCTTTATGTCATTTATGTTTAATTAGTGGAATTTATAGTGGTTTAATGAACATTTATTCACTAATTATACCAATATAAGGGTTTATGCACAAATACCTTAGTGAAAGCTTAATTACCATAATTAAGTGCTCTAAACCTTAATCTAACTTTTTTATATGATTTGAAAACATAAAATGAGGCGAAGTTTCAAATTTGGTTCGATTTGGATGTTGTTTGTGTAAGTTATGCAATTTTAGGTACATTCTAGACTTTTATGCAATTTACCCAATTGGGAGGTTTTCTTTGCAAATTATCAACTGAATTTTAATCCTTATATATTCCCTTACTATTAACAAGATTTTAAACCATTGGAGAACCTAGTTTCACCTTAGTTTGATGGTATTTCTTTCCAAGGGCATTATAGGGATTACCCTCTTTATAAAGGTGCTTATCTTTAAAAGCTATCAACCAATGAGGTTATTTCTTTCTTGAAAAATGGTGGGGATGGCCTAGAAGGATCAGAGGGCTCTTAGGAACGAATTTTGATATCCAAGAAGAGTCCATGAGCTGTCCTCTTGCATGGCCATCAAGCCCTAGGCTAAAGACACATGGAAAGTCCCTTAAGACACCTCATGCTTCACCTCTTTCTTTATATAGCCATGTATACCCCTTCCCAACTCACAATTCAAAAACTCTTTCTCTCCTTTTCTTTCCTCTAGGTTATATAATAGTTCCTTCTGTATTTGTCCATGAAGTTTCTGTCCCAAGGTAATAGAGGGAGCCTACCTTGGTGAAGAAGGCTCCTAGGACTTCCAAATTGCTCTATTAGGGTTTCTAAAGCTCCTCCTTGGTAATTTCGACCAAAACTAGTAAGTTTCCTCCCTTACTTCCCTATTTTCATACTGTTAGTCTTCCTTGCACCTTCTTCTTGGTCGGAACCATGACCATAGATGGAAAAACTCCACCTAAAACCCTAAAACATCTAATCTCCATGCTCTTTTGCTAGGGTTTGCACCTCTAAAGTGGAGAAGGTGATCTTTGCTCAAGAAAGGAGCTGAACTTGGAGAAACCATGCCTTATAATCTCGGGATCATTTCTATTTGGACCTTATTACATTCCTATAGGCAAGTTTTATTAACCCCCTTCTCATATATTGCTTAGTACATACTTAAAACCCATGCTTCTATGTTGATAACCAATGATTTCTATCTCTTTTTACCATGTTCTTCTAAGGTTTTGGTTTCTTGCTATTTTATCTTCTCTAGAATCTCTAGTTTGGTTATCTAAGAAACTTCAAACCTTGTCTTGGGTCAAATGGTATTTTCTCCCTCTCCCTCTTTAATTATCTCGATCGGTTTGATGATGTGGCAATTTCCTATTGGTCAGTATAGAAAAATTCATATCTTCTAAACCGCTTATCCAAATTGACAAATAAATATGTTTTGAATTGGAAAATTAATATCTATCTAACAAAAATGATTTCAAGGTCTGATTTCATGGTTTGACGAAGGGTGATTTTTGTAAAATGAATTTAATGCATAAAATCTATAAAAATTACATCTTAATCATCATAACTCCAAAATTAACATAAGAATATGTTTTCTTCATCAGGAGAACCTAATAAGTTCATTGGTGATATTTTCAAAAGATAAATCCGAATTTTTCTAAAAAGTTCTGAAATTAGGGTTTCTATATATTAATGTGCACTATGTACTCTAATACATGTTAATACATTGAAAATAGGCAAAGTGGAACTTGGACTCAATTAAAGTGGTGAAAGTTAGTAATTGATATCAGTAAGAGAGGTATGTGCATTCCTTACACCCTATGTTGGGATAATTGCAGACAAACCCTATATTTCCCTAATGAGGCTTAAATGAACCCTAAATATTCTATTCTTCAATCCTAATGTTATTCATGCCTCGAATTAGATTATAATTTCTTCTTATTTGAGTCTTATACCCCACTGCCATGCTTATTGAATATTATGAGTACTCTTGCCATGACTACTTTTCTAGCATGTGGATTTATGTTCTATTTATTTTAAAGTAGCGGTACTTATGTACAACCACCCACAGAGGGCACGTAAATAATCGCCCTGGGGAATGTCTTATTCTCCCCCATTATATTGTAGGTGACTGGGAATGTCTTATTCTCCCCTCACCTAAGGTTAGAGGTCTGGTAGGTGCCTCAACCCTACTTAGTTAGGTAGGCATAATCATCTTACATGCAAATCCTTTTTGATATAATTGTTAATGGCAAGTTTCTTTTGATTATAGCCTCATACTCTTGTTATCTTCATCTTATGATGAATCCTAGCCTGTTCTTATTTGCTTTACTTATATTGTTATCCTAGATTAGTTTTGTGACACATACCTTGTTTTCTTTCCCCTTTTGCTGGGTGCTTTCCCAACCACCCAAGTGCTGGTGCTGAGCAAGGAGAAGGACAAGTTTGAAGGAATTCATCTCAGGAGTAGATCTCAAGCTATCTGAAAGGATGTCTAGGTTGCTATAGCTAGATCCTTTTCTCTTATCTTTTTCTTTTGAGAACAATCATGTAATGAACAATGAAAGACATGTAATAGGCTTAGTACTTTTATTTCCACTGCTATTGACATTTTGTAATTTATTTGGTGCATGCTTATTTAATTGGAATATTATACATGCATCCCTCAGTATCTTTTATCTTTCTAAAAAGATGGATGTTTTGTACTTCCTTTAAATTTTAGTAAGGAGGTGATCTCCCCTCTTTACAGAAGCTTGGGGGTACCGAGTTCGTTGGAACTACGAACCTTGCAGTGGAAGATTAATGGATAAGACAGTTAGAGAAAGTGTTCCGTCTGATGGAGCTATCTGAGGAAAGACAAATCAATCACACAGTTTATTTGCTTAAGGGTGATGCAGAGCTCTGGTGGCATGGAGTGGAAGATGAAAGGAGGAATACGGTACTGACTTGGAAGGATTTTGTTGATGAATTCCATCTTAAGTACTACCCACCTACCTTTATGAGTGAGAAGATAACACAACTACAGAACATCAGATAAGGGAATATGTCAGTGGGAGATTACGTTGCATACTTCACTAGGTTGGTGAATTTCTGCCCGCAGCTCATCCCAAATGATGTAGAAAACTGTAGTAGATTCTAGGATGGATTGAGGCTCGAAATCCGGCATACTGTATCTGTAGTTGGCCAAAGAAAAAGAGAGAACTTCGAAGAGTTTTTTGAGGCAGCAAGATGTATAGAGGAGTATGTGAACGCTGATAAGCACTATGAGAATAGAAAGAGACTCGGAGACTTCAGAAGAGGACAAGCTAGTAGTGGACACCGAGGAGGTGGTGTTGGTTTCTTCTCAAAGCTTGGATGTGGATTTGGTTGTTTCAGTAAACAAGGATCAAAATATGTGATATCTTCTTAGAGTAGGGGAAGATCTAGTCCAGGGAGATGGAGTAACGCGTCTAGAGGAAGGCCTTTTGGATCATCAATTTTTCAGTGACAGGTCTGCCAAAGAGAGAGATACCAAGGTGTGATATCTGTGGGAAGCCACACTTCGGTCAGTGTTGGGGTACAAATTTTCAGGGTTGTCACAACTGCAGACAAGTGGGACATTTTAGAAGGCAATGTCCTCAGCTTCAGCAAGAAGCAACATAGGGTTCCCAGTCACAGTATCAGAACGTTTTGAGATAGGCTCCAGCTGGATAAGCATGTTCTTTAGTGGCTTCAGGTTCCCGAGGTGGAGCAGCACCTAGTGGAAGGGAAGGACAATGAGGACATTGTGGGAGAGGAAGAGGTTCAAGATGCTTCTTCTCTCTGACACAACAAGAAGGTATTGTTTCTTCCCAAGTAATCATAGGAGAAATGCATTTCTTTAATAGTATTTCAGTTACAGTTTTGATAGATCTGGGTGCTACTCACTCATTTATATAGCGTTCTTTAGCTTGTGAGTTTAACCTGTTAGACCAAGAGTTACCATTTGAGTTGTTATTGAGGGTTACGTTAGGTGAACTGACAATGTTGACGGAGTTTTGTCCCAGATGTTTGTTATCCTTTGGTGGTTACACCATTGCGGCTAATCTTATACCCCTAAATGTTAACTCTTTTCAAATTATCTTGGGTATGGATTGCCTAGAGACGTATCGAGTTCAACTCGACTATTGGAAGAAGGAGGTTGTCTTTCAATAGGGCGGATTTTCTTGTGTCTTTGCTGGAGATAGGAAAGTTTTGCCTACATGTATCATATCAGCCGTTGTAGCTGATAAGATGTTGCAGAGAGGTTGTGAGGCGTTCTTGGCACATGTAGTAGATACTAGAGCAGAGAAGAGCACAATTAGCTTATGGGATGTGCCAGTAGTCTATGAGTTCCCAGATATTTTCCCAGATGAGCTGCTAGGTCTACCTCCTGAAAGAGAAATAGACTTTGAGATCCAGGTGTTGCCAGGTAGTCACCCTGTAGCACTGACAGCCTACAGAATGGCACCTGTAGAGTTGAAGGAAATGAAGATCCAGTTACAGGAGTTACTAGATAAGGGTTTCATTCGACCTAGTTCTTCTCCATGGGGAGCTCCAGTCTTGTTTGTGAAAAAGAAAGATGGTACTATGGGGTTATGTATAGACTACAGACAGTTGAATAAGATCACTATCAAGAATAAGTGCCCATTGCCAAGAATAGATGATTTGTTTGATCAGTTGCGTGGATCGACGGTCTTTTCTAAGATAGACCTGAGATCTGGATATCATCAATTGAGGATAAAGGCTTTAGATATTCCTAAGTCAGCTTTCAGAATAAGATACGTGCATTATGAGTTTCTGGTCATGTCATTTGGACTGACTAATGCCCCGACAACTTTTATGGATGTGATGAATCGGATTTTCAAAATATTCTTGGATCAGTTCATAGTGGTTTTCATAGATGACATTACGATATATTCCAGAGATGATGAGAAGCATGAGCAACATCTGAGGATAGCGTTACAGTTGTTGAGACATCACCAGTTATATGCTAAGTTCAGTAAGTGTGTGTTCTGGTGTCTTTTCTTGGACATGTCATATTAGGAGATGGAGTAAGTGTTGACCCTAAGAAAGTCGAATCTGTTCTATAGTGGGAGTAGCCTAAGACTCCTACTGAGATCAGAAGCTTCTCAGGATTAGCAGGTTACTATAGGAGGTTCATCTAGAACTTCAGTGTTGTAACGTCATCTCTGACACACTTAACAAGGAAGGGTGCATCATTTGTCTGGTCAGACAACTGTGAGAAAAGTTTTCAGATCTTGAAGAAGAATTTGACTACAACACCAGTGTTGATCCTTCCCGAGGCAGATAAGGTCTACACAGTGTTTTGTGATGCTTCCAGGAGATGTTTAGGCTTTGTGTTGATGCAGGAAGGCAAAATAGTAGCTTATGCATCTAGTTAGCTTAAGAAGAATGAGGAGAATTACCCGACACATGATCTGGAGTTAGCTGCAGTAGTTCATGCTCTTAAGACATGGCGTCACTATCTTTATGGTGAGGCGTGCCAAGTGTTTACAGATCATAAGAGCTTGAAATATATCTTCACCTAGAAGGATCTGAATCTTAGCTAGACAGCGAAGATGGTTAGAATTGATCAAGGATTATGAAGTGATGATAGATTATCATCCTGGAAAAGTGAATGTGGTAGTAGATGCCCTGAGCAGAAAGTCAAGTTAAACAACTGATGTATTCTCTATGGCATGTTTCAAAAGAGACCTGCTAGTAGAGATGCAGAAGTTGAACTTAGACTTAGGGGTGATAGAACCGAGTGGTTTGATTGCACAGATGCAAGTCAAGCCTACCTTTTATGATCAGATCAAAGAACTACAATAGAGTGACAGTGAGTTACAACAGATCATGTAGGACATGACAGAGGGAAAAAGACCAGAGTTCAGGTTTTCAGATGATGGTTTGTTGTATCAACATGACTTGTTGTGTGTACTTAGAGACAGTGATTTGAAAGAACAGATTCTTGAGGAAGCACATGCATCAATGTATGCTATGCATCCAAGTAACACTAAGATGTACATGAATCTTAAGGAGTTTTACTAGTGGTCAGGCATGAAGAAAGATGTAGTTGAGTACGTGGCTAGATGTAGTGTGTGCCACTAGGTTAAGGCTGAGCATCAGAAACCTGTAGGTACTTTGCAATCTCTTCCTATACCAGAGTGGAAGGGGGGATATATCATAATGGATTTTTTGGTAGGGTTGCCCAGGAAACCTAGAGGTTGTGACTCTATATGGGTGATTGTGGATAGACTGACTAAGTCTGCTCACTTTCTTCCTATTAAGTCAACCTTTGATGTCCCAAAGTTGGCTAAGATATACGTGGATGAGATAGTCAGGTTGCATGGTATCTCAGTTTCAATAATATCAAATAGAGATCCTAAGTTCACATCTAGGTTTTGGAATCAGTTGCATCATGCTTTGGGCACAAAGTTAAGATTCAGTACAACTTTTTACCCATAGACAGATGGTCAGTCAGAGAGGACCATTCAGACTCTTGTGGACATACTGAGAGCATGTGTCTTACATTTCAGTGGAAGTTGGGAAGAACACTTGAGCCTTATAGAGTTTGCATATAACAATAGTCACCATTCCAGTCTTGGTATGGCCCCGTATGAAGCTCTGTATGGCAGAAAGTGTAGATCACCCGTATGTTGGTACGAGGTGGGTGAAAAAGAGATTCTTGGACCAGAGATAGTTGATTTGACTATAGAAAAGATTATAGTGATTAGAGAGTAGTTAAAAGCTACACAGGACATGCAGAAGAGTTACGCGGAGAAGAGGCGTAGACCTCTTGAGTTTGAGGTTGGTGATGAAGTGTATCTGAAAGTTTCACCATGGAAAGGAGTGTTGAGGTTTAGCAAGAGAGGAAAATTGACTCCTAGGTTTATGGGCCCATATCCTGTCATTGAAAGGATTGGACCTGTAGCCTACAGGTTGGAATTGCCATCCAAATTGGCTAATCTACATGATGTGTTTCATGTATCGATGTTGAAGAAGTGTTACCTTGGTACAGAGAAGATAGTGGACCCAGAACCTGCACTACTCAGAAAAGATGTGTCCTATGTTGAAGGACCAGTTCAAATCGTTGATCAAAGGATTAAGAAACTCAAGAATCGAGAGATACTATTAGTGAAAGTTCTGTGGAGGAACCACAACCTAGAGGAAGCCACGTGGGAGCTTGAGTCTGAGATGTATAACAAGTATCCTTTTCTCTTTTAGGAATTTTGGGATGAAATTCTTATAAGGGAGGGAGATTGTTATAACCCACATTGAGGTTAGTCAGTAAGTACCTCGATTAGTGTGAAGTACCTTGATTAGTGCTAAGTACCTTTTTAAACATCATGGTTAATCAAGATAAGCTAAGATGTGAATCAATAGTCAAGATTGATTCATCTAATGTAATTAATGTTCACTGCAGTGTTAATCATTAAGTTAAATACCTAAGATGATTAACCTATCTAAGATGGTTTAGTTGTTGTATTTTTATGCCTTGAGAAGGTAGAAAGTCTTGTTCTTAAAAGAATGAAAGAAAAATCATGTAATTTGGGCTTACGGAGAGAAAGTTATGAAGGTTTGAAGTTTTTGGGTTTAAACTACAAATTTTTCATTTATTTGGGGTATTAACCCCTTCCCTTATCTTCTTTCTTGATCGAGCAGAGCACCGCTTGAAGTGGGCGCATAATGCAGCGGCCCGATCGGCCAGCAAAGAAGAGGGCAGGGTGATTTCTAGAGCCCCTTCGCTCTGATCCAGCTTGGCGTCGTCTCCTACCTCTTCTTCTTCCTCTCTTCCTCGCCCAACCGTAGCCTACACCTGCTAGGGCGGCACCCCCAGTAGCAACAACCACACAGCAGCCGCAGTAGCGGCCAGGGGCCCTTTTGGGCACAGCCAGCACCACAAAATCACCATCATTGACTTTGGTCGTGAGTTCAGGGCCCAAATCCGCAGCTCCCAGCCCGCGAACGGTGACCTAGCCTAGTTTCCCTCTTCCTCCTATGCGTGTGAAGATGCTCCTTGCAACATGCCCAATTACAGGGTGCCCAAGGTTAAAGATGACCCCGTGGATGCCTGGAAGCAGACTTTTGGCCTGTTCCCAGTCGAATCCAGCCATCTCGAACCTTTGTGAGTAGAATTTCACTCACTAAGCAAGTATTAACTCCATGAAATAGACAATTTTTTGTTAGATCTGTGTGTATTGCGGGTAACAGTGATTACCCAAGTACCTGGTAGACTTGGCAGCACCTGACTTCTCATTGCACATTTTTCTTCTTCTCGCTTTGCATGATCCTAGTTTATTAAATGATATGTACGAGTTGGATTGTTGGAATTTTACACGGTTGAACAAAAATCCTAGTTTGCTCAGTTAAGAGATTGAAGACAGTGGCACAACTTACCTTATGCGTAGTTTAATATTAACATGAATAGGTACATTTCTCAAAAATATCATTAGAAATTCTCAGTTATTATAAATCATTTTTGCAATTATAAGTAATTAACTCTTAATTGAGTTATGTGATGCACAACTTAGGATTAGGGTTAATGTGCACGTTTTTGAGGAATTACAGATAATTTACAGATGCTACTGATGAATACTCATATTTTAAGTAATTAACGTTTATCAGTGTATTAAGAAGATCAATTGCATGATTCCAGTGTATATGTGCCAAGTTGACATGTATTCTGTTTATTTAAGAATTTTAATCTGCCTACAAGTACAGTTTGTTGATTATTTAGTATTTTTCACTGGTTCGAATATACTGCTCTGTCAAATTTAGAATGATATTCATGTTGTGTTATAAAGTTCAAGTAAATAGACACAGTACTATAGAGATACTAGAGTCGAGTATAAGTAAGATAAATGTACAATATAGTAAGAGTCTTCTAGAATAGTAAAATAATAGACTTAAGGGCCATGCCACCATAGAATCCCTATGTGAGGTATGCGGCGCCATAGGGATGAAATGACCAAACCCTGGCAGTTTCCAGTATACGGGGGCCAGATCATACTAACAGGTGGTACGGGGGACGAAGCCCTAGTGGAAGTATCCTTAAATTACAGAATATAGTATCCAACATCAACCAGAGGTCCTGTTGGCACTAGAGTACAGAAAAGACAATAGGTGGCTAGCCAAAAGGTGGCTTGACTCTCTGCCTGTGTGCTCAAGTTAGAGGAGAGTCTAGTTTTATGGAAGAATAGGTGTGCTGAGGCTAGAGAGCCATTTTTCCTGTTGCAGACCAGGGAGTAGTCAGACTTAGCTATCCCAGGGTGTCAGCTAAGTCTTGCACGATGAGATTGTAGTTCTCTACGAGTCTTCATATGTAGAGTACACTACATATGATCATGGAATAAGCTAAAATATGTTTATATAGGTTTAAAGAGTTTCTTATAAGTAAGAAAGGTTAAGAAAGATTCGGGTACAGTTTCATAGTAGTTGTTCTTTTAATGTAATATTTACATTTCCTATGGCATTTAATTGTAATTGTTAGATCTACTCAGTGTAGCAATTCCTGCATTTTATTCCAGATTAATAAACATAAATGAGTTATCTGCGATGGTTGGATGAAATTATATTCACTGAGCCAGTAGCTCACTAACCTACTGAAGTATATTTTAGGTCAGCGTCAGCATGAGGAAGTTGAAGGATTTTATCATCCAGGCTCTTAGAAGGTAGTTCATAGTTAAATAGAGGTCTCTTAGTCCTTTCCCCTCGGTCTTTGGGGATGTAGTGTGGTAGAGAGAATGTAATGTAATAAGTAGTTTAGTTTTAGATTATCTATTGTGCTTTATATTCCGCATGAAAAATGTAATATATCATGGAATTCTATTTTATTTTCCTAGTAAGGTAAATGGTAAGTTGCTTCCGCAATTAAATACGATTCAGAGTTAATCAAGTTATAAGATTTTCCTTTAGTTTAATTCTAAGTGATTAAGAAAAGAAAAAGTTAAGGGTGATCTTTGTATTAAGTTAAATCCTCAATTTATGCCATAATCTCATGATTAGTAGTAATTGTGAGATCGGGGTGTAACAACTTTATACTCCAGGGTTCGGGTCGCAAGAGGCCGATTCAGACTACCGCTACTTACCCAGAACTCCTATGGATCCTTACAGTGGTGAGTCAGTCTGGGAAGCCTCCAGTGAGAGAATGTGGATAGGATGTCACGACGCTGAGCTCTAGACTTTGACAGGCCATCAGGAGAGCCCATCAGTTTTACATAGAGCTTCATCCGTAGGAGACCAGCGTCAACGGTCAGCATAATGGTTTACATCATTGCGATAGTGACTTCCTCATGTGATTCTATTTAGGGGAACAGATGCCACGTCACTCATGGCAGTGTCAACCAAAGCTCATTCCCCTCTCCTTTATTCAAGAGTATGAAGCAAAAGTAATACTTTAATACTCTAATAAAAGACAAGTGCAGACTAGTGGGCCCGAGATATGCTGATCCTGGAACACTCCTTAGACTCAGGATCCGAGAGCAGGTCGACAAATATCTTGCAGCCGTTGGCCTAGATGTCCTCTAGTATGCACAGTACAAGCCTACTGCAGACTCACTTGTGAGTTTTACGCTATGCTAGAGACATTTAAGGATCACCAACACACTACATTGCATTTTCACCTCCTTAACCAGTCTCACAAAGTTACTGTGGACGAACTCAATAGCTAGTTATCACGCTCTGCTGAAGACTGTGCTGAGATGTCTAGAGGCCGGATGGAGACATGGGACCATGATTTTAATGCTGTCCAAGCATGGAAAATGCTTACAGGGGAAGAAAAATACGTGACTAAGGGTGCCAAGGCTTCACACATCCATAACTCGACAATTCGTTATCTGCATCGGGTGATTGCAAACTACATCTTGGAAAAGCAAGACAGTTAAGGAGTGCTCAGTGCAGCTGACCTCTACATTTTGTGGTATGCGGTAGTAGGAAAGAAAGTGAATGTGGGGAACTTCATTATCCACCACATCCACAACTCTTTCAAGAAGCAAGTCCAATTCATGCCAATGGCAGGGATTGTCACTCTTATGGCGTACCATCTCAGAATTGGAGATGAACAGTTGGCACTTATGCAAGAAAACTGAGTGGTCCAAGTTAGATTTAGACCACTTGATCAGCTCCAGAGTGGTCAAACAGTACAATGCAGGCTATCTATATATCTTCGGTCCCTACAAGCACAGAATACAACTGCCTGCTAATACAAAGTTTGCATGCCGAATGACATTCATAGACGTCTCTCAATTGGATGCTCATGGTAGCATTCACCATACAGGCAGAGATGCAAGAGCCTCCACTTCAGCACCACTAGTGCCAGAAGCTCAGGAAGATGGACAATAGACGAGCGCAACCTTCCATGACATACCGTATCAGGGAGGACCCTATATAGAGATGCCTACTACAGATTACCCTCAACCCCCTCAATAGGGGAAATTCGCACCAAATCCTAACACGGGGAGCTTCTATGAGTTCATGAAGGACTTCTGAGCTGACTCAGGCAGACGGTTTGATACGTTCGAGCAGGATGTGCAGTACCTCATACAGAGGTTTGACATAGCCTTTCCTCCACAGCCTCAGCCAAATTATCAGCAACCATTCCAGCAACCCCTCAGGCCCTACTATCAGTCGACCCAAGACTTTGAGCATTCATTTCATTATCAGCAAGAACTAAACTAGAACTATGAGAACACATCAAGCAGTTTAGGCAATCTGGCTCAATATTTAAATAGTGACTACCAATAGCAGCTGCTTTTCTTACCATCCAATGCTTGAGATTTGCTCGGGGACGAGCAAATTTTTTTAATCTTGGGGTGGTTGGAAGTTAGGGTGTATCTTCCTCTTTTCCCTTTATTTCTTTCATAGCATGCATGCGTTATTCCCCTATTTCCTTTCCCTTGCATTTAGCATAAATTTTTCAAAATTTCAACTTAGTAAGACTTTATTTCATAATTTTTTGCTTTACAATTAAGGCTATGTAATGAAAATCTTATAGATAAATTCTTATCTTCACACCTAAGATTTTTCATCTTAAATTGCTTGATCTTTTGCTCGTCTTGCTCTTTGACTCTTTCCTTAAGTTTGGTAATGAATCTAAGGTTATGTGCCTTTTTCATAGCTTAAATATTTATTCCCTTGATCTATGTTGTGAATGACAAATCCAAAGTGTGTGACCGTCAGAAAGAGATAAAGCATGATCAAAGACTCATAGATGCGGTCTTACAAGCTTGCCTCTATTCTAAGGATCCTTGAATCATAATCTTTTCACATATGTCTCAAAAGGATAATGTTGAGTTTTGAGCTATAATCATGTTGAAGTATTTTCCCTTGATGGGTTGGATGACCTATCACCTTAGATTGAGTCAAAAGGATGAAATATTAAAAATTTACAAATGAGGCTTGGTCGCCCACAATATCCCAAAAACATCAAAAGAGTTCTCACCCAGGCCTATAAATTAGAATGCAGAGAATAAAAACCTGAGTGTCAATAAACGAGTGCTTGTTTTCTCTTTTAGGAGAGTTGAGGATGGTGCCCAACAAGCATATGAATGTGCTCATGAATGTGGGTATGTCATTCCTGGTAGTATCACTCCAAAAGCTCATTAGAAAGTCACTAGGAACCCCTAGGAGACCTATGACATCATCCCAGTAGAAGGGTTGATTTGAGCACAGTATGAGGAGCTCGTCTCACTGCTCTGTGCCAACTGGCTTGGACTACAGGGACTGTTGCTCATTACATGGACCAGCCTGACACAGATCGGGATCCTCAGATGTCATTAGAGTGTTTTTACCTTTGTTTCCACCTAGGACCTAAATAAGTGAGAGGAGCATTTCCCCTGATTGGTCTACATGGATACATGACAATGACTCATGACTCATCACCCAAGTGATCATCTATGTGACAATGCTTTTATCATTATATAATTATGATTCAAACCATCATGAGTATCGATAGGTTATAGTAGACTAGCTTAATCTTGCATGGTTGCTCTTTGATCTTGCTTTGGTAGGGTTGTGCTCAATTGGTGGGGGTTTGCTCTGAAACAACATAGGTCAAGAGATTTGATGTTTTAAACTATTTTTCTTAACCTTAGCACTCATCGCCAAGTTAGTTTGGATGTTATCTTTTTGTTCTTTGAGCACGTTCTTGCTTGAGGACAAACAAGGGTTTAAGCTTGGGGTGGTTGATAACACCCAAATTTATGTATTTATGCTAAGCATTTATCTATGGTTTTGTGTCACTATAGCCTTAATATGCCCACAATATCCCATGTTCCTTACCTTTTAATAATTTATATCTTTTCATAAATAAAGTTGCTCAAACTAGCCAATTTTGGGACTTCTAGGCACCAAACCGGAAGAAACATCTATTCTCCAAAGAATCCTCCCCAACGCATGGCTTCCTACAGCAGCTAGGCCTTCACCACGACCACGACCACGAGATACACCACAACCATGATCGCAGTATCCACACTCACCTCAACTGCAACTGTAGTATCTGCAACCACTAAGATCACGGTCTAGGAACACACCTCGACCACGATCCAAGTCACTGCTGCAATTCCAAAACTGACCGTGACCAAGGCGGCCTACACCTCTACCACAGATCGAGCCTCGACCATGGTGAATCAACGACCTCAAACCATGACCACGGAATGCACATCGACCACAAACCATGACCTAGTGAGGACCGCGACCCACGGTCATCACCATGGCCGTGGTGATTAAGGCCATGACCTGGACCAGAACTGTGACGCCCCCTATAAATACTCGCCCCTCTCCACCTGAAGGAGGGTTTAGATCTAGGTAGTCTTTCCACCTTGTGGTTCCAACCTAGTGCGGTTCCCAGAGCCCCATGGGAGAGTTTGTGGTTTGAGAAGGCTGAAGAACTCATCCTACGCCCATCTCTTCAGTTAGCTTCCATCCATCATCATTTCCACCTCCGTTCACCCATTCCCCACCATTTCCAGCCATCTTCCACTTCCACACATCCACCGAGCTACTATTTGGGGTGGATCTAGAGAGAAAGGAGACCAAGGAGTCCAGAAGATCAAGGAGGATGACCTAAAAGATGAGATCTGTCCTATACAGAGGCTAGGGAGCGAGAGCCACCTCTCCTCCATGGGCTAAATCTCTTCTTCTTCTATTGTTATCCTTTGTTCATGTACAATTGATGTTCTTTCATCTTTGTTCGATGCCAACTAAGCTTTTCCATGGCTAGTTGAGCTCCTTATTGGTTATGTATCCCGCTTTGGGCATGTTTATGCACTTTTACCTTAAGCAAGTAGTTTCATTTCAGATCTAGCACATTTAATGTTCCATCTCCTCTTTTTGGTTATGATTTCTAGTTTGGTTGATCTCTTTCTTGCTTGAACTGCTATTTCTACCTATATCGAAAGATTTGTTGTAGAAATAGACAAGAGAAGATAGTTTAGATCTGTATCTGAAAGGAGGATGGTTCAAGGTCGTATGTTCCTAACATCCTAGAGTAATCTAGACCTAAGAAGGCATCTAGGATATTCTAGGATGTTGGTTTGTCATCCTCGAGAGAGGTTTCATATCATCGATGGGTTTTAGTCACGCTACGCGAGAGCGAGTGGGATGACCCCAAAGGAATAGATACCATAGTGTGTACTAGGTTTGGATGTTGATTTCTTGATGAGGTGTTCGAGGGTTGTTTAAGCCCAAGAATGGGTGCATAGACTGCCCAACTTGTGGTTACATAGCCAGGAACTTCTTTCTCTCTGGTTTAGTAGAATCATACAGACTCTATTTTGTTTTCTTTTCTGTGTTTTGTTTTAATTCATGATATCCCACTAGACTAGTTTTAGCTCCTTACTTTCTTCAACTATCGTCTTGGCTTATCTAACTTAGAAGTGAAATCTCAAGCATCCTAAACGTCACCATGACCCTGTATTTGACCCCGTATATCTACTTTGACCCCGTAATAAAGTTGTGGGGGTCCTTGAAGGTTTTGGGTTATAAATTTAAAAGTTCAATTCCTTCTGAGTCTTCCCTCCTTTCCGAACGCGTGATTCGGGACTATCAGGACATAACAAGAATGTATGTACTCTTATCATACATATGATTTCATTGTTCAAGTCCTTAACATGAAGACATATTTCATTGAGTAACATCATTCTTTAGACATCTACCATATTTGTGTCATCATCTTAGGACTATGACAAACATATTAGATATAATTACCTTTATCATTTATCATGTCTACTATATGATGCCCCGATATGATCAACATATGGTTGGCTCTCTGGGTATATATATTAATAGACTACCTCTTGCACTTAGATCCAATCACCTAAGAATATTATTCCAAGTGATCTTAAAATGATTATCATGTTTGTATTGTGCAAATTCTTTTGTCAGTGGGATAGAAACATTTGCTTCTAGTCGGTACTTTGTAAATCTTCTCATCTCCTCGTTGTACAATCTCTCATATGAGATAAACATGTCACCATTTTCCATTTGGGTTCCTTAGCCTATCCAATAACTCCAATGTTGCAGTATTTCTAGTGAGTCATCAATGGTTCAATCCACTCAAAGTTCATTGAATGAACTTTGTTATCCATACAATATCCTTTGCCATGTTCAAAATCGCAAGGTACTTCACTTCTATTTTAAAATCAATAAGTGTCTCTTTCTCAGAAATTTTCCATCTTATAGTTTTCTTTTAAGGTTAAACAAAAATCTAAATTGTGATTGTGAATCTTCTTTACCAGTTTGGAAGCTTACATTGGTGTAACCTTTAAACAATGAAATAATCCTTAGTGGTTCTCAAATACTTAAGGATGTTCTTTATGGCAGTCCAATGACCTTTCATATGGATCTTATTGATATTTTCTCATCATATCTAAACATACAAGACAACAAGAAGGGTACATACCATTGTATACATGACATATCCAATTGTGAATGCATTTGAACCTTACTCACGTGTTCCCATTCTTCACAAGAACTAGAACATTGGGCTCTAGAGAGACTAATTTCATAATACATGGACACATTTCCTCTTTTTGAGTCATTTCCGTTGAACCTCTCCAACACTGTGTCAATTTATGTACTCTGGTTTAGGTTAAGAATCTTTCTAGATCTATCTCTATAGATCATAATTCCTAAGACATAGGATGCTTCACCTAAATCGTTCATATAGAAGGTATTTCTAGCTAGGGTTTTATTTATTTGTAAGACAAGGATGTCATTATCCATCAATATCTAGAATACAATAATGCCTTTACTAACCTTCTTGTAAACACATGTTTCATCTTCATCTTGACTAAGGTCAAACTCTTTGAATACCTAGTCAAATCAAAGATTCTAGTTCTGAGATATTTGCTTCAATCTATAGATTGACCTTAGCAACTCAGTTGCAATGGCAACCATGATGCTGATGGATTTAACCATGGAAACTGGTGAAGATATTTTGTCATGTTCAACACCTTGAACTTGTTTGAGAACCTTTGTGACCAATCAACCTTCCATGTTTGTCTTCTTCTTGAAGACCCACTTGCACCCTTTGGGTTTTACCCTTCTAGTTGGATCCACCTAGGTTTATACCTTGTTGACTACATCGAATACATCTTAGATCTCATGGCCTCAAGCCATATATCAAATTCTAGTCCCTCTATAGCTTCTAGGTAGGTTTTTTTCTCATCATCTATGACAAACTCATTGCGTTCTTGAGTCACAAGATATTCAAATCTTTCAGGCTCAACTATTGTCCTACTGTATCTATGAGGTTCATGTGTTACATGATAAATTGGAGATTCCACAATAGTTTGTGGCTCTCCTTGTTCCTATTGTACCTCTACATGTTCACTATTTTCTTGTTGGTCTTCAACTTCTTTGAGTTCTACTTTTTCCCACTGATTCATGTGGAAGTAAATTCCTTTTCTATGTATACAACCGTTCTGGAAACAAACACTTTGTTGTTGGATGGAATATAAAAGTAGTATCCTTTATTTTCCCTAAGATATCCAAAATAATATTTATCTGATTTGGGACCAATCTTTTTAAGAAGATATTTTCTTTCATAAACTTAAAATCCTTGATTCTTCTTATAAATACATACTAGGACCCTTCCTATGCCATATCTCATATGGTGTCTTTTCAACCAGATTATATAATGCTTGGTTTTGTGTGAAGCATGTGAACTAGAAGGAAGTTAGAAGATCATCTAGACTCATCATTTATCACACCATGACGTGATTCCTTATTTCTAATACATCATCATGTTTCAGGTGGAGTCCAATGTGATACAATATCACAGTCTCACAGAAGGTCCTCAAAACTCTTGGTTCAAGAATTTTCCACAATCGATTGTAACAAAATGTTTTAAACTAGTAAACAGCTCTAGCATTTGTTCTAAAAGATCTATATACATTAGTATTTACAATTCCTAATAGGTCACTCACTCTCTCATTGTTTTCAGTGAAAGGAGCTTTTGTCATCTTGACCAACACACAATACTCACATTCTCTATTGGTTGAAAACCAAAAGAGTCTACATAACCATCTTTATGGAGTCTAGAAATAATTTTCATATTTATGTTCGCTAGATGACAATGTTGTAGGTATGTTTTGTTTGAGTCATTGAGTCTTTCAATACTTACATTGTATATACATATTAGAACAAAAGAGTGTAAAGTATGAGACAATGAGACACTACTATAAAGGATGTTATCTTTAAAATAGAACATCAATCATTGATTATATGAAATTTGAATCCACTCTTGTCCAAATAATATATGTATATGACATTTCTATTAATGGTAGATACATAATAGCAATTTACTAATTCTATTATATGCCCACTAAGCTAAGATAAAAGATAGGTTCAAAATGTAGTGGCAACAAATCTTGCTCCGAGCACTTCCACCTTGTCATTGCTTACTTCTTCTTGGATCCTACAAATCATAGTATGTCTGAGATCCTCATCCGATATAAAATACCAAAAATTATTAGTAAATAAATTTATATTAATAGTGTATATACCTGAAATGGAGATCTTTATCTTGATCTTATTCTTCCTAAGTTCCACTACATAAAGAGGGTAGTTCCTCTTCTAGTGTTTAGGTTGGTGATAGTGGCAGTAATTCCCTTCCTTATTCATTCCCCCCTTTGGATATAGTGTAGAAGGCATGGGTTTTTGGCTGGATTTGGAAGTCTTGTTAGCCTTGACTTTGTCCTTGCACTTTCCCTTTATTCTATTCATCATCATCACAGATAAAAAATGTGTACTTGTTGTTTGTGCATTGGCAGTTATCAACACGCCAAGCAACTCAAACAACGGTTTATCAAAATTGTTCATGTTGTAGTTCATGTCAAATTGATTATATGATTTAGGAAATGATTACAGAATCATATCCATAGACAACTCTTGGTCTAAGAGAAATCCTAGTCTCGCTAGGTTCTCCACATACCCAATAAATTTGAGCACATGGGCCCCATTTAATCTCTCTCTGCCATATTTTACTTGAACAACACCTTTGAGGTATCATATCTCTCTTGTCTTGACTGATCCTGAAACATTTTCTTGAGATGTGTTACCATCTTGAAGACTTTCATGTGTTCATGTTGACTCTGCAACTCATAGGTCATTGAGGATAGAATCAATGATTTGACATCTATGAATTCTTCAGAATGCTTCTTGCAAATATCCCTTTCGATCTTAGGCATGGTGGGAGCGGGTTCATCTAGCTCTAGTGTCTCCAAGAAACAAAGCTTGCGCCCTTGAGTGAGATTAATTCTCAATGTCCTAAATCGGTCATGGAAGTTATTCCCATTAATTTTTTCCTTCTCAAGGACCGATCATAATGAAAATGTGTTGGTATTTTCCATTCGTTTCTATAATAGAAAAATTTCATTTTTCAAAACACTTTTGATTTAATTTGAAAAATATTGACGATATTAGTTAGGCCTTTAATCAATTATTGTTACCATTATTTTGTTTAAATCCATATCCATCATTATCAATTTACAAGATTACATCATACAACCTTCTAGTGAGACAACACCCAAAATAATTAATTTATTACCCAACCAACACCGGTGTCCATAACTAGTTATAAATGTCGACAACATTTTCCAATTGTATCTTATGAAATTATTGGATAGATGGTATGTACAACTTCTTGTCATAGTCCATCTGTATTCTTCTATGTGTTTAATCCTATTAAGGCCACCTAGTTAATCCTGACCCAAAAGCCAACACGATAGATTTGCACCCTATGAAGGCAGGCCCAGATAACTACAATAACACTTACACAAGATACACGACAAACCATGCTAGGATGTGTTTGTGCTGGGTCAATCAAGATTTTCATGTGTGTTGTTTATGGAAAGCATATAACACTTAATATTTATTAAAGGAATTTATTTACAAATACATATACATATCGAATCACCACAAACTTATAATACGTATCATGTACATACTATATCCATAAAAAAAACATCCAATCAAAAATATACAAGCAATGATTATGGATACACTAATGTAGTTCTTTGGATCCACAAAGAACTATTATTTACCTAACATCATACATCATATGTAGATACATGTAATGAAAAAAATTCTATGATGGGAATATGTCAGTTGGTCAATTGGAATATTTCAATAGATTGATTTGTCTACCTGTTGGTCGATTGGTTTCTATCAGTCGGTCGACTGGAACCTTGCTAGAGTGGCTATATAGACTCCTCCATTCAGTCAACTGGGCCTCTAGACAATTGATTGGCTCCTCCAATCTGTTGTCTATTAGGTCCTCCATTAAATTGACTCACCTTGTGTAGAACACCTTCTTTTCACTAAAACATAAATTAAATCTAATCCTTTTAATGTATTTTATTATAAAAGTGAGTAGAAGTGAAACTTCAAGTCATGTTTGAGGGGAGTATAGAGTGGAAAGCATTAAATTATGTTGGATAAATAGGAGGAAGTCTTGGTATGCAAACTAAATTTAGAAGAGGTAGGAAATATTAAACCACCCAACCACACAGATAATCCAAGTGATTGTCCATAACCATGCATACATCCACCATCAAAATGTTCATAAGGTGACACATATAAATTTCATATGTATTATATCCACATTAATCATTTAAATATTTGCATCACATGCAAAACTACTAAAATCAGTGGTATCAATTAAATCGATATGACATAGTAAATTGATGTAGTTTTTATACCACTATAGGAAAATATGCATTAGAGATGACAGAGGAAAGAGAAAATTATTTACAGTATTCCCGACAATCTGTGGATAGCATCAACAACTATCAAACGAGAAGGAAGGTGCAAGTCATATACCTGGTCATGGAGCAAGTCCACCAATAATCATTACAAAGTTGTTCTTATTTCTCAAGCAGCTCCTATGCAATAGTCAGTAATGGCATCCTGGTCTAACACCACGAATGGGGGTTGACGACATCCTCCTAATAGACCACCGAGAAATTCTTGTCATGTTTCTAGAGTCGGTGGGAAGGAGTTGTCCCTTCGTATTGTCAATGCGCTAAAGTTAACTTTTCTCCCCTTGGATATATCTCCCTTTTACAGGTAAGATGCCTCTAGCTCTCAGGTTAACACAACTGTGAGATGAAGAGTCTTTTCATACAAGAGTGCTGAGAGCCTTGGATACTACCCAATTTTTTAGGAGTGTGTGATCTAGGGTTTCTCCAAACCCTGGGGATACGGAAGGTCAGATCTCATGGTTTGACATGGCGACAAATGACTAGTCAGTCGATTGTCATGCCATTCAGTTGACTGTAACATCTAGTCTGTCGATTGGCATACTTTCCTATTCACAAACATACTTGTTTTTAATACAATGAATAATGAGAATAATTATGTTAGCAACAATCTCTTGACCTAGTTCTATTGGTTATCTTTTCGGTTGATTGGACTATCCATTCAGTCAATCGAACACTCCATATGGTTGTCTGGACACTCCATTCAGCCATCTGTCAGCCAGTATTGTTTAGGCTAGTTATCTAAATACTTTAGTAACCAATAATAACCATATCCATGAGTAAGATCCTATTGCAAGTGAATCCTATGTGTGTGACCCTATGTGTCACAAATTACATTGGCAATGAATGTCCTAACTAGATTATGACATCACAATCAATGAGAAGTATCTAGTAACACTTCATTGCTAGCCAAGTAATTGGAAAGTTCTATACCAACTTCGAACTACATCCTTGATTAGTGTTACCATGATATTATGTTCCTTTGTCTCAGATATCCATATTGAACATGAGGCATGAAATCCTAATCATCTTAACATTCAACCCATGCTCCTTGAACTAGAGAAAATTGTATGAGAGTAATGTGAGATCACTATTATATATTGACTCACATGACTATGGACATATGTTTCTCAGTCTCACTTATCAAGTGGCCAGGATATCAACTCATGTAGGAGGGACAAGTCCCATATACATCACTTATAGTCGATCGCCATGTGTTACTACATACCCAAGTATGACCTTTGTGGAAACCCTTATTTAAGGTTATGTTGAATGGTGTCAAAGTTCATCGAATGACATGTGATGAGTGTAGTGATTTCAGATCTAAGAAACACAATCACCACTATCACTTAGATGGATGATTCTAACTACCATTCCATGGTTTCCATGTGGCATTCTCTAGGTGGGTCTGTCTGGTACACTGTTCTCTAATAAGTACCTATGTGTATGGCTTGATATCATATTTTACATTCTAGGCTTATGTATTATTGTTTTTTATTTTTCTTCCATGATAATGTCCAACTAGGGATATAATAAGGATGTATGTAATATTATCATAATGATGATCTCATTGTTCATTTCCTTGCCCTGAAGACATATGTCATCTAGTAAAATGATTCTTTATACTTCTACCATGTTTGTGTCATCATCTCATGATTGAGACAAACATAATAGATGGAATTACCTTTATCACTTATCATATCAAGTACATGATTCCCCAATATAATCATCATATGATTGGATCTATGGGCATATAAACCAAAAAACCAAACATCCACTAAAAATTGGGCCAAGGAAGAGGTGAACATACCAAATATCCTAGTTGAAACAAATAAAGATGTTACAGAGGTGGGAGGGAAACTCCTACATTATCAAATAAACATGGCATTGAAAAAGAGGGATATAGAGCTGAAAAGGATGTTGGATGACCCAAACAAAGAAGAGGGTTTGTTTTCTAGAAAATAAGTAGATAGAGATGAATGGCATATGGGAACAAGAATACAAAACTTTATCATTCTGCTATCAAAATAAGGGAACTTGGAAATATAATAGTTGAGTTGGTGGACAATGAAGGAAAGGTCATTAATAGATAAGAAGATATTGAGGAATAGGCGGTCACGTTTTGTTAAGATTTATAAAACAAATATTTTCTAAAGCAATAAAGGAAGAATATATTGAATGGAATGAAAGTGATAAATTCCCACAACAACTTCTTGACTTGGGAGATAAATGGTCAGAAAATAAAGGAAGCATTGTGGATCACATGGAGCAACAAGCCACCCCATCCAGATGGTTTCAATCCCATTTTCTACAAGAAGATATGGCACATTATTAACAATGATCTTGTTGACTATATTAGATGGTTCATGAGAGGTGGGAACATCATGAGATGGCTCAACTATTCTTTTCTAATTCTTATTCCGAAATAGAAATCATTGGTGAAATTTAGATCCATTCAAATTATTTCATAAATCTTTTCTTCTAGATTTAAGATGGTACCACCACTTATTATTTTGAATATTAGTAATCCAGATGGCAGTTCAACTATGCTCTTCATTTATTTCTCTTCTAAAAAATGTAGAAACATCATTTTAAAAATCATTAATTCAAAAGAAAATCTTCTTTTCTTAGAACCTATAAGTTTGTGTGCAACCTCCCTTAGAGTTCTATTAGTACATACGTTTTTCTATTTTTTATTTATATTTTCCAAACATCATTTGGATTAGCCATTCCCATAGGATGTTTGTGGGTATAGGTAAATATGAAGTGAAACTTTTATCATGACATTGTAAGTCTCATGGAGTGAAATTCCCTCATGAATACTCGGGCATGATTACCTCTATAACCTCCTTACTTGAACCTAGGGTTAACTTAGGGATTTAACCTTCATAGGTTTTTGTTATGTGTTATCTGTTCTACTATGACTCTCATGCTTTATTTTTCAACAAGGATTCTTTTTATTCTTGTTTGGATCTTATGACTCAAAGACTCTTATCAAACCATGGATCCCTTATCTTAATCTACTAATTTTATATGTACCAGATTCATACCAAATTTCATGAATCATGGGTTCTAATAAATATGTGTTTGCAAAAACCTTTTTAAACACTCAAATATAACATTTTCAAGTGCATAATTTATTAGGGGATTTAATGTCCCATATAGTATACCAATAGGTTATATTGTATCTCATAATTTAGGTCTAGGTTCTTCATGGACATATATAGTTATCTCAAAAGTTAAGATCATGGACAGGGAGGTTAAACTCGTCTTTAAAGGAGGAGGATAGTATAAGGTTTTCTTCTTCTCATCAGGAGGATAGGCTCTCAGTTACCTGTACTAGACCCACAGACTTGACACTAAGACTCTCCACATATCTAAACACCACTCCTAAAAAGAGATTTTGATTCTCAACTAAAACCTTATATAACAAATGGGCCCAAAAGCTATGGGTTCTCATATATCAAATTATGAGTACTCTACATAAAGGCCACACTTCCATGGTAACTCACTTTTTCCAAACACGAATGCTCAATCAGATATTATGTACTTACAAGAGAGTTTGAGTCTCAACTTATTCCTTGTATGACAAATGGGCCCAAAAGTTCTAGGTCGCATATATGAACTTATAAGTACTCTACATACATCCATGCCTTAGACACTTGCATGCTAACTCACTTGTGTTAGGAACAAACACTCATTTGTACATTATGTACTTGCATGCATGCAATTTCATTCACGTGAAATTTGCATCTCAACCTGGTTGAAAAACCTAGTTGGTGTTTCCATATCAAAACATTCCATGCAATCCATGTCTCCCCAAACATCATTATACATAGAATGGAGTAGTTTAGTTAGGATAGGATGAAAAAACACATGTTTGCATCTCAATAATGGTCCTTCATATATTTTCCTATCTTGATCTTTATTCTAGTTTTTGGCACCAATTATCTGAGTATTATCAAAATTGACCACATATTACTACATCATTGTCAAGGATAGTGAGGTACAAGAATTCCCTTACACAAAAGTTACAACGTAGTACTCCAAATTGTGTATATATATGTGATTTTCCTTTCATTGTAGGTACATTCCCCTTATATTACTTTTGTAACCTTGGGGTTGTTTGTTATGATACATCCTTCTTCTGGAGTTGAATCACATTGGATAGTTCTATCACCTAGCTTCATCAACTAAATCATGAAAGGCCTTAAAACCTTGTTACTCCTATTACTATTTTCATCATTACATCCCTCAAATGATTTCTCCTACTTTTGACTTGATTATGAGTAGTGTTCTGGACTCCTTGGAATTCATCTTCATTGTTGAGCCCTCAACGAATGATGGCATGCCATCACATTTTCTTTTTGTAATTATAGTTATACTGACATCATGTCATCAAGATTATCACTGAAATGAGATCTATCAATTATATCTAGTGTATAAAGGATTGTAAAGGATAATTCAAGCACCTTTATTTTCTTATGCTAGGGTCTGATAACTTTTCTAAAGGTGGTTATATAATATATCTAGATTAACATGCATTCAACATATGCGGTTGGGTTTATTCATTTCTCTCTGATTCCATTTCATGTGAGAAGGGCATGTATGTGTATAGGCTTATGTCCTTAATTCCACCTAGGTTTGGTTTTCATAAGGATACTCTAGTTAGCATGATTAATTCCCTAATCAAAGATTTTTGTACATGTGGTAGTTTAACTTGCATAGATCACTTCCTTATGCTTAGGTGTATCACCGCTCAAAAGGCTATTTCTAGGAATAGGGCCCCATCCGAGGGAGGTATAGTGTAGGATTTATTAGACTTTTGGATCTTAGGTCCTTTCTTAGTTCTCAAGGTGGTATACCTATATCCCCCACCTATTGTTTAGGTTTGCATGAACGTATGTACTTCCTTCCATTATTTATTTTATTTTTTGAGGATTAGGATATCTGATCATGGTACAGAGGTAACTTATGTATTATTTGTTTGTTTACTTTCTCAATCCCTCACTAAAGTTGTTCATATATGTGTAGTTTCTTTCATTAATCATGTATACCCAAAATTATAGTTTTGAGGATGTATTTCTTATCATGAAAGTTTTCTCTTTCAATGACCTCACTAAGGTAGTTTGCATACACTTAGCATATTCCATAATTATATATAAACATGTCTCATCACATATTTAGCTTAAAATTTCAAATTGTCATTTCAGATGTCGTTGTTGATCGAGGATATATTGACTCTGATTTTCTTGAAACCTTTACTTAGAAAAGAAATGAAACAAATTCAAGAGTTTATAATGGGTACTCTTAGGGTAGAATAGTATAGAGATGAATAGGATATCATGTTTAAATGAGAATACCTATAAGTATGTTATTTTGGGTAAAACCTTAGGCTTTATCCAGGTAGAAATCGCATTTTCCCCAAGACTCCTAGTGAACCAACTAGTGATGCGAGAAAAATATTTCAAACCCTAGATGCTCAAACATTCTAGACACCATCACCTCTAAGAAATTTCCTAATGGTTCCAATAGGTTATATATATTTGTTTTAAACCTACTAATAATTAAAAGTAATTTATATGTATATAGGCCCCAATACTAATTATAACGACCCTCTCGTCCACTTATCCCTAATTAAGGTGGACCAACAAGGTAAGGAACACTATCCATTTTTTTGGGATATATATATATATATTTTAACAAATTACAATATTGATAAATAATTTTTAAATAAGGGTATTGTTCACAAAAGAAAATATACAATATCCTCTAAGGAGTTACATAAATTATGGAATCTAAGAAGGTGTAATGCTTATGATACAAAAATTGAAACGATCTTAGTCCTCCTTGTTTTCTCTTTAAGAATTATTCTTTTAGTTTCTAGAAAGATTGTACACAACATTAGATCAACATTCTTGACTGAAAATGCCCAAAAATAAAACATGTTTAGCCATATTATGCACATAGAATTATATAGGTTTGTAGGGAATAAAAGCATTCACGTCATTCAACCTATTAATTAAACATTCATAAACATGTGACAATTTGAAAAGCATGATACAAGTAGTTATTCATCATTTAATCTAGGTACCTCATCTTCAAGGGAAGATGATTCCATATTCAAATAAACCACAAAAATAACCAGTAATATAAAAGTTCATAATCAAGGCCAAGAGTTACAAACATCTCAGAATTCCTTGTTTATGATTTTGAGGTCCAGTTAAGTGTTTGAATGGTCAATTATGATTTGGTTCAATGGATTCTCACTTTTAGATTTAGACACCCTAAATAAAATCTTGAACCTCAACCTTTTTATTCATATATTTATTGTTCATGTCAAGGTAAAAATGTATTAGTAGTAAGGCATGACTAATTGACCATATGATTAGTTCTATAGATAGGGATGTATCCCAAACTTGATAATAGACCAACCTCAGGATTTGTAAGTGAAATTCATATTGAAAGGCTACCACTAGTCACATTTTGAATTCAGTTTAGAATTTTGTATTGAAAACATTCCCATTAAATTATTATCATTTTTATTAGTTTTATATATGTTTTCTCTATTTTTTATTAACTAATTATTTGTTATATTTTTTACAATATAAATCCAATCTTGTAGTTGTTTAAAAACATAACTCTCCTTAATATGACGTGACATCCTCATATTGGGCCACATCATTCTAAGGCAAGATCCAAATCACTCATGACTCTCCTTAGTTTCTAGGCCCAAGCAAGGCGGTTCAGAGGTCTGGACTGTGAGTTGAGAATGGCCTAAGAGAGGAAGAGGGAGGGGTGATCGGGTTGGTTCTTGGCCATCAAATCTTAATCATAATGTCTTATAACTTCATCATTTTTACAAGAGGTGGTAGTCCCCTCACCGTAGAAGGATGGGAAAGAGAGGAGAAGACCTTGGGGAAGCCCATAAAGGTGCCACTTGCCTTTCCCACACTTGTACAAAGTCAATGGGGGTCACAAATAGGGATAATAATGGATAGGGTGAGTTTCTTCCTTATGTTGGTGTTGATGTGCTACTCAAAACAAAAATATGAGGATTACTACATGATTAAGGTCCATTCTCTCTAAATTGGGGATCTAACTTTACTGTGGTGGTGATTACAAAAATTGGTGAGGCCTTATACATGATCGATACTCCGTAGGACATCAAATGCAACTCAAAGAGGAGGAGGAGGAGGAGGAGGAGGAGAGAAAAGTGGTATTTGGACACTATGCTCATGTTCTTCCCCATTCATAAATAGGTGTAAAAGGGACCAGAAGGGTAGAGGCATGAATTGGTGAGGTTTACATGGAGAGAAGGTCATTGGAAAGAGAGAGGGAAGACTAGGAAGGAAGATAGATTGGATTCATTCTTTCCAACCCTGGATGGAGGTAGAAGACATCTCCAACACCGATGGTCATATAACTCAGTCCTCATGACTATGAGTGTGGGGAAGGCCAACTCAAATATTCTTAGAGTCTGTATGACATATTGAATGTGACATTTGATGGAATTGATTAATCAATAAAGCAAACAATATACAAATTTAAAACTTAATATCTTTCAAATAATAAATTATATTTGAATGAAATTTTAAGTACTACATTTTTATTATTCAATTTGTCTTTAATAGGATCTCATCTCATTACAAGGTCATTCATTGTCCAAGTAATCTATTAATGTATTAGCACACATACATGGTCCATATTAGATAAGTCATATATTAGATCACTAGGAAGTCATAATGACTTCAAATCATATATATTCTTTATTTATCTCTCATATTTCTATCATCAAATATGTAAACAAAAATTTCTTACATAAATATACCTTTATTGGCATTCATGTTACCCTTACAATAAATTCAAGTGAAAGAATACAATCACACATTATTTCATGCAATGTCTAAAACTTAGTTATAACTTCCTAGGGCAGTGTTTTAGCCAAAAAAGGATCAAAATTATTGGTATCTTGTCAAATGAACCACCACTTATTAATTGGTATCTCAAAGGATTTAAGAGTAAATTTAATTAAACACGTGATTTATTTAGAGAATTATGTTTAATAATCCTTTTTCAATTATAGGTTATACATAAAAGGGGAGAAATTTTGAAATCCTCATAGTTAATATAAAAAACTAAGTCCAAGCACCCTCTCTAACAAGTTCATTATGAAATGTCACTTTCATTTTTCCCATGGGATCCCAACACTTGACTCTCCTATCATGGTATCACTTATGGTTAGTATTGTTGATTTAATGTTAAATAGAGTTGCGTCAACATGTGATAGCCGATGAGTTGTTCTATGAATAATTAATAACTCTTTCATGTTTTTATATTAGGGTTGTCAACAAATACAAGTGATATAGTTTACCAATCACTCCTACCATATAAGATAATAGTAAGGGTAATATGTTTTCCTATCATTTTCCCCTTTATTGTTTACCCAAAACCAAATATTTTTTTGGCAAGATAATGGAGAGCCATCAACAACACCCTAATAATCTATTACCCATTAAAAACATAACATGTACTTAATGTAACATTTTATCATTAGACTTGCTCATAATAAAAAAATCTAGAACAAGTTTTTTTTTCCATTGATGCTATGCATCTTGATGAAAATCTAGCATTGACTAAACATGCCTTTCAAGATCTATACATTGTATTAGAAATTTCAGACATGGATGACAAGTAGAGGCCATATTATATAAAGATAACAGAAAATAAAAAATGCTAATGTACTTGTACCAAGATATGTGTCTCACTTGAGTGATTTTACGATCATCTTGGAATGTGTAACCTTGTGTAGTTGCATACCTACCCTCGATTTTCACTACTGTAGTAGGATATTAACAAAGTGTATTATTGTTCATTGCACTGCCAATATTGTTGGATATTTCAAACAATAGTACACAATGGGATATAACGTGGCATTGTTTTTTTAGCAATACAACCCCAACTAAAATAATTCTTCTTAGTTTTCCATTTTATCTCCCACAAAAAAACTTTTCCACATCTTCTTCTGCCAAAGATCTACTCCCTCCAAAACCATAACCATATAAAACTAACAAAAATATAGGATAATGGTTAAAAAAGAAAAAAGTACATGAGGTGTCAAATAAGAACCTCACCCCTTACCTACAACTCACATGTCCAGGAACATCCCTTTCTAACAAACAATAATCTTAATGGTGATGTGCTCTCTCTATCCATGACTTATATTCTATGCAATAAAACACCTTCCTAGCTACATCTTCCTCTCCAAGTTCATCATCATCCCTCTCTATTCCCTTATCCATGCATCCATCCTATCTTTTTCCTTTCCCCCACTTATCCTCCATCCATCTGATCTATTTTTTTTCTATTACCAACCCCCTTCATCGTTTTCCACTTTCTCCACAATTCTCACTTCTTCCAATCATTTTCCTCTATCTAACACTCTATTGTCCTTGATTCCCCTCACCTCTCCTGCTTATTGTCTGCTCTTTAGTTCCTTTCTCCCTTGATCTTTTTCCTATCTAAGTTTTCATTTACTCTATTGCAGGACTAGGAACATTAGCGTCAATTTGGCACAAGGGTTTTCAAGGTCAATCTACAGTGGGAATGTTCTGCATGTAAGTCCTATGATTAATTAGAGCATATGTTTTCCTTTAGAAGGATGCACAATCCCAAGAGAAGAATTTCTTACTTTCTGATGGGTAGAAAGCATGCCAAGCATTGAAAATAGGTTTGCAATTTTATATGTACAGTTTGTATTTCTGATTTTTTTTTTCTGATAGGTGCTTACACATGGTAGTCTTAAGGTATGTATATGATAATGCTTGAAATAATTGCCATTTTTTGGGATTTAATACATGCTAATCTTATTTTTCATGTATACTATTGATTTTCAGTCATGTATGATGTCTATTGTTACATCAATGTGACTCAAATAATAAGGGTTGCTTGTTATGGTGACTTGACTAAAATTGTTTCGTCTCTTCTTCTAATGTCTGTCATATGCAGGCGATTGATTGGAACCCTAGGGCGATCGCGCGGGCGATCTTGCCACCGGTGGCCACCGCCGTTTCCTCGCGCCCTCCGGTTAGGCACCCCACCTGCCGGAGTCCACCCTTAAGACCCTGAGAAGGTTTGGAGATTGATCGTTTGATCGTAGCATGGCCTCTTATGGCCGGTTTTCATCGAGCCGTCGCCAGAACAGTAGTTTCTGAAAGGAGGCACCTCTTCGCGGAAGGATCGATCCCGCCGGATTCAAATGTCCCGGACACCCAAAAACTCTGGGAACATAACAGTCAACCCCCAGCAGTGCTAGAAGTGAGAGGAGTGATCACGACGGCAGTAACATGTCGACCGCGTACAGGCAGCCTGACGCCCACCAACAGATTACGAGAAAGAAGAACCCTTTCAATATTCCCTTGGATATGTGCTATAGATGCTTGAGAAAGGGGCACTGGCAGTATCAATGCCCTAACATGAAAATCTGCTACAAGTGCAAGAAGCCTGGACATCTCGCAAAGAGATGCAGAAGTAGTGATGTGCGGCTGAGCGCCCCTGACATCAACTCCAGAGTTATCTTTCCCCGATTGTCGAGTGGAACGCCGGCGAGAGGAGGCCCTAGTCATATCCCAAAAAGGGTGATGGTTAACCTCAACCCTGACTGCCCCATCAGAGAAGATTACAGGAGATCCCTTGAGTTCGCCGTCAGAGTCTCATGGACATCCAATATTGCATGGGCTGAGGTATCTTCTTTCCTTCGCATGAAATGGCCAGAAGCTATCGAAATATTCAGATATGAAGATAAGAGAGCTGTGGTGTTTTTCCAATCATCGGTGGAAGCCTGGTAGAAAATTCACATGAAATTACTGCAATTGCAAAATACAGTCTTCTCCTTACACTCCCTGCGGGAAGGAGGCATGCTTCATAAGAAAGAAGCGGTGTGGTTCTGGCTCAAGAACGTACCGTTGTTCTGTAGAAATTTTGAATATGTAAGGGAGATAGTCAATGCTTTCGGTGACCTCATATGGATATCCAACTGGCAACGAGAAATAGACGATATGTCAGGCATGCTGATTCTAGTCGAAGCTTTTAACGAAGACATTCCTCAATTCATATCGCATACAGTACAGATCTACAGAACCGATGTTAGACTTGACATTATGGCCAAGGGTCAAATTGGTAGCAATACCTTCCAGCTTACTGAGGTTGGAGTTGAGCTAGGTTTCTCGATGGAAATCTTATGTGTTCTTCCAAACGAAGATGATACTGACGGACAGCAGCCCCCCCAACCGGAGCACAACGAGCCGCCGATAGCTGAGCATAATCTCGACATGGAGACAATATCCTCTTCAAGCCCAAGAGATGAGCAGATTTCCTCCCAACCTCATAGGGGCGATGAAGCAGAACCACTTATAGCAGAGGCCACTACCAATAGGCAGTTCTTGATTGATGAAGAAGGTGTGCATACTATCCTTCCACACAGGCATCTTAGCGATTTCATAGATATTGAAGTAGACATCCCCTGCCGGCGTCGCACAAGGAAAAATTTGAACTCGGATCGTGTTTCACAGTTAGATGATGGACACTCTATCCACATGAATGATGACAGACCTAGCACACACAGAACTATCATAGGGAGGGAGACAAGAGAGTACGAAGACATATACTCAGACACAGGCTCTCAAGACGGTAGGGGAACATCAAGAGGAAGAAGCATACACAACCTCTGAGGGCTGGTGCGTTGATAGCGACAGGTGCTTTCTCGTTTGATCATGTATCACATAAAACAACTCTACTGGAACATACGCGGCGCCGCCAACAACCCCACGCGCAAAGTCCTCGCAAGACTTTGCACCAAACACAAACCATCCATCGTTGCCCTCTTCGAGCCTTTCCTCCGTGCTGAACGAGCAACCGAGTTGCTTGACATCGTCAGACTAGACTGGTCTACAGAGAACAAAGATGATCACGGCAAGATCTGGCTTTACGCCGATGACTCCCTTCACCCGGTCGTGGTACGAAAGCACAGGCAGCATCTTACGATCCAGGTGACATCACCGTTGGGCCATGAGTTTTATATCACGGCTATCTACGCCAGTTGTCAAACCATGAGTAGGAGGGACCTTTGGAACGACCTGCTCGAAGTATCCGACATAGTGATAGACAATCCATGGCACATTGCCGGTGATTTCAACGCCATACGCAAGGCTAAAGAGAAGAGAGGTGGAGACCCTCCGGATTTCCAATCCATGAATGATTTCAATAATTTTATCATTGATGCGGAGATTAGAGAGACTCCCTTTGAAGGCAGCCGCTTCACATGGGTTGACAAGCAACATCGTACTCCCACCACCTGGGAGCGGCTGGACCGAGCTCTGATCAATTATGCCTGGTCGACTCGCTTTCCCTCAAACAAAGCTATGCACCTGACAAGGTTTAGAGTCTCAGACCACTGCCCAGTGCTCACGGCCTCCTCCAATGATCCTAGAAGACAAAAAAACAACGTACCTTTCTTTTTCAACAGCGCATGGCTCCAACACCCTGACTGTATGCAACTGATCCACACTGCGTGGTCCACGGAGTTACAAGGGGATCCTTCTTTTCTGTTCTTCGCTAATTCTAAGAACATGCACCGTCATCTTAAAACTTGGAGCAGGGAAACCTTCGGTAACGTTAAGCAGAAGATCGTGGATCTTGAAGATGTTATTCACACTGCACAAATTGCCTTTGATGAGAACCCTTCACCAACCAACAAAGACACCCTCCGAGTCGCGGAGACCCAGCTGGATGAGATCCTTGCACATGAAGAGGATGTATGGTGAGAGAGATCCAGGATTGATTGGCTCGCTGGTGGTGACAGAAATATAGCGTTCTATCACGCGATTGTTATGATGAAGAAGAAGAGAAAGAGGGTGATCCATAGGATCACACTCCCAGACGGATCCATCGTCTCCGATCCTAAGCAGATTGCAGCAACTGCGACTAATCATTTCGAAGAGTTTTACACCTCTTCTACTAACGGCCACCTAGATGACTCCCTTCTCACCCACATTTCTCAGATGGTTTCGATGGATGACAATGCTACCATCTCAGCCATCCCCACTAAAGAAGAAGTTTACAATACGATGAAAGAGATGGACATGAGCGCCGCGCCGGGCCCAGACGGCTTAACCCTCAGCTTCTACTGCGTAGCTTGGGATATCATCCATCCCGATTTCATGCAGGTGGTCCATAAGTTTTTCAAAGGTGATCACTGTCATAGAAGTCTCACATCTTGTAGAATCGTCTTGATTCCTAAATCTAGTGATCCTAAAGACATCCATACTGATTTCTGTCCTATTTCTATTGAGAATGTCTCTCTAAGAATCATGGAAAGAATTATCAGTAACAGACTTGCCCTCGTCTTACCAAAGATCATATCTGAAGAACAAGGAGCTTACGTGAAAGGGAGGGACATTACTCATCACATTAAGCTTGCTAAAGAATTAGTCCATGATTTGAACAGAGGTGAAGAATTTCCCAATGCCGTGATCAAATACGACATGTATCGTGCATATGATAGAGTGGAGTGGTCCATACTCCAATCGATCCTCAGTTCTTTCAGCATGTCCCATGCTGTCATCGACCTCTACCTTCGGTTCTTCTATGAGACTTGGGCTAGCATTTCTGTTGGTGATCATACTGTAGGCTTTTTCCCCATTAAGCGTGGTCTGAAACAAGGAAATCCTCTTTCTCCGATCTTGTTCATCTTGTTTGAAGAGCCACTTTGTAGACACATCAAGCATCTTACAGACACTGGAGCTATTGCTCAGTTTAACACTAGAGGCGGCGGCACGGCTCCACCTATTCTCCTTCACACTGATGACCTCATTATTTTCCTCAATGCGTCACCCAGGTCGACACTAGCCTTATCTGAAGCTATGCAACTCTACACTAGAGCCACCGGTCAAGCTGTTAACAACGCCAAGTCTGCTTGCCTGATAGGCAAATCTGTCCACTTTTCACCCACCCCTGTGAGCAACATGTTGGGGGTGCATGTCGCAGATCGAGCCATTCAATACTTGGGGGTCCCTATCTGTTCTGGATCTACAAGATTGTTAGATTACAACGGTCTCCTTGAGAAGATGATGAAAAAGACTGCTTCGTGGAAAGCAAAGCTCTTATCTTCTGCGGGGAGAAGAACGCTGATCAAACATGCCTTAACTTCGACGGCGATTTACACGACAACCTCAATTGGCATTCCCGCTGGCATTTCTAAATGGATTGAAGCTATGTTTTCTAGATTCCTTTGGGCATCCCGCTCCAATGAGAGGCGATGAGCCTGGGTAGCTTGGGACCGGATATCTTGTGCCACTCAACAAGGCGGTCTCTGCCTTACACCACTTAAAACCATTGAAGGCACCTACTTACACAAAGCTTGTTGAAAAATATCGACAGGTTCCTCTCTATGGGACAAGTTTTGCAGAGCCAAGTACGCCTTACAGTTCTCTAATTATCACGGCAGCTTCCCACCGTATCTTAAGATGGGAAGCAACTCGTCTCCAGTTTGGAAAAAAATATGGAAGAATTTCCCCTCTTTCATGCCTAAGTGCAGATGGATCATTGGGCAAGGTAATATCTCATTGTGGGACAGCAGATGGTGCGAGAGACCTCTTAAAGATCATGTTATCTCCTACAGTGACAGAAGCAGAGACTTCTTAGTCCGCGATTTCTGGATTGACAACTCTGGTTGGGATTGGCCATCTATCGAACAAATTGTAGATGATGGTGGAGTTCAGCTGATTAGAAAATCGCAAGTCGCCATATCCTTTTTCTCAGACAAGATGGTATGGACACCAGATAGCTGCAGTCATTTTACTATCAAATCTACCAAGAAGATGCTCAATAGAGGCAGCGAGCCAGTGGCCTCATCTAGATGGGGATGGATCTGGGACACCTCCACACCGAGGGCCAGCGTTGTTGTTTGGAAGATCGGATGCAAAGCCTTACCCACAGATGACAACATTTCTAGATGCATGATTCCCCTCATCTCTCGTTGCTCATGTTGCAATCATCCTTTGACTGAGACAACTGATCATCTTTTTCTTCATAGTGAGACCGCAACAGCCTTATGGTCAGCAACAACCAGGCTCGTTGATATTCACGACTTTGCACCCATTACCATAGCTGACATCTTCGTTAAAGGAAGCTCTCAGCAAAGAGGCAATATCCGTGGATGGCTCTCCACTGAGCTGATGACGCTGGTGTGTTGGTCTATATGGAGAGCAAGATGTGCTCTTAGATTTAACAATCAACTTCTACATCACAGCAGGCTGTGGACAGACATAGTGTCTAGAATTAACTTGAATATCCAGAAGAGACACTTCACGAGAACCGAGGATACAAGCTTCTATGAACACCTTGAAAGGGAAGGCATAATGCAACTTAAGATTAAGATAAGAAAGATACATATTGTGAGATGGATCCCTCCTGACATCAACAATCTCAAGCTTAACATCACTTCAAGAAAATCCATTGATCCTTTAGGCATCAGAAGATGTTGGGTTGTGGGGATTATCCGCAACAAACATAGTTACATCAGACTGGCTTTTTGGATTTGGTTGAATGCGAGAGATTACACATCCGCATATATCAGTGGCATTCTGGTTGGGCTAAAGATTGCCATTGAGAAGAATTTGACTGTTAATACTATTGAAGTCGATGACTTGTATACTCATCAAATCCTTTGGGAGGATCACAATTGCCCGTGGAAAGATATCACGATCACCAGAGAAGTCAGATCTATCCTGCGAGATGAAGATATCTTGGGTTATCTGGTTCCCAAAGTGGTTAATTCCATACCTGAGGAGCTCGACAATTGGGGAAATAACTCTGTGTCAAAATACATCACGACGGTTCCATCCAATCTACCCATGAAGATCAGAGGCATGAACAATCTTGAAAGAAGAGGATCTCCTTATATCTATTTCAGCTGCGTCGAAACCCATTAGTGGTGGCTAGAGTTTTGTTGGGGGCTGAGTTGCATGTTCTGTGATTGTAGTGTCCATGGGTGAAATACCTGCCTTGCGAGCAGGAGATGTAATTTTCCAATTGATTTCACCCACAAGAGAGGGGTGGGATGAATAGAGTACCCTCTGACTTCCTAAAAAAATGTCTGTCATATGCATGGTTTTATGTATTAGCATTGACTTATATATATCAGTTGATACTTTACATATATGTTTAAATGGTTATGTTCTATATGCACACTAACTAACTATCAATTGCAATGTATCAAGTATCTATCGGCAATAAGTGATCTATTTTTTTCTTGATCATAAGGGAAAGATAAAATCGAACATTTATAATATTTCTTCATAATTGTTAAATGCAAACCAAATGACATCCAAATTTACCTTATTAAGATACTTAAATTTCTGATATATTTTTCTACTTATTGTGGATCAAATCAAATAAATTAAAATGGATAATGAATGAATAACATAAATCCTAATATTAGATTATTCATATTGCTTGCATTTGATCCTCTTCCGATGATGTTTGGGTTTAAGTTTTTATTTGAATATATTCCAATATCCTAATCTTTCATTATAATTTCAAAATATGACGTAACTAGTTTAGGAATGTACAACACATTCATTAAGTTAACTAGTTCCAGTATAATAATCATATGTCATTCCATTCCCTTTTGGATCAAAAGAACCATGAACATCAAATCACATTTCTTAAAAGTAATTGAGAAAGTGAAAATACACTAAATATGATCGTGTCACTACTCACACCTTCATTCTATTAATACCTTGTTTGGTCACTTGAAATCATAGAAGGAGTTAGAAGGATATTTGAAACCATGAAGATTGAGAATCTAGACTACTACAAAAAAAAAACAAAATCTTAAAAAATTACTCCCAGTCGATGGAAAAGGTTGATAACTTTTTCCATGCATTTTATCATTGTATTATGACACCTGCAAACTTTGGTTGGAATGTGAATAAATTATTAAATCAACTAAATTTAAACATATGGACAACAACATATGAAAGGATCATTATATTGTACGTAAAACAAACATCCTATGAGAGTTTAACTTGAGTGTTTGTTGGGAATCAAGTGTAGTATGTATGATTTTAAAATGCATGCGGTGTAGCAAGGCATTTTGGTTTTAATAAGGCTTGTGTATGCCTTGAGGGTTCTTGAGGACTAAGCCTCAATTTATGCATGAGGAAATTATAATGAATAAACTTATACATGCATATATATATGTATGATATGTTTATATGTTCATTTATATTATTTATATGCATTTGTGTATAGAACTAATATGTGTATATAAAGAAACCTAAAGAAAAATAGAAACTATTCAAATAACTTAGTAAGGATAAGAAAATATTAATAAACAACAATACAAAAATAAATATGTAGAAAATAATGAGATCTTTTTTCTTTATACTATTAGATAAAAATATTTCATGGACAAAAAAACAAGGTAAATAATTTCAAACTAGTGGGAACCAGATAATTGTGGGAAGGATCGGGCAACTGGTGGAGATTGATAGGGATGACCTAGCCTTGCAGTCTTCTTCCTAAGTCCACATAGTGTTGGATGTCTTAACATCATTGCAACTCTTTCAGATGATCAAAGACCATAAAGGTGACATCATCATAATTGAAATCAAATATGAACTCCTACCTAACTACTACTATTTGTGTGGGAAACTCGATCATGTACATTGTGATTGCTCTCTTAAGGAGGAAGGAGAAGATCTTCTAAGGGAGTGGGGCACATGGATGTGGGATTCACCACCCAAGCTCCACATGTTCATGGCATAGGAGGTCTATGGACAAAGTCCACCCAGACGATGATTCAATTTAATGTGAAAGCAAACCTCAATCTGTCCATTGACCTAATAGTTATACATTGTCCCTATTTTGACGACGACTTAACGATTCCACTCATATGTATCTAATATGTCTATTTAATATTGATTTCAGCTATTTGGTACATGAAAGGGGTCAATCCAATCAAGCCCTAGCTTGACAAAATACAAGTCAAATTAATGAAAATGCACTTTTGTAGAAAACACCCTAAATGACTTAGGAAAATGTTGTATATCACTTGTATTGATGCTAGGACTAGTAACTAAGATGAGAAAAATTTATAATGCACTTAAAATGAACACTTGATCACTTCTATAGAATTTTATAAAATTTATCACAAAGACTTTTGTTGGTCGAGTTGCATCTAGGATAAACTTGACCAACACCCTTGATGAATCTTGGGAACTGCCACTGTCAGTTGAATTTACCCCTGGATAAACTCGACCAAAACTCTACATAGTAAAAACAACTTTTAGCAATTTGGTCGAGACATACTCCGACATCCTTAAATTAAGTAGGTTCTATTAGTAACAATTCATGTTTGATATATAATGATTTTGTATCACTTGCTCCTAATAAAAGTAACGCTGATAACTCAAAATACCAACGGTAAAATTCTAGATATTACAACACATTTTTTCTATAAAGCCACCGTGGTATTGGGATTTGTAAAGAAAGTAATTCAACAAATTCTTATGTGCCTAAAATTTGTATAATTCCAGCAGTCTAAAACATATAGCACATGCTGCTAAACTAGTGTGTTCTACTTTAAAAATTGTCATCAATTTTCTGCAACATGTAAGTTCGATATGTTAGATGTGTGAATATAAATCATCCATGTACATTACATATATGTAAATAGATTCTGATATTTATTATCAAAAAGTGTTAACTATAAAATTTGCATCCGCTAGCATTATAGCATTCAGCACATGTAAGTAAAAAAAATATAAACGGTACACTAAAATTATTGCTTAGCATATTAGTCACTACTCAAATAAAAAAAATAATGTTCAACAATTTAGTCATGACTATGTACTTCTGACATCCTTGGATTAAGTAGATTCTATGAGAAATAACGACTTCAAGTTTGATATATATTAGTTTGATACAATTCTGAAAGTTGCAGCAGATTTTTTTATAAAGCCGACGGGGCATCAGTTTGTAAAGAAAATAACTCAACAAAGTCTTATACGTCTATAACTTGCATAACTTCAACAACTGAATATGCATATAATGTGCTGCTATAGTATTTCATTCTACCTTAGAATTTGCCATTAGTTTACCTCAACTTGTAAGTATCATGTACTAGATGTGCGAATGTAAATATAACATCCTTTTATGTTACGTAAACGTAAAGATATCTGATATTTATTGCCAAAATATGTTGCTATTAAAATTTACATCCGAAAGAATTAACTAGCATGCAACATATATAAGAAAAAAATATAAATTATGTACCAATACTGTTTCTAAGCATGCTAGTCATGACTCAAACAAAAAACAGAATGTCCAGCAATTTAGTTGTGATCATTTACTCCACGTGTCCTTGAATTAAGTATGTTCTCTTACAAATTCAATATATAGTAATTTTGTATGACCTGCTCCATGGTGTTGGGATTTGTAAAGAAAAGAACTAAGCGAAGTTGTGTAAATGAAAAGGCTATTGCATGTTGAAAATATGCAGCAGCAAACATAAACCCAAAAACCCAAAAACGGATGAGGAGAATGTAAATTCATTTTAACTATAGACATTAAAAAAGAAACCAGACAACCCAAATCAAACTTTTAGAAATCAAACTTTTAGAAATAAGTGCAACAATTTTATATGTCATTTGTAAGAGAAAAAGTGACCATTCCCTCCATTAGGTAACCTTTTGCGATGGAATTCGTTGACCTAAGTCTATTGCGAATGTAATTGTTAAATCAAAATAGATATCTCTCCGTAGAATACATCCATATTAAATAGACATAGCTTCCAATTTTAGCCTCAGTGGCCAAATGAGTCGCCAGGGCACACTTACATTAAAGAATGTCAATGTCGTAGTGAAGATTCTTTTAAGTTTACACATCGTTACAAGAATTTGTTTCTCTAACAACTTCATTTTGTCAACTTCAATGACTTCATTAAAAATTTCTTTGAAAGTGAAGTCGGTTCACCAACTGCCATAGAAACGGATTTATGTATTGTTGTTCTTAAAGACAATAACAATGAGTGTTGCACCAAAATATGGTGATCGTGATTTTTCAAAATACTATTTTTTTATAGATATGTGTACCTTCTTAGAAACAATGGAGGAAAAACCATGCGTCAATTTCAAATTCTTCAAGATCTTAGAAAGTATTGTTTCTCTTCATTCCTAAAGTTGTATGATGCACTTGGAAGTATATCCTTTTTAGTGGTTTTTGGAGATTTAATCTATAATGGTTGTCTTACTTTGAGTGCTTCCAAATCTAGCCTCAAATTGATGTCTCTAGTTCGTATTGCTCTAAAAACCAGTATAAACTATTTTCACAAATATGGTTTTTCGATATGCATCACATTTTGGATTATGGCGTATCAACAATTTCTTCTAATAGGGAAGCTCAAAAAGGATATTTTTCTTTTCTCATTCACTTTTTTCAAATACAACATGATTATAATCCATTGAAAGATTTTTTTCACTTCTTCACTGGTTAAAGGCTTTGAAGAAGTTTCAACCATAACATCACCATTGAAATTCTTAGTGTCATTGCGCCATAGATGGTCCACTGGTAGAAAGCAATGGTAACCCAAATGAACAACCTTCTTACTAGATGGAATTTAATGAGACCCACTATGAACATGACACAAAGGACATGTCTTGTGCTCTTTTGTGCTCCATCTCGACAATGTCACTTATGTGGGACAACAATTGATAGCCCATAATAATGGTGCACCCATGATAAAAGTTTGACTCGTAGAAAAATCGTAAGTGCTTACTCCATCTGCCTATAAGGTTTTTAGCTCACCAACTAATGGCCAAAAAATAAATGCTTATATCTATTGGAACTTTAGGATGAACCATCAATCCAAAGTGTCAACATGAAGTAAGATTGATCCAAATCCAGCCAAGGAGGCAAATAATAATCCATTAGAATAAAAGATCATTTTAAATAAGAACTACCCTTGGTCATGTTAAAAGGATTGAATCCATCAACAACTAGCCCTAGTCGAATTGTTTCATTACTAAACATTGGGTGATTTTGGTCAAAATATTTTCGTGCTTTTGAATTGAGGATGACTGTTGTTGGATTTTTCTTGTGCACACAAGTCGTAAGACTAGAAATACAAGCACACCTATACAATTTCTTTAGTCTTGGAATCAATGTGAAGTAGTGCAAAATATTTGTAGGGATTTTTTTTTCTTCTCAAGAGAACAAATTCATCTACACTTTCTACATTTTAAACATCATTTTCATTTTCATTTTCACCATAGTACATGTGATGTAGCACAAAATATTTGCAGGGATTTGCTTTTTCTTCAATAGAACAAATTCAACTACAATTTCTACATTTTAAACATCATTTGAATTTTCGTTTTCACCATAATACAACAAATGGTCATTAGGGTAAGTATGAATTATCTTACACTTCAGGCCTAAGTTATTCATTACCTTTTTTCACTCATGCCATTTTTGGAAAGTGAATTCATTGGAGGGAGAATTATGTAAGAAGAGTCCAAAAATTGCAAGCACTATTATTACTCCATGTGTTATCACACTTTATTTTCTATTAATCAATAATAGCTTCAACCATAGATACTAGACAACTTGGAGATAGAGAAGTATTAACACCTTCATTAGTTATTCAAAACTTTTAGACTAGGATCATCCTATTGTTGATCACTTATTGAGTCATTGGTTGGACTAACCTGCAGATAGTTATCTAGTACTTCATTTAACATATTCAACATTTCATCATTGTTCACATCACCTAGTCTAGGTATGCATATATACTATCAATGGTAATTCCATATTGTATATTGCTCATGGAAACCATTGTTGTGGAATGGGCATGGAAGAGAAGACAGTAGAAACAAAAAGCCTATCTATGTTCCTTGACTAGTAGATCGCGTCGACAATGATCTATCTAGGAAAGAAGGTAGCAAGAGGTATACCCGATCCTTGAGCAAGTTCAGTTTCTACTCTTGCTAGGTGATGTATACACTTCACAAGATGCACATGGACAACTATTAGTGATGGCCTCTTGGTGCAACACCACATAAAGAGATGGTTGTTGTCCTCCTAGCATTGCTACAATATCCTCTACACCTTTGGGTAGTCCATGCAGACCACGGGAAACTCCTCATCGTGTTTCCTAGAGCCAACAGAAAGAAGTTCTCCCTTCATTGTCAACGTGCTAGTGGTGACTTATTCTTCCTATATGTCTCCTCCTTTTATAGGTAAGACTTGTTTTGGGCTTTCACGTTACCACAACTGTGAGAGGATAATGTTGGTCACCATTAGTTGTGTCTTATGAAAGCCTTGAATACTCATCTATTTAAAGGAGGGACACGGTCAGGGTTTCTAGATCAATTGGGGGTTGAAGCACTAGTACCGATACTACCTTTAACATCGGTTAAAATGGACATTTTACGTCAGTTTCTAAGAGATACCCAATTGGTCAAGACTAAAGGTAGAGGCCTACAACATCGGTTCCAAAACCGACGACACAGAGCCGACCCCAATTGGAATAAAAAAAGAACTAACACTAGTAGGATCCATCATCATCAGTTATTTATAGACAACCGACAACTATCTTCATAACTGATACTACTACAGAAATGGCTTATGACGTCACATTTACAGGCGTCGGTTGTACACATGAAACCGACGCCTAAACCCTACAACGTCGGTTGAATACACAAACTGGCATCTATCTGTGAAGAGTGGCCAGACATGAGTATCACTTTTTATTTTGCGTTGGTTCCTCTATAATCAACCGACGCCGAAAATTGACCACCAAATACAAATTTTCTAGTTACCTCAAAAATTTAACTTACGACGTCGGTTTTTAACAAACCAACCGACGACTAAAGGTTTTTTGCGAGACAGAAATTGAGCCCATTTTGGGCGTCAGTTTCCTTGCAATAACCGACGTCGATGTTTTTTCCCACGCTGTCCACATGAAAATTTCCACCCCCCTTTGACGTCGGTGTTCTACGTCAACCGACGACTATGGTCAGAATTCGAGAACATTTTTTTGTCAGCATATGTAGATAGACGTTGATTTTTCTAGTAGAAACCAACGACTATCATTGAGCATAGGTGTCGGTTTTTTGTGATAACCAATGCATATTGTTATATGCATCGGTTGTTATTAACAACCGACGCCGATTGTTAACTTAATAACACCCGCGTGAAGCAGACTCTTCCCCTTTCTCTATTTTCATTGCGATTGAAGCTTAGGACTGGAAATTCGCCCCCTACTCCCTCCTCCTTGCGCACCGCCGCCCGCCGCTTCCTGCTGCTTCCTGCTCGTCACCGCCGCGTCACTCACTCTCCTTGCTCACGGCCGCTGCCACCCTTCTCCCTGCTCGCCATCGCCGGTGTTGTTCTCTCCGGATCCCTGCTCACCGCCGCCCAAAATCACATCTGTGACCTGCTCGGTTCTCCTCTACCTGCTCCCTGCCCTCCGCCGCCCAAGGTCAGCCCCAAGGTCATCGTCGCAGCCCAAGGTCAGCCCCCCATGACCTAGCTTTGTTTCTCCCTTAAACATCTACTCATACAAACTGATGGTCCGATGATTGATCACTACACATCACTATTTTCTTCTCTTCCATCGTTTTGGACATGGTTGAGGTGAAGCTAATTCAAATTAAAGGGACCATCGCCACATGGCTGCACTTGCTAGCAACTTGGGCCTCCTTGCTTTTAATCATATTACTAGCATTAAGATTGATTTACTAGCTAGCAATAATAATTCCTAGGTAACTTTATTCTTGGAAATTCCTAGGTAATTTTCTTTTTTATTTATTGCAGTAGAATCGAAAACCTTCTTCTTGGAAATTCCTAGGTAACTTTTTAACATATACATAGTTCATTACTTATCAATATGGTTTTCTCATGATTCAATTAATTATATGGAACGATGATACTGATATGAATCCATGATAAAAGTTTGATGGATCCTCATAAGACATTTTATATGAACATAGTTTTACTTAATTTGACCAAAGTAATTAGGGTTGTCTCATGTTTGAACTAGGAGTTAGGGTTACAAACCCTAATTCCATCATATCATTGTTTTTAAGATTACAACCTTTAGTTATGCATATTAGGTGAAACGTTATTCATCATCTTAAGCATATTAGGTTATCCATGATACCTAGATCATATTACTAGCATTAATATCATAGTAAGATGTCCATGGTTTCAAAACACTAAATCAACATGAATAATATTAATAATCTAAAAACTTCAATTATTCATTAAGAGTTTCTAATCATATATGACAAGATCAATTATAATTCTTAACCAAACCCTAATGAAAGTAAGAGATGATGGTACATAGCCTCTTGTGTGATTATTATAATGATAGAGTACTTTCTCTCTCTATATATATAAGAATGACAACACGTGTATTTGTTGGCCTAGAAACCCGTCCAAGATTTACTCATTAGGAGTAAATTTTGGATAATCCCCGGTTTGGGACTGTTCTTGAACACCTAATCTAACTTAGGATGTAAGTGTATAATGTGTATTTTGTTTTCAAGAAAATTTTAGTAGCATTTCCCCATTTGTTCTCTAAGTACATATGTACTTGGAGAACAATGGGGAAATGTTGCTGAAATTTTCTTGAAAACCCAATACACATTATACACTTACTAGTGAGATTAGGTGTTCAAGCATGGGATAGGTGGTACATATTTATTATATATAAGACCATAAACCCTAAAGCTTTACCCATAAATCCTAATATTTTAACCCTAGACTCTAATCTTGTTCTAATATATAATTGTTTTCTCTTTGATCATAGAATGGATAGATTATGGATGTCCATTCCAAATCGCTGCACGCCAGAGTTTATTTCTGGTCCTGATCATTATATTAGATTTGTTGAGGAACATAGGAAATAACCTTGAGATAGGTTATATTGTCCATGTAGGCATTGCGGTAACAACTTGAAAGTCAGCATTGGTGATGAAATCAAAAGTCATATCATGTGCAATGGGATTGTACAAGGATATACAGAATGGCACTGGCATGGAAAGATTTCAAACCTGAAATCAGTGGATGTCGATAGCTGTGCTTGTGTGGAAGAAGAAATTGCCTCTGCTGACGTAGATGTGAACGAACCAGTTCCAGTAGACATCATTGATGTAATGCGGGATAGTTGTGGGGGTAGAGCACACTGATCCACCTCCCATGTTTAGAAACATTGTGCATGATGCTGAGATACCGTTATACACAGGTTGTAAGTTTACGAAGCTTAGCATTATGTTGAGATTGTATAAGCTGAAAGCTAACAATAGATGGAGAGACAAAAGCTTCACGTCATTGTTGTCTTTGTTGAGAGAACTTCTTCCTGAAGGAAACGAGCTACCAATCTCAACATACCAGTTAAAGAAATTGTTGTGTCCAATGGGAATGGAGGCCAAGAAGATACACACATGCCCAAATGATTGTGTATTATTTCAAAAGGAGTATGTGGATTTGAAAGATTGTCCGAAATGTGGTGCGTCAAGGTATAAATTAACGACTTCAAGGGAGTCTAAAACTGGTTCTCCTACTAAGGTGATGTGGTATCTACCTATAATACCATGGTTTCAATGCTTGTTTGCCAATCCTATAGATGCAAAGAATTTGAGGTGGCATGAAGATGTTAAGAAAAATAACATGGGATCCTACAACATGCGTATGATTCCCCATAGTGGAAGAAGATTGATTTATTGTACCCTGAATTCAATGAAGAAGTCAGGAATCTAAGACTTGGGTTTTGTACATATGGGATGAATCTGTATGGGATATTGAGTAGCCAACATAGCACTTGGCCAGTTATGCTTTTTATATACAATATTACTCCCTGGTTGTGTATGAAAAATAAGTATATTATGTTGTCGTTGTTGATATCAGGCCCTAAACAACCTGGAAATGATATCGACATTTATCTTGAACCTATGATTGATGACTTGAAGAAACTCTGGGGTGAAGGTGTGATGACCTATAATGCTTCACAAAGAGAGACATTTTGTTTGCACGCTATGTTGTTTTGCACTGTGAACGACTTTCCATCATATGGGAATTTGTCTGGATATAGTGTCAAAGGATCTAAAGTGTGTCCTATATGTGAAGAGAACACAGATTCAATCTGACTAAAATATGGCTGCAAGACTGTATATCTTGGTCATCGAAGGTTTCTTCCAAAATTCTATCTGTATTGTAGGTTGGGCAAAGCATTAAATGAACAAAATGAGGAACAGAGTGCACCTAAACCTATACTAGGGGAGGATGTTTATGAAAGAGTAAAAGACATCACCAATGAATTTGATAAGAGATCACAATGTACGATGGCCACATGGAGTGACAAATCTTTATTCAAGAAGAAGTCAATATTTTGGGATCTTCCTTATTGGAGTTCTTTAATAGTCAGGCATTGTATCGATGTCATGCATGTTGAGAAAAATGTCTGGGATAGCATCATCAGTACTCTATTGAATATACCAAGTAAGACTAAAGATGGCATACAATCTAGAATGTACCTACGTGAATTGGGAATAAAGAAAGAATTAACATAAGTAGTTAGTAACGATCGAACAACATACTTACCTCCCGCTTGTTACACGTTGTCTAGAAAGGAGAATAAAGCTTTTTGTGAATGCTTGGTAAATGTTAAGGTGCCACATGGTTACTCATCCAACATTCGTACATTGGTATCAATGAAAGATCTGAAGTTGATAGGTCTTAAATCTCATGATTGTCACACTCTAATACAACAAATATTGCCTGTGGCAATTTGGTCTATATTGTCGAAGCATGTACGGTTTGCAATCACCAGACTTTGTTTCTTTTTCAACAGTGTGTGCAGCAAAGTTATTGACCCTGATACTCTCGATGAATTGCAAAGAGAAGTGGTTGTTACCCTATGTCAACTTGATATGTATTTTCCTCCTTTGTTCTTTGATATCATGGTACATCTTGTTGTCCACTTGACTAGGGAAGTGAAAATATTGGGACTAATTTTCTTGTATTAGATGTATCCCTTTGAACAATACATGAGCGTTTTTAAAGGTGATGTTCGAAACCGTTATCGGCCTGAAGGGAGTATTATTGAGGGTTATGTGGCGAGAGAGGTTATGGATTTTTGTAATGACTCTCTGAGTGGTAATGACGCTCCTGTTAATGACAAGAATATTGAGGAGCATTTTGGCAAAGGAATTTTGGGATCACATGTGAAATGGATCAGTCGTGAGTAGTTGGAGCAAGGTCACTTGTATATTTTACACAACATCGATGAAGTGAGTGTTTATATCGAGGAACATACTAATTTCATCAAAAGACAATATCCTCGAGCCAATTCAAGGTGGCTTGTTAGAGAGCATAACAAGACATTTATTAAGTGGTTTGAAGATAAAGTCTTACATCAACTATCTCAAACACCAGATAATCTTACTAAAACTATCAAATTCCTTGCCTTTAAACCAAAATTAAATGTTATGTCTTATGAAGGGTTTGACATAAATGGATTCTCATATTACACAAAGCATCAAGATGATAAGAGTGTCGTCCAAAACAATGGGATCACCCGTCAAGCGTCTTCATTGTTTTTTGCAAGTGCAAATGATAAGAGTCCACATGAAGCTAAAATATCATATTACAATGTCATTGAAGACATATGGGAGTTTGACTATGTAGATTTCAGAATTCCTCTCTTTAAATGTAATTGGGTTGACAACAACAAAAGAGTTATAGTGGATGAATTGGGTTTCACATTAGTGAACTTTGAAAATATTGGCGAGAAGGGTGAGCCATTCATATTGACATCACAGGCAAAACAAGTATTTTATATCGATGATCCTGCAAATGATAAATGGTCAGTTGTTCTTCATGGTAAAAGACAATTCATTGAAGATCGTATAGATGAAGAAGAGTACTATGATAAGTATGATGACTCCAGTCCATTCTTAGTTGGGTTGCCAACAACACCAAGCATTGAAGCTGGGGATCACAATGACTTGTATGTCCATGGGGATCACAATGAAGGATTATTAATTGATAAAAGATCGCAATATTAGAGGCATGCATGTTTATATTTTTTATGTTACAATGTGAATTACTTTACAATGTGAATGTGTACTTTACAATGTGAACTTTACAATATGAATTATTTTACAATGTGAAATTTACCGTTTGAATGTGAACTTTCAAATGGCTGAGCATTCCCATGATGATCATACTGATGATCACTGTGAGGGTGAGGATGTGCCTGCACCACCTCACAATGTAAGTTTTAAAAAGTTTTATAAGTTTTCTATCTACATGTTCATTTATAATTATATCATGTAAGTGTGTTTTATTATCAAGTTTTAAGTTGGTGATGTACCCACTAAAGAAATTACAACACTTGATGAGCAGCAAAAGAAAATTGAGAAAGTGAGGGGCATCACATTGATGAATAAGTTACTACAGCAAAGGGGCAATGGACCTAAACTAGATATGTATTTCAATCATTCAGGAAATCCATATGGAGTGAACCGCAACTCATTTATTTCATATCTTGGGGTTCTTACTCGCAGTCATTGCAATCCTAACGTAGAATCCTAGCATAAAGTTCCTAAGGAGAAGAAAGACTTAATATAGAAGGAATTGTGTGTGAGTTATTATTATTTGCAATTCTATTTGTGTAGATTACTAATTTTTCGGATACTAGTTAATAGCAATTTTATTTTGCAGAGCATATTTTCTCTGGATGAAAAGCTACATCGTAAATGCGTGATGCAATGTTGTGAGAGGGTCCTAAGGAACTATAGGACAAATCTCACCTGAGATTACATTCACGATGTTGAGAAGAGGTTCTTGATTGATTTTTAATTCTAGACTTTGATCATTGTTTGACTAACTCTACACTAATATTTTTTGTTTATATTCTCTTTAAAAAATAATTTAGGAAGAAGGCAGCACCAGAACAATAGAACTACCTGGACCCCAAAGGCTGGGACGAGTTTGTTACCCAAATAAAAATGGATGCATTCAAGGTATTAAGCGCCACTCCCAATTTTATTATTATACATTCTTATGTATTCACCTATTTAAGATTAACCTTTAGTGTTACTAACCAAATCAATGTGTTTACTAACTAGGCTGTCAACGATGCTCAACGAGCAAGGCGTGCACTGAATGTGCATGACCACACAATGGGTCCAAGAGGATATGCAGGCGTTCGCCAAAGACTACATGTTGAGTCTACTGCTCAGCCTGCTGCTACTTAGGAGACTGCAGAGTCCTCTACTACTGCTCCTGCACCTCTGCCTCGCCATGCTATGTGGATAGCTGAGAGAAAAAACAAGAAGGGAGATATACTGAAGCCCGCAATTGCTGAGGCAGCTGCAAAAATGGTAAAAATCAACTCTTAGAACAATCGATCGATATTGATTATTGTTATGTTTACTTATGAATTTTTGTTGATGGTGATTAGCGGGAGTTGCATGAGCAGAGGAAGGAAGGAAAGTTCATCCCTCAGGGCACAATGGATGAACTGACAGTTTCTCTAGGTAACCTAGAGCATCCCAGACGTGTTAGAGGTGCAGGCGCTAGTGTGGGCATCAAAGCGTTCTTTGGGCCATCCCAATGCAAACCTGTCCCAAAAGTGGGACTTTCACAAGTTGAGGTAACCTATTAGAATGTTATTGTGAAAGGGAATTCAATAATTGATAGCTAGAATTTCTTTTATCCATGTATAGATAGATGCATTAATTTAGAGGAGAGTCGAGGAAGCTCTAGATAAGAGACTCCATGATGCAATTAGCAAGTGGAAGGTGTCTCAGACGGCCACTCATCTGGTACATATGGCGTCTCGTGCTACTCCTACTCCTACTACAGAGGTTGGGAGTAATCCTATAGACCCTTCTCCTACGTCCTCTGTAAGTATTTTTATGACATAGTAGCTAGTCTTTTCAAAATGATATGTTTGTGTATATATGCATATAACATTCTTTACGTAAATTTGTAGGGGTTGAAGCCATGCCAACTAAAAAGTCAAGAATATGTCATTGCAGATACACAGGCTTACCAACCCTTCCAGGGTGCATGTTTCATGGGTATCTTGTACCAGCTGGTGTGGTACGTGTGAGCCCGATACGTGTACTCCCCGACTGGACGGATCTTCCACTGCCTCATTCCCACTTAGATGTTGAAACGCTTGGTGAGGTAGAAGGCGGAGTGATACTGTGGCTTGAAGCGGATGTCATCTATACTATTATTGTATGATAAATTTCTATTACTTTACAATTTATTAGTGTCTATATATGAGTCAATTGATCTGAAATTATATATACAGGTCAAAAAGACGAGACCCGCTACATTTTGGCCTCCACCTCCTCCACTACCAAGTTGGCTTCCAAGGGACCTACACACCTCGGTAGGTCCTAATTGTAGGGGTATGGCAGTATAGACCGGCGAACATGATCCAAATTTCCCTATAAATGTTACTATTCTGGAGGATGCTGTAGGTAAATCATACGATAACAATCTATTTATACAAGTTTAGCATACGTATTAATGTATACATAATACAAGTTTTGCATACGTATTAATGCATATATTAATGCAGGTCAATCATATGAAAAAAAGCTATTTATACAAGATGTTTTGGAGTTTTTTCATTATGATTGGCTGAACACATCTATGATAGAGTTGTGGATATAGTGAGATCTTGTTTATACATCCATATACCTTGTTTTATATATGGTGATCTGATTTCTTATATATTAATGCATATATAATACATGCTTTGCAACCACTTACACATGGTATGTATAGATTTTGGGTTTTCCCATGTGGGATTTTTGGTTCCATCTTTGATTAGTCATGTAGATACATGCCCTTCTTCAGTTACTTCATACTGCTGTGATGGTTTTCAATATTTTGGTAAAAATAAGAAGACGGTGATAATAGCTCCATTCAATGTCAAGTAAGTTTACTTTGCTTATAATTTGCACTTAAGAAAATTATATTTTTATTGTGGATTTTGAGTTATTAATTTTTAACTTTCTTACCTATAGTGGCAAGCATTGGGAGTTACTAGTTATTATCCCCAAGATGTACACTGTCTATTATCTAGATCCTGCGGGGAAGGAATTAAATAGATTATATGGACACATAATGAAAAGACCATTATTCTCGTGAGAAATATTTCATATTTTTATATCTGTTAACATTTGTTATTACATTACGATTTAATTATGCAATTTAATGTGTTACATTAACATGTTGGGCTTTACAAGAGTTCAAAAAAGCTGGAGGAAAGGTTCCCAGGAAAAAGAATCATCCACTAACTTGGGAGAATGTGAAAGTAATTTCCCGACTCCAATGTATATATTATTTATGTGAACTGTGCTTATTTGTATTTTTGAATATTTTGTATGTTTCAATTTATAGTGTGCTACACAAGACAACGGCTGGGCATGTGCCTACTATGTGATGTAATTTATGGACCTAATCATCAAACATGCCGCAATGAAAATCAATACGATACATCATGTATTATATATAGTCTCATTAGATAATATGAAATATATCAATCTTATTATATATTATTAATTATATATATACGTCATTCTCTTTGCAGGTCTTTTAAACTGACTTCAGCACAGGTGGAAAGTTATTAGATGTACATACTCCCTATACGAGGGAGGAATTAGATGTTGTAAGAGAAGAATGAGAAAAAGCCCTACAAGTAGTGGGAATTTTTAAATATAATTGGGGTTCTGATGACAATGATGACGATGATGAATAAAGAATGATATTTCTAAACTTTGTTCTTATAATTATTTTTGTGTGAATGTGAATGACTTTTTCTGAATTGTCATATGTGTGAATGTGAATGTTTCTACATGAGATGAAATGAATGGAACTGAATGTGAATGTAAATGACTTTGCAGGTGTCTACATGTATCTGATCAATATATGTGTCTGAATGTGAATGACTTTACAGGTTTGTGGCATGCTATATGGCTGATATCAATGGATGTTGTAAACCTGTAGTTCAGAACTGAACTGCAGGTTCTGCATCATGCTGACCAGCCATAGCAGGTCTGCAAATTAATAAGAAAAAAAATTAGAATATAGGCGTCGGTTATTTGTGTAAAACTGACAACAAAACACATAGGTGTCGATTGTTAGTGCAAAACTGACATCTTTATCCCCTTCTGGCGTCAGTTATCCATAAAACTGATGCCTATTGCATCCAGGTACCACGGTCGTGCTGGGTAGCATGGCCATGGTGGTATGGGATATGGCATCAGTTATTAGCACAAAACTGATGCCTTTATCCCTTCATGGCGTCAATTGTCGGAAAGAACTGACGCCTATTGTGGCCCAGAATAGCCGTGTTGGAGGGGATATGGTGTTGGTTTTTTTCTAGATAATCGAAACCTATAGTCCCCTTGCTGGCGCATTTTTGGTTGCGGGAAGCATTTTGGCGCCTATTTAATTAATAACCGACGTCTTTAATAACGATATAGCGTCAATTTTCCTAGATAACTTACACCTATAGTCCCCTTACTGGCAAGTTTTCGGTGACGGGAAGCATTTTGACGTCGGTTATTGAACCGACACCAAAGGGGTTGACCTTTAGCGGCACCCACTTGGGTGTCGCTTGAAAATCAACGCTAAAGGCCTTAAATAACTGACTCTAAAGGCATGTTCTATAGTAGTGTGAATAAAAATTTGGCCCGGGTTACGGATATAGTCATCACTTATTTCAGTAAAAATCGACGACTAACTCCATTTTCAAACCAAAAAGTGATATCCTGTTAGGTTCATAGTCATCGATTCAAAGTAAAACTGACAATAAAGTTATAAATTATCACCAATTATGATTTCAAAAACCAACTCCTATCTCCATACCCAAACAAAAAAATGGCACGGGTTAGGACATAGTCGTCAGATTTCTATAAATAATTGATGACATAGACCTACAATGACGACTATTTTAAATAACCAACGACTAAGTGTCATTTTTTTAAAATATCAGGTTGCAGGCCTGCTGTCCGACTTGTCAGCGGGATGCAACTTAGTTCTAAACTATAGGTTTACAACATCCTATGATTTCATCCTAAAAGCATGCCACAAACCTACAATAACAAGATGATCAAGACCATCTATATATCAAGATTATATATATATCTTGTGATTCACACACATATAGAAACACAATTCATTTATTCACATGATTCATACACATGTAGAAACCTACAGTTCCATTCATTCATCTATTTTCACAATTACACACATGTAGAAACACAACTCATTCATTCACATGTTTCACACACATGTAAAAACCTATAGTTCTATTCATTCATCCATTTTCACATTCCCACACATGTAGAAACCTGCAGTTCCATTCATTCATCTATTTTCACATTGACACACATGTATAAACACAATTCATTCATTCATATTCACATTAAGACACATGTATATAGATTAACTTTCAATAATACAATTTAAAAAAAGTCATTCACACATGTATATATAAGCACCACATATATACAGAAATAATGATAGCAAAGTTTAGAAATGTCATTCTTTAATCATTAGTACCCGAAACATAATTAAAAATTGCCTCGCTTTCAAAGGCTTTTGCCCATTCTTCTCTTATCGTATAGGGCATATCTACATCTAATAGCTTTCCCCATGTATTGAAGTCATTATTTTTAAATACTTGGAAAGAGAATGATGTATATATATAATTAATAAGTTTGATATTTTCATATTATCTAATGAGACTAGCTATATACTTATGATGATCAAGACTATATATTACCTATTTTATGTTTTCGATGTCCCGTGCAACATATCTGGAAATTATGTCCATATACATCACATAGTATCCACATGCCCAACCATTGTCTTATACAACACACTATACATTATAACATATAAAATGTTAATAATAAAAACTAAGCCTAGTTCAGATAAATAAAATATACACTAGAGTCAAGAAACTACATCCACATTCTTCTAAACTATCACTTTCTTTTTCTTGTCTACATTTCCTCCATCATTTTTGAAATCTTTTAAATCCCTATATGTTAATGTAACACATTGAATTGCAATAGTAAATAGTCATGTAATAATAGATGTTAACGGATATAAATACAAAAAATTTCTCTTGTGTATAATGACCTTTCAAATCGTGTCCCAAATGGTCTAATTTGTACCCCTTAGGATCTATATAATAAACAGTCAACGTGTCGGGGACAACAACCAGTAACTCTCAATACTTACCTCTAGTGATAAGAAAGTAAAAATTATATAATTCAAAATCCACAATGAAATGTAATTTTCTTAAGTCAAAATTAGAAGCAAACTAAACTTACCCAACACCATATGGAGCATTATCGTGCTCTTGTTTGCTTCACCAAAATACATAAAAGCAATAGAGCAATATAAGTTAATGGATGTAGGGTCTTCATTTGCAAGATTGATCAAGTATGGAATTAGAAATCCCACTTGGGTCATTAAAAATCTTTATAGACCCTATGTAAGTGGCTGCAAAACATATATTTGTATGCATTAATATATAAGAAAATAGATCACCATATATAAAATGAGGTATGTATATATATAATAAGATCTCACTATATCCATAGTTCTATTATATATGAATTCATCCAAGCATAATGAAACAACTCTAAAAATATCTTATAGAAATATATTATTATTGTATGATTGGCCTATAGCATCCTCCACCACAAAAACAATAATAGGTGAAGTATTGGGATGTTCACCTATCCATATAATCATACCCCTAGATTGAGGACCTATCGAGTCAAATAGGTCCTTTACAAGACAACTAGGTACTTCTGGAAGAGGTGGAGGTGGAGGAGGATGAGATGTAGTGGGTTTCTTTCCTTTATCCTACATATATAATTTCATATCAATTGTCATGTATATACATATACAAATTATCGTAATGTAAATTTACCATACATGATCAATATAGATGACTCCCACTTCGGGCCAAAAGACACTCTGCCTTCTACTTCACCAAGCATGTAAGCATTTGGGTGGACATATGGTAGTAGATGTTGCCTCCAAGCGGGGAAGACAAGCCTTGGGCTCACACGAGCCACACCATCGGGTATTGGAGTGCCATGAATCGTGTGTCTTGGAAGGCGCGGGTAAGCCTCTCCCTCTGCAATGACGTATTCTTGTAATTTTAGACGACATGGCCTCAACCCCTATAAATTTATATAGAGTATGTTACATATATATCTAAATATATCATCTTGAAAAGACTAGCTACTATGTCATAAAAACACTTATAGCGGACGTTCTAGGTGGTGGGTCTATAGAATTACTCCCAACCACCTCTATCATAGGGGAAGAGAAGCAGGACATAAGTACTATATGAGTGGCATCCTGAGATGCCTGCCACTTGCTCATTGCTTCCTGGACTCTCTTATCAATTAAATCATCTACCTATACATGGCCAAAAGAAACACTCTTTGATTCCTAAATTCTCTTTGCAATAACATTCTAAAAAAATAATAGGTTACCTCAACTTTTGAAAATCTCTCTTTCTGGACATGTTTGCGTTGTGATGGCCCAAAAAATGCCCACACCAGAGCATGTATCCCTAACATGTCCAGGATGCTCACGATTACCAAGAGCAACTATCAATTCATCTCTTGTATCTTGAAGGATGAACGAGCCTTTCTTCCTCTTCTCGTGAAGCTCCCGCTAATCATCATCAATACAAATTGGTAAGTAAACATAACAATCATCGCTACTAATTGCTTTGAGAGTTGAATTTTACTATTTTTGTAGCTGCCTTAGTAGTTGCGGAGTTGGTTATATCTCCTCTCTTATTTTGCCTCCCAGCTATGCACACATCATGGTGATGTAGAGGTGCGGGAGTAGTAGTGGACTCAATAGTCTCAACAGCAGGAGTAGTAGGTTGTTGAATGACAAACACTTGTAGTTTTTGGTGAGGGGCTGCATAGCCACCTGGACCCATCGTGTGGTCATGCACATTCAATGCATGCCTTGCTCTTTGATTATCGTTGATACCCTTGTTAGTAATCACATTGAATTGGTTAGTAACAATCGAGGTTAACTGTAAAACAATTAATTCATCAAAATGTATACTAATTATATTGGGGAGTGACACTTATTACCTTGAATTCATTGGTATTTCTCTCAACAAACATTTCCCACTCATTCAAGTCCAGGTAGTTCCATTGCTCAGTAGCTGACTTCTTCCTCTTATCAACCTCTCATATATATTGTCGGTTGAGAGTTGTCCTATAGTTCCTTAGGACCCTTCTACATAATTACATCACCTTTTTATTATGTAGGCTTTCATCCAGTTCAAATATACTCTAAATTTTTTTATATATTTAATATATTATTCTAAAAAAATAGAATTGTAAATAACTTTAAAAGTATAATTGCAAATGATAATATCTCACACATAGTTCTTTCCATACAAAGTCTTTCTTGCTTTTAGAAACTGTATACCAAGATTCTATAGTTACACTACAATAGCCACGAGTAAGAACCCCCAGGATATAAAACAAATGAGTTGCGGTTCTTTCCAACTAGATTTCCTACATGATCAAAATCCACAACCAATTTTGGTCCATTGCCCCTTTGTTGTAGTAACTTGTTCATCATAGTAATGCCCCTGATTTTTTTAGTTTTTTATGTTGTTGATCAAGTGGCACAAGGTCTTCGTGGGGTACATCTTCAATCGAAAAATTGACAAAAAACACATATAGGATATAACTTATGAATGGACATATAGCTAGATATATTGTAAAAATTACATTGTGATGCGGCTCCCCACCCTCATGGTGATCATCATCACAATCATCATACTCATGGTCAGCCATCTAAAAAAGTTTCATATAAAAACAATCAAACATTTAACATTTAATAAATTAATATAACATTGTAAAGTTCACATTGATCTAACATTCAAAAAATTAAACATTTAGAAAATTAAAAACATGCCTTTAATATTGAGATATTTTATCAATTAACATTCCTTGGGTGTGATCTCCACACACATATAAGTCATCATTAGCTTTAATATTTGGTGTTGGCAAGCTAACTGAGAATGGACTGGAGTAATCCTACTTGTCATAGTACTCTTATTCATCTAGAGGATCTTCAGTGAACTGTCTTTTACCATGAAGAAAAACCAACCATTTTTTCATTTGTAGGATCATCGATTTAAAATACTTGCTTCGCATTGATGCCAATATGAACCGTTCACCCTTCTACTGTCTTTTAACACGAAGAACACAAGTATTTGTATCGACATCTACTGATCTCAGTTCTGAAATCTTTCCATGCCAGTTTCATTATGTATAGCCTTGTACAATCCCATTTCACATGACATGACTTTTGATTTCATCATCAATGCTGACTTTCAAGTTGTTACCGCAATGTCTACATGTACAATAGAAACTATCTCCAAGTTGTTTCCTATGTTCCTCCACAAATTTTATAAATTGATTAAGACCAGCAATAAACTCTGGGGTGTAGCAATTTGGAATGGATATCCATGATCTATCCATTCTATGATCAAAGATAAAACACGTATTACGGTTTAGGGTTTACATATTAAGTTAAGAATTTGCATATTGATTAGGGTTTACTATTTTAGATTTAGGAATATGGGTTTAAAGATTATGGTTTAGGGTTTAGGGTTAAAATATTAGGGTTTAGGGTTCAATAATTAATGTGTGTACCACCTATCCAATTCTTGAACACCTGATCTCACTAGTAAGTGTATAATGTATGTATTCAGATTTCAAGAAAATTTCAACATCATTTCCCTACAGTTCTCCAAGTACAAACATATGTACTTAGAAAAAAATAGGGAAGTGCTGATAAAACATCCTGAAAACTAAATATGCATTATATACTTACATCTTAAGTGAGAATAAGTGTTCAAGAATAATCCCAAATCGGGGACTATCCAAGATTTACTCCTAATGAGTGAATCTCAGACATGTTTCTAGGCCAATGTAAAAATTGTATATATGTTGTCATTCCTATACCTATGATCATAGTTTCATCATTCATATCCTAGGTTTTACGGAACATCATTTAGTTCAACTCATTCTTTATTATGTTCCCAAACACAAGTATGATTTAGATGAACTATAATAGGATATTTCATCAATTGTTCTACCCTAAGGTTTATATATACCTATGCATCTCGGTTTGTGGTTAATATGGATAATACAAATTTCTTTAAGAAGAAAAATAGAGAAATGGATGCAATATTAGGAATAAAAGATAGCAAAATAGAGAAACTTTTGTCATTTACAATCCAAAACAAGTCATATTCAATACTTTTTGACGTCGAAAGAAGTGAATGTAGGGCACATACCTTTTTAGACAAAACCAAAGAGGCAACAACAACCAAACAAGAGATGATAATGATGGTAAAGACGTTGGCTAACTCCACCAGTGGCGGCGACAGCAACAACAAGATCCAGTAGCGGCAGCCGTAGCAGTGGTGAGCTCCAGCAGCGGTGGCAACTCTAGCAGGAGCTGCGGTGGCAGCTCCAAAAATGGTAGTGGTAGAGAGCTCCAGCAGTGGTAGCAGTGGTGAGTGAACAACGGCCAAACAGCAGCAGCTGTGGTGGCAAAATTGGAATCACCAAAGAGATAGGTCAGGCGAAGAATGAAATAGAGAATGTAGGAAGGAAAAAAAAATCACTGGTCTTAAGTGGGACATAGTCATTGATTTTATAAAAAAAATGACAACTAAGGATTTAGTCATCGGTTTATAGAGACAAAACTGATGACTTAAGAAAAAAAATAGACACTGGGATGTATGTATTTTATATCATCTTTTGGACCACTTTGGGTTGCATTTCCCAATCATTTAAACCTAATAATCACTCTTCATCATGCTAGATTTTCCATCTTTATTGTTGTCTTTACTTCCTCTATGGTTTGGTTTGTAGGTACAACAATTTGGCATCAAAATGGGGAGAAAACACTATCATAACATCCATAAAAACATTCCCCAGTCATCTAGACATTCAGAAAATCAATAATGCTGAAACTGATAAAGACACCTCGTGTCTTAATAAAGACACGATGTGTCTTATTAAAGACACCCCATTTCTTAGGCTAAAAATTGAATGCAGAACTCTAGATTTGCAGCAACACACTATATTTTATTAAAGATATGTCATGTCTTATTAAAGACACATCGTGTAACCTCCCAGAACTTGATCCAAACTTTAGTTATTGCATAAGACATGTCGTGTATTATAAAAGACACATCATGCGGCCTGTAGATTTCAGTCAAATGCAAATTTAACTCTCACACTTACATATATGAGTCCATCCCATCTTGGGACAGTTATCACATACTATTCGGGACCTTTTAAAGAGGGACTCAAGCAAGGGAGAGCAAGGAGGAGTTGGAGGTGTTCCAAGTGAGAAAAGTAGGTTTCTCGAGAGGGAAACTTTTTCTTCTTCCTTCTTCTCCAACAATTGTAGCAAGGATCTTCATCATTCTCTTCTCTCCACTCTAAAGTGAAGCTTCCTGGAGAGTTCCCAACAACAAGGATGGATTTTTGACTCCTTGACTGGAGTTCCAAATCTATCTTCCTTCTTCTATGGACATCCAAGTTTATTTCCTTCTATTATGATGTCTAGTACTACTTTCTACTATTTGTATCTACTTTCTACAGCAATAGATGAGTAGATCTCTTGTTCTTGGTCATGGGGGAGTAACTCCCATGTCATAACATTGTTGAATATGAATTTCATATATAATGCTAGTTGTTTCACTATTTTTAGGTTCATCAGTATTTAATTCCTCTTACATGCTTTGTTGGCCACTTCATATGTATGATTTCTTCTCTTTGTATAATCTATAAAGATGTGCATAGGAGTAAGGAGATGTACCTTAGATGCACTACCTTGACCATGGGAGTGGCTGGGATGTGTTGGAGAACAAAGGTTTGTTGTCTGAATTTAAGTATATCCACGGGGGTGGCATACAAAGTAAGGGCATGTTATGATGTGGATGTGAAACCCCATCCTCAAGAATCCCTAATCCAAATTGAATCTTAATACAAGTGTTTTCTATTTTAGTTTTCATTTCCTTTTAATTGCTTAGTTAACTTAACAAAACATCTCTTATTAAAAAGATCTAGATTGTTGAACTTCATTGATCTTGCACCTAACAATACCTTGCTCCTTGGACGACCTCGATAATACTACATGCACCCGTATACTTATAGGGTAGTGTTCGAGTTTACAAATATTAAAACTTGCGCACACAACCAACAACTGGCAAAGGGCAATAGTTGTCACTTACGTCTGCAAAAACCGATGACCAAGTACTAATATAAACAAAAAAAATCCCACGGGTTAGGGTTTTAGTCGTTGTTTGCTAGAAAAAAATGACGACTAACTCCTAAACCAAAGACTAGACACTGTCGAAGATAAATAGTCATCGATTACTTCTGCAAAAACTAACGACCATGTACAAATCTAAACAAAAAAATTTGCCCTTGGGCTAGGATTATAGTTGTCAGTTATTTATGGTGAACCGAAGACTAACTCCTAAACCAAACAGAAAATAGACACCAATTTAGGACCACAATCGTCAATTGAAAACAACACTGATGATACAATTCTGAGATAGTCGTAGGTTACCACCAACAAAACTGACGTTTTTATACATATCCAAAAAAAACATATAGTGTTAGGACCATAGTCGTCGGTTATCTAATAAAATTGACAACAATAGAGCAAGCAGGGGGGAAATATTTACACGGGGACAAGGCATGTAAACACCTAGCCATTGGTTTCTTCTTCAAGTTGAGGCTACAGACTCATCTCCTCAAAAACAAAATTGTGTCGCCAAGGGGGATTATTCATCAGTTAGTTGTTAGAGCCGATGACTAATGAGGGGATAAATTTTTCTGCGGGAACATGGTGCAAAACATGTGTCTTCAATTATAACAAAAAACAACGCCAGACTAAAAATTTTGGAGGCAAAATTTTTTTCCTTGAAAAATTATATTTCGTCGGTAATTTTAGACATCAGTTTCTATGAAAAGAAATTGACAGTAAAGTAAAAAAGGTACTCATGTCTTTTTTAATTAGTAGGACTTCACATACGATGACGGTTGGATTAATGAACTGACATCATTGTGCTTTGGCGTTAGTGTTTTTTGGGTAACTGATGCCATCAAAAGTGACATTAAATACAATTTTGTACTAGTGAAGAGACAGATTTTCATGAATTTGTGGTTGACGCAAATCACGAATAGGTCGTATCACATTTGAATCAGTCTACTCGCATGTGAACCAGTTGACTCAACTATTGAATTTTTCGGTTCACTAAATTTCCTATTCACAAACATATTGGCTTTCAATTTGACTACTAATGCACAATATGACGTCAACATCAATTCTTGATCCAATCTTGCTTATCGCTCAACAAGTCCATGCAGGTCGCTCACATTCTTAACCAATCGATCACACCTTGAACCCTTCGATTCACATTCCAGTTCATCCAATGCATAACCAATGTTGTTTAAATTGACTTGACACTTGAGTCGATCAAATCAAAACTTGATCCAGGCGACTCACTTTCTCAGTCAGGTAATTGTCAGCCAATGTTGTTTAAATTGAATACCTAATAACTTTGCTAATCACATTAAAACTTATTCATGATAAAACTCCTATTCTAGGTGCATCCTATAGGTTTGAAATTTTGTTGGCAATGAATGTTTATAACTAATTTATGACATAAGAAACAATGTGTGGTATCTAGCAATACATCAATGTTATCCAAGTAATTGGAAATTTAAAGAACAACTTCAACCTACAATCCATAATTAGTGTTATATTCATCATATAGTCTCTTTGTATCTGGCATCTGGATAAACTGGTGGCATGGAATTGTCATCCTTTCAATGTTTAATCAATGTTCCCTAAACTAGAGCAGACTATATGAGATGCATGTGAGCTCACATATCACATATTGAGTCACATGAATATGGCCATATGTTTCTCAATATCACTTATCAAGTAGCCCGGATATCAATCTCATGTAGGAAGGGAAAATCGCATCTACATCACTGACACTCAATCCCCATGCATTGCAAAGTACCCGAGCACAGTCTTTGTGGAAACTCTTATTCAAGGTCACGTTGGATGGTGGCAAAATACATTGAATGACATGTGATGAGTGTGGTGACTTTAGGTCTAAGAACCATAATCACCACTATCACTATGAGAACTGATTGGACTACCACTACATGGTATCCATGTATCACTCTCAAGGTGGGTTTGTCCAGTACATTATCCTCTAACAAGTACCTATGTGTTTGGTTTAATATCACATATCATTACTTATGTGATTTTGTCATCAACCAAAACACACTCTAGTCTTATGTATTATTGTTGCCTATTTTTCTTCCACAGTAATATCTGACAAGGGACATAACAAGAATGCATGTAATTTTATCATATATATGATATCATTGTCCAGGTCCTCAACTTGAAAACACATGTCATCATGCAACATCATTATTTAGACATCTACTTCATTTGTGTCATCATCTCATGGTTGACATAAATATAATAGAAAAAGTTACCTTTGAAATTATCAAATAAGGTATCCCATGCCCCCACTACAATCATTGTATGATTGGTTGTCTAGGCACATGTACCAACATACTCCCATTTGCACTAATATCCAATAACCCACAAATCTTATTCCAGGTGATCTCGACATGTCCATCATGTTTTTTCTCCACAAGTACTTTTGTAGCGGGTTAGCAACATTTGCTTCAAGTCAGTATGATACAAGTATTCACATTTCCTCATTGTACAATCTCTCATATGAGATGGAAATGTCATAGTGTAACGCCCCTCCAAGCACATACATGACAGCAGAAGCAAACCCTATGTTGTCCATAACATGGGTCACTTGGCTTGGAGGAACATTACAAACATGATATTGCAATATGATAAATGAAACACCTTGCGTTTATTGGAAATCTTAATTCATACATTGTTCTTTGAAAGATAAAACTAATACCATGTATGATTCTCCTGCTTGAACTAACATATAATACATGAAAGTTAGAACACATCTAGGACATAATAATTCTTTGGAAATTTGATACTGGATCTTCTAAGGTGTAGATGGCACCCCACCAAGCTAAGTCCTGGAAACTTCTACTTTGAAGCACTCACTTCTATTTCCTTTGCTCCTTGATCTAGGGACATCTCATCCCACGACCATTTGAAAACAAAGACACACATCAGTAAGCGGCACTATACACTTTATAAGAACTAAAAAGTAAGCATATATATTTGACTTGAGAGGAAATGTTGACATGAATTTGACCTCAACATTCTTGATTACATTATTCTTATATCATGAAGCATTGAACAATAATATATGCCTCTCTCTATGACACCCACTTAAGAGCACACGATTTCTAGGGAAGCCCATAATGCTAGGAAAGCCTATAACGGCACCAATGCCCATGATTTGGCTATAAAAGCCCATAATTGGCACAAATGCCCATGACGACCATAAAGGTCCATGATTCGAGAAGCTTATAAAAACTGATTCAATTCCAATTAACTTGATATTAACATGACATTAGCATTAACATTAACATGATTCTTGAACTTAACATGATAAGATTTCTCGCTCTTGAAATATGAACTTTAAAATCCATTAATCATTGATCATTAATCATAATCTCTAATCTTAATGAACATGATAACCATATGACATAAGATATAGCAAACATCCATCAATTTATATGATGAACATGATTTGAGCATTGAACTTGAAATTGAAAGCATAATTCCTACATCATACATAGCAAACATTTGTCACAAAACCAGAATCCCAATTCCATGAACCAAATGAATACAAAAGACAACATGCAAAAGCGTGAAATGCTTAGCATACATGAATAGATAACAAGCTAAAAGCACCAATCATAATCTCAACATTCAACAAGATACATTAAACAACATCATATATTACAAGCTTTCAATTACATATTCAAGAGTACAGTTTTACAAGTATGTCCATGTATACTAGGGATCATACAACAAGTACACCTAACATAGCTCATCAAGCTCACCAAGCCCATCAACGACTAGGGATCATAAAACAAGTACACCTGGCATAGCTCACCAAGCCCATCAATGTCTAGACATATCCGAACCTATAAAATATGTGAAACAAGGTGGGTCAAGCACATGAGGTGTCGAGTACAGGGCTAAAAGATACATATACATAAGCTTTGTATAATTTGAAAACATTTGCATAAATAACCAACAAGAAGTAAACAAGTTAAGTATTTAGCAAAATGATAGCATGTGTTTTTTGTCATTTCACTCAAATTATACCATCATTTCATGCATTCATCAATATCATGTATTCATAAGGCCTTTTATGGACAATTTCTCACTAGAAGAGCCTATGAGGGTGCTCAAGATTAGATAACACTTTTATCAATGATCCTTCCTATCTTGATAAGTCAAGTAGGATGTCCATCCTCAACTCCTTACCCCAAAGCTTCAGGTAGGTGCATGAGTCTTGTATAATGCATTTTCTATATTATGTTTGCAAGTTATAAAACAACTATATGAGGCAAACATCGAGTACATACTAGAATACTACAAGAAATATGTGAGCAAGTAAACAAGCATACATACGTATCACATTCAAGCAAGAAAGTCATAGTCATATAATTCCTAAAGCATGTACCTGATTCAGAAATTTCATAACCTATCCTTGACCATCTAGATCTCAAGCAACACTTGGTTAAGCATAAGATTGCATACATGTATTAGATTTTATCATTAGCCCTAACAAGATTCATTTTAGGGTTTTTCGCCAAGTTAGATTCAATGTTTCTTATTAGTCTATTATATGGTATTTTACTGATATAGAGGTCAACATGACAGTGGGGTTCAAGTTTTGTGTCATTCTGACGTTCCATGCATTTTATATGACCATTACAAGATTCATGTTCCTCATGTACATTTAGGGTTCAAAAGACTCATAATAGAGAAACCACGATCATAGTTCACCAATACAAGATTTGGGGAAAAACTTGAGTTTACATCAGCAATATAGGGTATAATAATTGACATTCCAAGAGGGTGGATGTTCTCAAGTCTAGGCTTCATAGGATTCCACATTAGTATCAACACATCAACATACATTCAATCATCGACATGGATTACATATGCCATCAAGATTCAATACGTGAGTCAGGTAGGACACCCACATCCAAGTTATCATAAAGGATATATTATTCCCTAATTTGAGAGAGGAAGATAAGAGAGATGGGTCCACATAAGCATTAAGGTGCAAGAACCAAAATTCAAGGCACCAAGGCCACAATAGGAAAATTAGGATTTCAAACTTAACAATAGAGAAAGATGGTGGACCATAGTCATCAAAGTCACAACACATCATAATGTTACTCATCTTAAGGATATAAATGTGTTTCATGCACAAGATAGGTCAAACATAACACTTGAAGCAAGAGTATAACATGCATTCCCAAAAAAGGTCATAATCATGCCTTCAGAGCCATATGAGTAAACATAGCAAAAGAGGCACTTAGGGGTGATATTATTGTCAAGAAAGGACATAGATAACTGATCTTTAAGGCTGATTAAGCATTAGTCCATATTAAGGAGAATGATTAGCAATCTAGGACAAAGTTCATCATTTACATTCAAAACATGCCACATGAGTGTGTTAGAGTTCATCATTGAGCAAGAAGTGTGATTAGGTTTCTAAATTAGTTCAAAATTACATAGAAGTTATAGATATGATCATTAGTTAGTATAGGAGCATAAATGGTCCCATCTTTATCACAATTAAACATTAAATTGAGTCATCATGATCAAAAATAGCATATTTTAGAAACATAGTGGAATAGGAAGAGCATTTAAGGTCTAAAAATATGTCCATGTTGTAGGTCTCATCAAGGGGATCAATTTGATATATAGTTTCATTAGTTTTGGCTAAGGGATCAGCAAGAAATGAACTTTTGAAATCTTATATTGCGAACTATAGAAACATGGGGGCATTACCTGCATTATTTGATGATGAAGTTGCGTTATTGATCTACAGATCTAACAGTTCTGATAGCATGCACCCCAGTGCTCAGGGGTCTCGATGCATGGTGAATTCTAGGGACTATCAATTGCTTAGTTGGTCTTCAACTGTGATCGCACACAATTTCTAGTCACCCATACCCGTCGACAAATATGAACCCGCGGTCACGAGTCCTTCCCCACCGCCTGCCATCCTCCTGCACACATTTCCCTTATTTTCTATACCCAAAGTAGAGGGACAATAGGAGACTCTTGCCCATCTCTCTCCCTCTCTATGGTGGCCTTGAAGGTTGATGCTGCCCAGTCCAAGCGGTGGCGAGGTAGTCGGGGGCCTAGGGTACACCTCCTCCACACTATCGTTTGTCTCCATGGTGCTTGCGTCAGGGTGGTGAGGCAATAGGTGCATTTGGTTGTGGGCAAGGGAGTCCCTATTTCTTGGGTGAAGGGAATAAGAAACTAAAGGAGGAAGAGGAGGGGGCTGGCATCTAGAGAGAAGTTAGGGAAAAGGAGGAGGTAAACAAGGAAGGGGGGTATTAAAGGAGTAGTAGGCTAGGGTTAGTTGTCCCCCTCCCATTACCTGATTTGGAGGTGCACGAGAAGAGAAGCTCCTGCCCTTCATTGGTTTCCCAAAGGGGAAAGGGGGAGGGGCACAGATGGGCCTCACACTGGATGGGCCCTTGGATGGGTTGGCCAAAGAGCAGGTTAGAAAGGAAATTAAAAGAAAAATAAATCAAGGCAACTTCAACCATCATAAGTTGGGCTAAAAAGGTCAGATTGAGGTGATTTTTGGGTCGCTAGATTTTTAATTGAGAGCTCTAAAATATGATTCATATTAGGAATACAAAAGTTCATAAAAATTAGGTTCAATATTGGATTCGAGAGGGTGATGTATTAAAACATGATATTAAGTTCAAAAGTGCACATTGATTCACACCATGTGCAAATGATCATTGATGTCACTAAATTATATCATCACCACATTCATAATATATAATTGACATTAGATTGAGTGAGAGGTCACTTGGTGAGAGATAGAGTAAGGAGTACATCAGAGGGTAGAGAAAAGTGAGTTTGTCACACAATTCAAGAAAAGTACATATGTATGTTGACATGACTCGCTTACCTGGAGAAAAGCAAATCCTAACTTGGTCTGTCTGATCTTGAGTCAAATACTAAGTAAAACTTCTCTTGTCTTGATTAGGATCTAGAGACCTGCTCATATAGGGCTGTAAATGGCCAGGGTATTTCCCATTTACCTATGACCCATACCCTTTAGGGTAGGGTATGGGTAAGCATATTTTTTACCCACCACCCATTTACCCTTTACCCACTTTACCCACATATAAAGAGTGTAGGGTAGGGGGAGAAGCTTTACCCTACCCTCTTTACCCATTTACCCATTAGCATAAGTCTGAATTTATAATTTCATATTCTAATATGTGTATAATGCCTACCAAAACCCCCAACAAGCAACACCACTACTTTCTCAATTTGTACTTTTATGATTCTCAAAATTTTAGTAGACAATAGGTAGCATGATACTATCTTTTGTAATCATATATTTGAGAGAAAAATAGATTCATCATCAAGAAATAATATATTAAAATACTAAGCCTTGTCTTCATAAAAATTAGGTTAAATATTACTATTTTTTATGTATATCACAAAAAAAATATTACTATCAAAAACTAGCATAAAGAGTGTCTTGTGTTTGATGTAGGGAATATCATATGAATTTTTGTAAAGATATCTTATACTATCTTCATATTATTTTTCTCATTTCACCCTTACCCTACCCATTTTCCCCGTAGGGAATTGGGTATAGGTAAGGATAGGGTAAATATTTTGAAGCAACAGGTAATTACCCTACCCTCTATCCACATCTTTGACGTGGGTAAGGGTAAGGGTAAACCATTACCCTACCCTACCCTACCCATTTACAACCCTATGTTCATAGTTATTAAACATCATAAATCAATGCCTTGCACTGATCCTAGGTTGAAATAGGGTAGATTAGGGTTTGAGTGCATTAGGGTTAGGCTTACTGATCAATGTCATTAAATTAGGAAAACTAGGTTGGGTTAGATCACATTAATTACATGTAATACTTAATTAGGATTTCATGGGTCAAACTAGGGTTTAAATAAAATATCAGATCACGAATCAAAATCATATCTTTAAAACTCTAAAATCAGATTCCTCTCGAAAACCCTTTCCAAAGAGTATTTATTCATAATTTTCTGATCATTCATTGAATTACTATGAGTTCCTAAACAAGTGACCAATTATAAATAGAGTAAACTATATTTGTGACATTGATTTAAGTACAAATAACCCCAATGTAAATAAAACATGGAACTACCAAAATGTCTGAGGTATGTGTTACATGTGATCGGTTACGCGAGGGAAAACATGTCATTTAGTCATTTAAATGCAAGTCGCGGGTGTAAATCAAAGGAACATGGAAAATCTCAGAATTAACCATACTAAACAAATCATCTTATTATAGTTGTGGGGATTCCATGGTCAATTTGTGACCATGTATCTTCTTGCATGGATCCATGGCAAGGAGCTCCAGCAAGGCTCCAAAACTATGATTCAACCGATTAGAAAAGGGTGTTATCTCTTGATGATGATACTTCAAGCAAGTTCGTTGGAGTTGGACAGTCCCGACATGCCTGGTCATGTCTCCTCCGGTGATCAGGGGATCAAGAACACTCTACCACAAGAGAAACATCTCAGATCTATGGAACGAACAATGTACAATGTGAAATCATAAAAAAAAAACTCGGTGAATGATCATAGGTGAAAGGTCAAGATAAAGGGAGAGTTTTTGTGACTGTAGGAGCATAGAAATACCAGGACATTGCATCATCGATGGGGTCCTTAAGCCCAGATATAGGACTCACAACCTTGAGGAAAAATAGGGAAAAAATTATATAGAATTAAAACTTGATGTCCAAGGATGCTTACTTGGCATCCAATTGTAGCTACAATGGCGAAGAGGGCAGTGAAGAAAAGTTGGTCGCCAGAAATAAAAGTCGAACAGAATGAGTAGGCTCGAGGCACCAGGGTAGAAATTGATAGAGTAGGAGTGAAGGTGGGAGTCTGGAGATACTTTTGAGCTATTTATATAGTAAAGGGATGATACAACGGTGTCTGTAAGTTGGGGTGGTGATGGGGAGTCCTAGCCCTAGTGGGCGTTTCGTCGATAGGGCACAACGTCCCTAGAAAGTAGGCATTTTTGGGTTCCCCTTGACTTCACAATTTTTTCAGTGAAAGAATCAATGAAAAATGTGGACTGTAGATAGAGATCAGGGCAGGAGAAGAAATTGCTAACTGGTTGCCTTATAAATGGTCCCCTATTCAAGGTAGGAGATGACTTCACTGTCGTCCGATGCAAAATCCAATGGCTCGGATGACTCTGCATCAACAATAAAGTAGCGTGACAGAGACTATAGTTGAAGTCAAAGAAATCAAGATGTGTGACATTCAAATAATCAGAGGGAAAATCAAATTGATGAAATAAATTTGAATATCACTATAATTAGGGTTTAAACTTTACTAAAACATTCCAAAAATATTTGAGGGGTCAAATGAAGTCCTATTGACTTCAAATTTGGATCATAAGTTAATCAAAAGCTCTAGATTATTCTTACATGGTTAGATTTAGGTTTTGTATAAGTTTTAGCCATAGTTTCAATATAGGTCATTAGACTTAATTTTAATGCATTTAATTGAGTAAATAAGAGGTAATTACCTTCCTTTGAGTTTTTGAGTCCAAAACTGAGATAAACATTAATTGTATCCTAAAATTTCTTATTGCATATATATTATGCAATGTTTTAAAAAGCATCCTAGGAGGTCGCTTAAGTGAACGCTTAATTGCCACTAGGTGATGGCCAATTAAAATGTGTCATAAGTGTCGATTGAGTGAATTTGAGAAAATCAGTCACTTTTTGCCCGCTTAACTCACTTTTTCCCCGCTTTTTGCCTACTTAAAAAAAATATTCTAAGCATATAACATCAAGTACATTATATCCCCCGAATAGTATTGACTATAATATTATTAAACTAGCATACATTAAATGTTCTATGATATACCTAGTTCTACTTTAGAATGCATACTTTGTATGTAAGCTGTAATGATATGGTGCTTTTGTGATGTATCCAAGTATCTTATAGGTAACTATTATCTAATTTAGAATGGATACTTTGATTAAATGTACTGCTGTAATGTATGACTATATGATGATGTGTAAATGTAACAATACATTTGTAATCTAGCTATGATAGGTTTATTGTTTACTGTTTAGCTATATAAACATGTTATACAAAATTTGTGTTGCATCTTGTATATACACTTATTATTTTATGTGCAGGGTGCTTTATCTATGACAATTATATTGTTTACTATATTATATAGATACAATCATTGTTGTATAGTTGTGTTATAAACTATTTGGGTGTTTTATAATGTCTTGTACAATGTTTAGATATGTATAAAAATTTAAAAAATATAGTATTTATATACATATGTATGTAATTTTGCATAAAAGTTTATAGGAATTGGAAATCCACTTTTCTAAAAAGCACCCGCTTAATCACTCGCCTGGCGATTAATCAGCTACAAGGTCCCATCTGCACGCTTCCCGCTTCAGGCTTTTTAAAACCTTGATATTATGCCTTTTAGAGAAACTTTCAGGAAGGAGAGAGAAAAAGAGGTGGTTTTCCTTTTATGTATATTGGACTCATTTACTTGCAAAAAAATTAAAGGAAATATATTTTATTTCTTTTCTATGTCAAAATTATATAAATAATTCAATAGTTGAGAAAATTTGCATTATAGTCTAATTTTTATATGGAAATTTGCAATTTATACCTTAAACTTATTTTATTTAAAACTTTGGGATGTTACAATACATGGTATTTGGGTTCCTTTTCCTACCTATTAGCTCCATTGTCATCACAATATTTCTTTTGTGTCATCAACGGTTGGAACCTCCAATAAGTTCATCTAAATGAACTCCTTGCTCCATACAATATCCTTTGTTGTGTTCATAACACCAAGATACTCTAATCTATTGTGGAATTAGCTATTGTCTCTTAGAAATTTTTCATCTTACAGTTCTATTTTAAGGTCAAACATGAATTTATATTGTGATCATTAATTTTCTTTATCATTTTGGAAGCTTCCATAGGTGTAACCGTTTACACACAACTCTTCCTTATTACCATAAATAAGGAACTAACCCTTTTCATGCTTCTCAGGTACTTAAGGTTGTTCTTCATGGCAATCTAGTGACATTTAGTGGATCTGACTAATATCCTCGTGAAATGTCCAATACATACGAGATAAAGGGATGAGTACATAATATTGCATACATGATAGATACAATTGTGAATGCATATGGCATCTTACTCATGTTTTCCCATTCTTCACAAGAATTGGGACATTAGACTCTCAAGATACTAATTCCATAGAACATGGGCAAATTTTCTCTCATCCACTCCTATATGTTGAACCCCTTCATCATATTGCCATTGTATGTTCTCTTATTTAAGTAAAAAATCCCTCTATATCCATCTCTATAGATATTAATTCCAAATAAATAGGATGATTTGCCTAAAACCCTTCATAAAGAAGGTACTTCCCAAACATGTTTAACATTTGCAGGATAATGACATCATTCCCCATCATTATGTGTAATATAAGTATGCTACCACTGACCTTTTGTAATCAAGGATTCTGTCTTCATTTTGATTAATGTCAAACTCTTTGACTATCTTATCAAATCAAAGATTCTAGCTCTAAGATGCTTGCTTCAATCTGTAGATTGATATTTATATCTTACATACTTGACTTGTAGTAATTGGATTTACAAAACCTATAGATTGTGTCAAGCACACATCCTCTACAATATTCCTTTTGAGAAATGTGGTTATAACATCCATTTGCCAAATTTCATAGTCATACGGAGCTGCAATGGCAAGCATGATCCTAATGGATTTAACCATGGAAAATGGTAAAAGATTTTATCATGTTCAACATCTTGAACTTGTTTGAAACCTTTAGCAACAAATATTCCCTTATAGGTTTGTACACTACCATCCATCTTAGTCTTCTTCTTGAAGATCCAATTCACCCTATGGGGTTTACTCCTTTAGATGGATCCACCAAGGCCATAACTTGTTGGTGTACGTGGAGTCCATCTTGGATCTAATGGTCTCAAGCAATTTTTCAGACTCTGGTCCCTCAATAGATTCTAGGAAGGTTGTTATACCATCATCTGTGACCAACTTACTACCTTCTTGATCATAAGATATCCTAATCTTTCAATTTCAAGGTGTGTGTTTCTACTAGATGTATTAGGTTTTGTGTTACATAGGAAACTTAAGATTCTAGAACAATTTGTGATTCTCCTTGTTCTTTATGTACCTCTATAGGTTCAATAATTTCTTGTTGGTGTCAAACTTTCTAAATTCTACTTTTATCCTATTGATTCCTTTGGACTTAATTTCCCTTTTAGGAATACATCGATCCTGGAAACAAACACATTTTTTTTGTCAGATTGCAATATGAAAGTAGTATCCTCAGGTCCTTCAGAATATTAAACAAAATAAGATTTATGTGATTTGTGAACAAAGCTTTTCAGGAGACTATTTTCTTGTATAAGTTTTCACTCTTCATAAAAGACATGTCGAGACAGTTCCCATGCCATATCTCATATGGTGTCTTTTGAACCAATTTAGACGGTACATTTTTTGGTGTAAAGCATGTGCCCAAAAGGAAATTGGAAGATCAACTAGATTTATTGATGATCTCAAAATGACTGGCATGGTGTGAATCCTTATTTCTAACATCATTATGTTTCAGGTGATGTTCACTGTGATACATTATCATGGTCTCCTAGAAGGTCCTTAAACTCTTGGATCAAAATATTTTTCACTTCAATATATTGAAGTGTTTAAATACTTTTACCAAGATGGTTATGTACTTCATACATGATCTCCTTGAACACTTCAAGAAATTAAGACTTGTATTCCATTAAATACAAGCTACTATATCTAGTGAGATCATTAGTAAATATAATGAGATATTGTTAATCATCTCTAGTATTTGTTCTAAAAGGTCTATATACATAAATATGTATGAGTCCTAATAGAATACTCGCTCTCTCACTACTTCTAGTGTAAGGTGCTTTTGTCATATTTTCCAATAAGTAAGATTCACATGTCTCTATTGGTTCAAAAACAAAAGGAGTCTGAACAACCATCATTATGGATTCTAGAAATGCATTTCTCATTCATGCGCTCTAGATGATAATGTTATAGGCATTGTTTGAGTCATCAAGTCATTCAATATATATGTTATACATATTTATCTTTAGAGATATTGAGTATAGACTATAAGACATTGAGCACTTCCATATAAGATCTCAAAACATCAATTATTAATAATACTCTTATCCAAAACGATACATTGTGTTATCATTTATGGTAGGTACATAATGGAAATGTACTAATTCTATCACATTCCCATTATATGAATGAAATATTAAAACTCTAGTGTCGCAGAGTTCTGTCTTACTTCTTGTCGTGATGTGAAGTGGAGATCTCCATCTCCTCCTTCTTCTTGAGTTCCTCTATATAAAGAGGAACATTCCTTTTCCAATGTCTAGGTTGGTGACAGTGGAGACACTTCCCTTCTTTATTCACCCCGCCCTTATCTTTCATTGTAGAAGACTTTGGTTTTTGGCTAGATTTGGAACTCTTATTAGCTTTGCCTTTGTATTTGAACTTCCCTTTGCCTCTTTTGATCATCATCACATATTTGGGTTTGTCCTTCTTCATATGAAATTCATATGTTCTCAACATTCTAAGTAATTCTTACAATTGCTTACCAAAATTATTTATGTTGTAGTTCATTATAGACTAGTTATATGATTTTGATAGTGACAATAGGATCACATCTACAACCAACTTTTGGTGTAAGGGAAATCCCATTCTAGCAAGGTTCTCCACACACCCAATCAACTTTAGTACATGGGGACCTATTGGATCTCCTTATGCCATGTTGCACTTGAACATTGCCTTTGAGACATCATATCTCTCTTGTCTTGCCTGATCTTGATACATGTTCTTAAGATGTGTTACCGTATCAATAAAATCCATGTTCTCATGTTGGCTTTGCAATTGATAGTTTATTGAGCACAACATCAGTCACTTGACACCCATGATATCTTCAAATTGCTTCTTGTAAGCATCCTTGTCTGCCTTAGGAGTAGTGGCAGCAGGTTCGTCTGGCTCAGTTGTCTCTAGGACATAGATCTTGCACTCTTAGTGAGAACGATTCTCAACTCTAGAACCAGTCGTGGAAGTTATTCCTATACAATTTATCCTTCTTAAGGACCAAACATAATGAAAATGTGTTTGTGTTTTCCATTAGTTTCTACAAATTCCTTTTTGCAATTTTTGTCACAACACTTTTTATTTAATTTTATTTGATAAGTTTGACAATATTAATAAGGATTTCATTAATTATCGCTCACACTATTTTGTTAAAACTAATAGTCCTCACTACCAATTTTGAATATTGCAGCAAATAACCATCTAATGAGCCAAGATCCATATTCATCAAATCATGAGTCAGTTATGGCCGATCGCCCACAACTCGACTACTTAGATATGAAACTTTACCCAATTGCATCTAAATGCAACTCTTGGATAGATGGTGTGCACAACTCCTTGTCACAATACATCTCTATGATTTTGGGCACTTAATATCATTAAGTTTACCAAGTTAAGCCCGAACCAAAGGGCAACATCCTAGAATATGCACCCTTCTTTGAAAAACCAACATATCTACCATCACACTTCCACGGGATAGATGAAGCACCACACTTTGGAATAACTTACACTTAGTCGATCAATCTTTTCATGTGTGTTTTTTATGGAAAGCATCTAAGTCTTAATATTTATTGAGTGATTTTATATAAATATGTATACATATCCATCACCACATACTTCACTACTACAAAATCTAGATATCTTGTCAGTTGTTTTTCAAGAGAAAATGATGGTGTACTTTGTAGCATCAATTCTATAAAGACAACCTCCATGGTTGACCAGATGAGAACCAGTTGAGATACACAAGATGTATTTTGTTTCTATCGTGGGTTGCTTCTCAAAGCACCCGACATAATATATCGCCTACAAAAATAGAATTTCACACAAAATTTTGTGAGGCATTTCATTGCCTCCAAAACCCTACATAGTTGGTTCATTGTTAAATAGCCAACATGATAAATGACTTTGCACTAAACATCTCCTTATAATTTTTATGTGTATATATCATCTGTTGTATCTACAAATTCTGACGAGAAAGGTGTACACACTATGTGTCCCATAGAAAGTTTTCCACCCCAATTGGTTTTTCTCATTGGGTGTCGTCACCCAAACTAAAGTTGTAGGGTTTGTTGGATTGCATCTGGGTTGCAGAGTTAGTCGTTGGTTTTGTCTATCCAACTGAAAAAGAGGTATTTATTTTTTTAGTGGTTTTGGGGTTGCAACTGATGACCTAGGGTGTAGGTAATTGAATTTTTAATTAACCGATGAGGAATGTCTTACTTAAACCGCATGAGAAACCCATCTTTCCCCTCTTCTCTGACTCACATTTATCTAGAAATGTTTGCTTTGGAGATTTTCTGCTTCTTCCTCCGCCACCTCTAACACCCCCAACTGGGTGTGCTACTACTACTCACTCCCTCCATTGACTCCAATTCATCTGGTGGATTCTGTTACCAATGTTACTCTCTCCTCCATTAGCTACTGCTCTCTCCATTGCCTCCACTACTACTCTCTCCCCCAACTGGTGGTGCTATTTCTCACTGCTCTGTTGTCGTCAACTCTATTGTTGCTCTCTCCTCCGTCCAGTAAGGTAGATCTTTCTCTACTTCATTTTTTTCATTGAAGATTAATCCATGAATGTGCAAGTATGAAAAAATCCCAGCTGTGAAACTGTGAATGGCTCATTAAATCAGTTATAGTTTATTTGATGGTAACTTCTACTCAGATAACCACGGTAATTCTAGAGTTAAAACGTGCACCAAAACTCGACTTTTGGAATGGATGCATTATTGGATAAAAGGTCAATTTTTTTTCCTATCAACTTTTAAATGGCCAAATTAGGGTTTTCTCTCTATAATGTTGTGATTATACAAATTGTGGGATAATGTGGCCAATATGAATTGTATGATTGTGATGAAAATGCATATAAGTAACTATGTATTTGGTTAGAATTAAAAATTATGTGTAAATCCAAACATGTTATTGTCCTAGATTTAATTAGATTGTGATGAATTGTATGATTGTGATGAAAATGCATATATGTAACTATGTATTTAGATAAAATTGAAAATTATTTGTAAACTTTAACCTAGATTTGATTAGAGTGTGATGAATTGTAAACCTAAAATTATCTCTAACTTTGTATTTAATTGGATTGCGATGAATTGTAAAAAGACAGTGATGAATTGTAAACCCTAAAAAGCATATATCATATCCGATTAGAAGATTCTAAACCCTAATTTATAATGCGTAGAAACCCATCAAAGATTTACACATTAGGAGTAAGCATTGGATAGTCCCCAATTTGGGGCTTTTATTGAGCACTTCATCTCACTTAGGATGTAAGTGTATAATGCATGTTCAATTTCAATAAATTTTGACATCATTTCCCCTTTTGTTCTCCACTACATATGTAGGTGGGTATGTGTCCATCTACATCGATGTACTGGGAGAACTGGGGGGGAAATGTTGTCGAGATTTATTGAAGTCAAACACACATTACACACCTACTAGTGAGATGAAGTGCTCACGAATGGAATAAGTGGTACATATTCATGAATGTAAATACTAATAGATGATTATGCCCCAATTCAATCATATTTATTTTTTTGAAATTAACTTATTAGGTAACACTTGATGAGCTACTCATCTTCCATGTGATCATAGAATGGATCTATGATGGATGCCTAATCCAAATAGCCTACATAGCAAAGTTTATTAGTGGTCTCAATGAGTTTGTAAGATTTGCAAAGGAACATAGCAAACAACCCAGAGGTAGGCTCTATTGCACATGTTAGAATTGTAGTAACAACTTGAAAGTTGAGATTGTTGACATGATTAAAAGATCCTATCACATGCAGTGGGATTTTATTGGGCTATATAGAATGTTATTGGCATGGAGAGATTCCTAGTATGAGATCAACAAATGTCGGTAGTGGTCGTTGTGTCAAAGAGAAATGGTTGACAATGTAAAGGATAACGAACCAATTTTAATAGACATGGTTGATGTGATGCTATATAGTTGCAGGGTAAATGTTATAGACTTGCCTCCCTTATTTAGAAACATTGTGCATGATGCTGAGAAACTGTTACACTTAGGTTGTGCTAAGTTTACAAAGTTGAGCGATGTGTTGATCTTGTATACTCTGAAGGCTAACAATAGATGGATCCACAAAAGCTTCACTTCTCTATTTTCTTTATTGAAATAAATTCTCCCTGAAGGAAACAAGATTCCAATCTCAACATATAAAATAAAAAAGTTGTTGTGCCCAATGGGAAAGGAGGATAACAAGATACATGTATGTCCAAATAGCTATGTGTTGTTTTAAAAGGACTATATTTTTCTGAAAGAATGTCCAAAAGTGGGGCGTCTAGGTACAAAAGGATGACATCGGGTAAGACCAAGACAGTGTCTCTTTCCAAGGTCATGTGGTATCTGCCTATAATATCATAGTTTCAAAATTTGTTTGTGTTGAAAATAATATTGTATTAAACTGATTCAATGAATAAAAGATGTATAACCTTGTCCCAATATATAGGATCAAGGGAGAAACCCAGAGACTTGGGACATAAGTATCTAAATGGGTTGAGACACTAAATGCCCACTAACTAATTAAACAATTAACTAAATAGGCTAATATTTACTCTCTAACACTCCACCTAAAGCTAGATCATGGGTGGAACACATGTCCAAGCTTGGAGTCACTACTACAGAAATGGCTTATAATGTCACTTTTAAAGGCGTCGGTTGTATAAATACACCGACACCTAAAACCTAGAGCGTCGGTTAAAAAAAACCGACATCTATCTATGAAGGGCGACTAGACACGGGTATCACTTTTTATTTTACGTCGGTTCCTAAATTAGCAACCGACGCTAAACATTGACCGCCAAATCCAATTTTTTGAGCGAAAAAAATTATCTCCAAAATTTAACATACAACGTCGGTTATTAAGAAAGAAACCGATGACTAAAGGTTTTCTGCAAAATAGAAATTTGGCCAATTTTTTTTGTCAGTTCTGTTACAGTAACAAACGCCAATGTTTTTCCACACGCTTTACCACGAAAATTTTCTCGCCTACTCGCTGCTCACACCTGCTGCTCTCCAGGCTGGTCGCGGCTCTCGTAGGCCTGCTCCCTGTGCGCTCTACTCCCTGCTCTCCAGAGCTACTCCAACCACAGCTCCTGCACGCCTATTTTCCGCCGCCGCCGCCATGAAGGCCTTCTTCCTTCTCTTCTTCCTCCGCCCTCAAGGTACCCTGCTCCTGCCCGACCACCATTGGCTGGTCAGATTCACATTAATATTGCCAATAATGTAGGAAATGAATGCTAGCTCCAATTATAGACATATTAATGTATATGGTTTTGATCAGATAAATGCATAGATTGTGAATAGAATATACTTAAATCTCTATTATTCTTCTTGTTACAAAGGTATAGTTAGTACATGAATATTAGATGATTATTCAAGAAAACCCTAGTTTGATGAGCATGTTGTTAATCATGTTAATTATGATTTTTTATATATTCTGATGTCAGTATATAATTATGCGATCCCAACATCTTAAATTGAATTAGAATGATTTCAATGAATTATAGGGTTTTAAAGTTGATAATCATGTACATGCGAAAATAGGGTTATTAAACTAATGGTTATAACATAGTATGATCTTAATCAGATCTGGATGTTCATAATAATGTACTATGTTAAATATGATGATTAGGGCTACATATAATGTCTAGTAAAGAATTCTAGCCCTTTTGTCACTAGGGTAATATATATATATATATATGTTTGAGTAAATTAGGGTTCTAATCTACCCTTTTGTCCTATATTTGATGCTAATTGTGCATATATGTTGAGTTTGGGACTTCAGTGATATACTTTGTCCTAAGTTGTTATTTTTTCATCTAATATGAACTCTAGTCTCATCTATCCTATCTTGGAAATTAGTAGTACATTGATGTAATATCAACAAAGGGCCCAAGGGAAGCCCCATCCCTCCCCCACGTTTCTATATTATCTATGAGCTTCATCTTACTCTTACCTAAGAATTTTTTTCTTAATCTCTTATACATCGCTATATTTAAGGTTAGTCTACCGACTAGAGTGTGGGGATTAACCATGTTGCCTGTAGTTTATAACATTGCATTGTGAATTATTGCATGTTTGAAACTATTGATTTCTTGATTTATTATTTAATAATGCTCTATAGATTAGGATTAACCATGTTGCCTATAGTTTTTACACATTTATTATATATAAGAATGACAACACATGTATTTGTTGGCCTAGAAACCAGTCCAAATCTTGGATAGTCCTCGGTTTGGGACTATTCTTGAACACCTAATCTCACTTAGGATGTAAGTGTATAATGTGTATTGGGTTTTCAAGAAAATTTCGGTAGCATTTCCCCATTTGTTCTCTTAGTACATATGTACTTGGAGAACAGCGGGGAAATGCTGCCGAAATTTTCTTAAAAACCCAATACACATTATACACTTACTAGTGAGATTAGGTGTTCAAGAATGGGATAGGTGGTACACATTTATTATATATAAGAATGACAACACGTATTTGTTGGCCTAGAAACCCATCTAAGATTTACTCATTAGGAGTAAATCTTGGATAGTCCCCGGTTTGGGACTGTTTTTGGACACCTAATCTCACTTAGGATGTTTTAACCATTAATTATATATAAGACCTTAAACCCTAAAGTTTTAACCATAAACCCTAATCTTTTAACCCTAGACCCTAATCTTGTTCTAATATATACTTGTTTTCTCTTTGATCATAGAATGGATAGATCATGTATGTCCGTTCCAAATCGTTGCACCCCTGAGTTTATTTTTGGTCTTGACCAGTTTATTAGATTTGTTGAGGAACATAGGAAACAACCTGGAGATAGGTTCTACTGTCCACGTAGGCATTGTGGTAACAACTTGAAAGTCAGCACTGGTGATGAAATCAAAAGTCATGTCATGTGCAACGGGATTGTACAAGGCTATACATAATGGTACTGGCATGGAGAGATTTCAAACCTGAAATCATTCGATGTCGATAGCAGTGCATGTGTGGAAGAAGAAATTGCCTTTGACAATGTAGATGTGAACGAACCAGTTCCAGTAGACATCGTTGATGCGATGCTGGATAGTTGTGGGGTAGATCACACCGATCCACCTCCCATGTTTAGAAATATTGTGCATGATGATGAGATACCGTTATACATAGATTGTAAGTTTACGAAGCTTAGCGCTGTGTTGAGATTGTATAAACTGAAAGCTAACGATGGATGAAGCGACAAAAGCTTCACGTCATTGTTGTCTTTGTTGAAAGAAATTCTTCCTGAAGGAAACGAGCTGCCAATCTCAACATACCCGTTAAAGAAATTTTTGTGCCCAATGGGAATCGAGGCCAAGAAGATACATGCATGCCTGAATGATTGTGTATTATTTCAAAAGGACTATGTAGATTTGAAAGATTGTCCAAAATGTGGTGCATCAAGGTATAAATTGGTGACATCGGGGGAGTCCAAAACTGGTTCTCCTGCCAAGGTGATGTGGTATCTACCTATAATACCACAGTTTCAATGCTTGTTTGCCAATCCTATAGATGCAAAGAATTTGAGGTGGCATGCAGATGTTAAGAAAAATAATGATGGAATCCTACGACATGCGTCTGATTCCCCACAGTGGAAGAAGATTAATTTATTGTACCCTGAATTCAGTGAAGAAGATATGAATCTAAGACTTGAGCTTTGTACAGATGGGATGAATCCATACGGGACATTGAGCAGCCAACATAGCACTTGGCCAGTTATTATATACAATCTTCCTCCCTGGTTGTGTATGAAAAATAAGTACGTTATGTTGTCGTCTTTGATACCGGGTGCTAAACAACATGGAAATGATATCGACGTTTATCTTGAACCTATGATTGATGACTTGAAGAAGCTCTGGGGTGAAGGTGTGATGACCTATGATGCTTCACGAAGAGAGAAATTGCGTTTGCACGCTATGTTGTTTTGCACTGTGAATGACTTTCCAGCGAATGGGAATTTGTCTGGATATAGTGTCAAAGGATCTAAAGTGTGTCCTATATGTGAAGAGAACACTGATTCAATACGACTAAAACACGGCGGCAAGACTGTATATCTTGGTCATCAAAGGTTTCTGCCAAAATTTCATATGTATCATAGGTTACGCAAAGCATTCAATGGACGGAATGAGGAACAGAGTGCACCTAAAACTATATTAGGGGAGGATGTTTATGAAAGAGTAAAAGACATCACCAATGAATTTGGTAAGAGATCACAATGTATGATGGCCACACGAAGTGACAAATCTTTATTCAAGAAGAAGTCAATATTTTGGGATCTTCCTTATTGGAGTTCTTTGACAGTCAGGCATTGTATCGATGTCATGCACGTTGAGAAAAATGTATGTGATAGCAACATCGGTACTCTGTTGAATATACCAGGTAAGGCTAAAGATGGGATAAAATCCAGAATGGACTTACGTGAAATGGGAATAAGGACAGAATTAACAAAAGTAGTTAGTAGCGATCGAAGAACATACTTACCTCCCGCTTGTTACACATTGTCTAGAAAGGAGAAGAAAGCTTTTTGTGAATGCTTGGTAAATGTTAAGGTGCCACAGGGTTACTCATCCAACATCCATACATTGGTATCAATGTAAGATTTGATGTTGATATGTCTTAAATCTCATCATTGTCACACTCTAATGCAACAAATATTGTCTGTGGCAATTCGATCTATATTGCCGAAGCATGTACGGTTTGCAATCACCAGACTTTATTTCTTTTTCAACAGTCTGTGCAGCAAAGTTATTGACCCTGATACTCTCGATAAATTGCAAAGAGAAGTGGTTGTTACCCTATGTCAACTTGAGATGTATTTTCCTCCTTCGTTCTTTGATATCATGGTACATCTTGTTGTCCACTTGACTAGGGAAGTGAAAATGTTGGGACCAGTTTTCTTGCATTGGATGTATCCTTTTGAACGATACATGAGCATTTTTAAAGGTGATGTTCAAAACCGTTATCATCCTGAAGGGAGTATTATTGAGGGTTATGTGGTGAGAGAGGTTATGGATTTTTACAATGACTTTCGGAGTGCTAATGATGCTCCTGTGAATGACAAGAATATTGAGGAGCATTTTGGCAAAGGAATTTTGGGATCATGGGTGAAAGTAATCAGCCATGATCAGTTGGAGCAAGTTCACTTGTATATTTTACACAACATTGATGACGTGAGTGTTTATATCGAGGAACATACCAATTTCATCAAGAGAAAATATCCTCGATCCAATTCAATGTGGCTTTCTAGAGAGCATAACAAGACATTTATTAAGTGGTTTGAAGATAAAGTCTTACATCAACTATCTCAAACACCAGATAATCTTACTGAAACCATCAAATGCCTCACCTTTAAACCAAAATTGAATGTTATGTCTTATGAAGGGTTTGACATAAATGGATTCTCATATTACACAAAGTGTTAAGATGATAAGAGTGTCATCTAAAACAGTGGGGTCACCCTCCAAGCGTCTTCATTGTTTTTTGCAAGTGCAAAGGATAAGAGTCCATGTGAAGCTAAAATGTCATATTACGGTGTCATTGAAGACATATGGGAGTTTGACTATGTAGATTTTAGAATTCCGCTTTTTAAATGCAATTGGGTTGACAACAACAAAGGAGTTATAGTGGATGAATTGGGTTTCACATTAGTGAACTTTGAAAAGATTGTCGAGAAGGGTGAACCATTCATATTGGCATCACATGTGAAATAAGTATTTTATATCGATGATCCTATAAATGATAAATGGTCAGTTGTTCTCCATGGTAAAAGATAGTTCATTGAAGATCCTATAGATGAAGAAGAGTACTATGATAAGTATGATGACTCCAATCCATTCTCAGTTGGGTTGCCAAAACCACCAAACATTAAAGCTGGGGATCACAATGACTTGTATGTTCGCAGGGATCACAATGAAGGATTGTTAATTGATAAAAGATCACAATATTAGAGGCATGAATGTTTATATTTTTTATATGTTTTATTTTTCTGAATGTGAACTTTACAATGTGAACTTTACAATGTGAATGTGGACTTTACAATGTGAATTACTTTACAATGTGAATGTGAACTTTACAATGTGAATGTGAACTTTACAATGTGAATGTGAACTTTACAATGTGAATTAATTTACAATGTGAATGTGTACTTTACAATGTGAACTTTACAATTAGTGTTACTTTACAAAGTGAAATTAATAATTTGAATGTGAACTTTCAGATGGCTGAGCATTCCCATGATGACCGTGCTAATGATCACCATGAGGGTGAGGACGTGCTTGCACTGCCTAACAATGTAAGTTTTAAGAATATATCCCTGAGATTTCTATCTATATGTTCATTTATAATTATATTAAGTACGTGTGTTTTTTTATCAAATTTTAGGTTGGTGATGTACCCCCTGAAGAAATTACAGCACTTGGTGAGCAGCAAAATAAAATTGAGAAAGTGAGGGGCATCATAATGAACATATTTTGCTGTGGACCAAGTGCTGTAATTTCTTCAGGGGGTACATCACCAACCTAAAATTTTGATCATGCAAAGGGGCAATGGACCCAAATTGGCTGTGGATTTTGATCATGCAGGAAATCCATATGGAGTGAACCACAACTCATTTGTTTCATATATTGGGGTTCTTACTCACAGACATTGCAGTCCTATCTGTGGCAACACATCCCGCCATCACACAGACATCGAGGTGTTACGCGAAAACGTGCAGAAAACCCCATAAACCACTATTTACCAAAAACACAGGTTAATTAAAACCGATCACAGAAAGCAGGTTAATTAAAACCGATCATAGAAAGTAGATAAACTAAGAGACTATTAAATTCAGATGCTTATCCTACAAGAAAACAAGTTATATAAACATATACAAGTCTTGATACGTGTCCACAGCTCAGGAGATCAGCTGTCTAGCCATCACATGAGTTCATAACCTATTTATATGTACATAATGGCCCACATCTGGCCAGCAGTAGGACATACAAAAGATTAACAACTATACATCATGAAACAACGTCAAAACGCTCCCGAGGACCTGAGAGTACAGGGATGACTCTAAGACTCTACTACAAAATAACCAAAATAGTAGCATGTCCATCTCTTGCCTTCTACTGCTCTTCTTGCTGCTCAGCCGCAACCCCGCGACCACCACCGCGTCTAGCTCGAACACCTAAAAAGGGTATAAACCAGCGGGGTGAGACACACAGTCCCAGCGAGAAACATAACTCCCCACCAAAACTATAAAACCAAAGGAAGATTAAAGCATTATCAGATAACTGGTAAAGGGTATAACAAGAGTAGTCTATATAGCAAAACTATTTGTACCATCAAGCTTACCAGGTTGTACGGAAGGCATGTACCCAAGCATTTCTTTATGGAACATGATTGCCAAGATAAGATTTATAAGATCTTACCACATAACATAAGGAACGTATAAGTAACTGCAAGTAGAACAAGATTAACTACACAATCAAGGCCTCAACCAATGTTTCGTGTTTTGCCTTAAGCAGTAAATACTATTCGGATGGATTACATATTATTATTATGCCCTGAGGAAGTGAGCCGTACTGCTCAGATCCAACCGACGGCTGCGAAACCTGGAGTCGATGCCATACAAGGTCAATGGAAGATCCGGACTCCACGACCTCTCCGCCTCATGGTCAGTGCACGAGTACAACACAAGCAGGACCACAGTCTCATGCTTAAGTGGCCTCAGCCATAGGGTATGCTCCCGCAGGCTACCCTCTACCTAGCCCACCTCGGTACAGGTCTCGGCGCTAGTGAAACTGAGCCACGGGCCTGTTCACTGTGCTTTGAGCCATGAACGCATTCATGCTCCCATATCACATATCCTGAGCCGTGGGCCTGTTCACCATGCTCTATAAATATCCTGAGTCTGCAACTGTAGCTGCACTTGAATCCTCACTATTTTAGGCTAGAAGAAACCTCATATATTCAACAATATGCGCTCTGGGTTAACCCGCAGGAGAACCCGTTTCACCATCACCAGCTCCTGACGATGATGGATCTATGGCCAGGGCAAACTACATGATATGTTCCACTGTGCTTAGTTAATGTATTTTAAATGGATTGCAAGATTCAGCCAAGTTGTATAACATGCAACTAGAACAAGAATAAACAACATGAAACTCAATATCATGCTTTTACTATCATCAACATCATCCTGATCCATCTCAAGGATCATCACATTACCATGGGATCTCAATCCCCATCACATAGTGTCACTGCCTCTCAAGGCTTACATCATCACCAAGGGATAGCAATCCCAACACTTTATCCAGACTCAGGTCCTCAGACCAAAACACACCATGCATGTTATCTCATTATCAAGAGTAACCATCAGAACAGTGTTACTCATATATATACCTCATAGCCCTTTATCTGGCTATGCATATGTATGAAACACTTGCATGGTTAGTAAAGAAAGATCATATTATCAAGCATAGGGCAACATTGATGATTATATACTTTGTCATCCATGCCTCATCATGTGACCACAGACATAGGCCATATCATCATGCAAAGCATCTTATATGCTCACCATTTACTCAGCATCATACATATAATCAAGATGATCATAAACACATGTCAAGTTACATAGATATGAACCACTACCTCAATTACCATCAAGCGTTTCAAGGGTCATCATCATAAGCCAAACATGTTTGCATAAGCAAGGACTAGCATATCGGGTTCCATATAAGGAACAAGACCCTCACTAGAAGTGCCCACTACTCTCACCAAAGGTAGTATCGGGCAGGACACTCTCCCCTATTACCCAACACTCCCACCACATAACGGTCAAGCAACCAGCTACATATCGGCCAAGCATAACAACAAGGGTGTCGGGCTACCCTAGGGTGTATTGGGAAACCAAAGCACAATGACCCCCCACCAACATAACGTGTTTCTTGGCCCAAGGGCATGTCGTGCAAGGTGTAACGTGCAACAGGGTATCGTGAAATGTCCATCATGTGTCGTGCAACCAACTGCAAATGGGCAACCAAGGAGCCTGTCGCTCAACCGGCCTATCCATGACCTATCGGCCGACACAAGGCAAGGACTGGTGTGACACCCGTCACAAGGCCAGCCCACGACGCCCCCTATCGTTCAAGGTGTAACAGCACTAAGAAACCACCTGAGCTAGGTGTGCCGGGCAGGATACTCAACCAGGTGTGACGCCTACCACAAAACAAGGCTAAGCACATCGGGCAGGTTAGTCAGCATAGCGTGACGTCCGACACACAAAAGATCAAGGACCAGGGTGCAACGCCCGACACAACACATCAACACAACATCCAAGGTTCTAGGTCAAGAAGGGTATCAGGCAGCATCACCATCAAGACCATATAGACCAAGATGCAACTCCACAAGGTCGTCACCAACCTTAAGCACAAGGGCACCAAAACCCTAATGGATCAAGAAGATGCTCACCTCTCAACAACCAAGAGAGAGGGGTCTTGCACACTTCTTATCACGAATCGGGCAACACAAGGAACAACCACAACTAAGGTCTACAACCACCACAAAGCTCACCCTTCAAGTCCATGGTGAGAGGAGGGTGTTGCTCAAGCAACTAGAACACAAGCTCACCTCTCAACTTAAATGAGAGAGGGGTATTGCCCATATAACTAGGACTCAAGCTCACTCCTCTAGACCAAGGAGAGAAAGGAGTGTTTCTCAATAAGGAACCCTAAAACACATGGCTCGGCCAACAAGAAGCAACTAAGCAAGAAATGAAACTAGCAACATACATAGTCGATATGATCATAAGAAACATACAAGAACATAGAAGAGGTAGTATAGTTAGGGTTAGGAGTTATGTAACCCGCCTTAAGCAAGCTCCAAGATCCTAGCTCCAAGCTCCAAGCACCACCACAAGAAGGAGAGCAAGGCACTCTAGGGTTCGACCACCACTAGAGGAAGAAGGAGACTCCAAGGCAAGGATCAGCCACCAAGCTTGCAAAGGAAGGGGATGTTGTGCACCAAAGAAGAGGGAAAACTAAGGAACTAAAGGGATCCTTAGCAAGAGAAAGGAAACACATATATAGAAGTGGTTGGAGGAGAAACCAAGGTAAGACAAGGCAAGGTGTCGCCCACCTAGGGACACTTGTCCATGTGCAAAGCCACCACTCTAACATGTCCTAAACACATGTCCAAGGCCATTGCCACATGCAAGCATCAAGCGCCAAGTGTCCACTAGTGGTGACACAAACGAGGTCAAAGAAGGTCAAAGGGTCCATGGGCGACAGACCACAGGCCGACACAAGCACATGCCGACACACCTAGGCCGACACTGGGCACTCTTGCCCGACACAAGGTCCAAAGAAGCAAAGACAAGGCACCACAAAGCCCACCAAGGCTCAACCAAGCCCAAAGGAACTCAAGCAATGAGCCCAACCCTTCCTCTCAACACTAGAGGAAGCAAAGAGAGGGAGGAACACCTCACAAGGTGACAAACTTGCCCACAAACCCTAAACTTGGGTATATTGCAAGTAGCACCTCCAGCTCTCAACCAAGCACAAACAAATCCTAATTACCACTAAAGGTGATTAGCAGGCAACTAAGCATTAGGGTTAAGCAAAGCAAATAGGATAAGCCCTAAATGGAGGTCAGGGTCCTTACACTATCCTAGAATCCTGGCATAAAGTTCCTAAGGGGAAGAAAGATCACATATGGAAGGAATTATGCGTGAGTTATTATTATTTGTAATTCTATGTGTAGATTACTAATTTTAAGATACTAGTTAAAAGCAATTCTATTTAATTTGCAGAGCATATTTGATCTGGATGAAAAGTTACATCATAAATGTGTGATACAACGTTGTGGGAGGGTCCTAAGGAACTATAGGACCAATCTCACCTGAGATTACATACGTGATGTTGATAAGTGGTTCTTGATTGATTTCCAATTCTAGACATTGATCACTATTTCACTAACTCTGCACTAATAATTTTTGTTTGTATTCTCTTTAAAAACTAAATTTAGGTAGAAGGAATCCACAAAGAAATGGAACTACCTGGACCCCAAAGACTGGGAGGCGTTTGTTACCTAAAGAAAAATAGATGAATTCAAGGTATTAAGCGCCACTCCCAATTTAATTAATATATGTTTTTATGTATTCACCTATTCAAGATTAACCTTTAGTGTTGGTAACCAAATCAATGTGATAACTAACTAGGCCCTCAGTGAGGCGCAAAGAGCAAGACGTGCACTGAATGTGCACGACCACATAATGGGTCCAAGAGGATATGTAGGCGTTCACCAAAGACTACAGGTTGAGTTTGCTCAGCCTACTGGAGACTGTAGAGTCCTCTACTACTGCTCCCACAGCTCTGCCTCGCCATGCTATGTTGATAGTTGGGAGGCAAAACAAGAAGGGAGACATACTGATGCCCGTTATTGCTGAGGCGGCTGCAAAAATGGTAAAAATCAACTCTTAGAGCAATCGATCGATATTGATTATTGTTATGTTTACTTACTAATTTTTGTTGATGGTGATTAGCGGGAGCTATACGAACAGAGGAAGGAAGGCAAGTTCATCCCTCAGGGCACAAGGGATGAATTGATAGTTGCTCTGGGTAACCCAGAGCATCCTGGACGTGTTCGGGGTGCATGCGCTGGTGTGGGCATCAAAGCGTTCTTTGGGCCATCCCAGCGCAAACCTGTCCCAAAAGCGGGACTTTCACAAGCTCAGGTAACCTATTATCTTATTTTAGAATGTTATTGTGAAAGGGAATTCAGTAATCAGAAGCTAGAATTTCTTTTATCCATGTATGGGTAGATTCGTTAATTAATAGGAAAGTCGAGGAAGTACTTGATCAGAGACTCCATGAAGCAATTAGCAAGTGGCAGGCATCTCATACTGCCACTCAGATAATACCTGTGGCAGGCCACTCTTCTCCTACTGCTCGTACTGTAGAGGTTGGGAGTAATCCTATAGACCACCACCTAGCACGTCCTTTGTAAGTATTTTTATGACATAATATCTAGTCTATTCAAGATGATATGTTTGTGTATATATGTATATAACATTCTTTATATATTTTGTAGGGGTTGAAGCCATGCTGACTAAAAAGTCAAGAATATATTGTTGCAGAGGCGTCTGCTTACCCACCCCTTAAAGGGTGCATGTTTCATGGGTATCCAGTACCATATGGTGTGGTACGTGTGAGCCCGATACATGTACTCTCCGACTGGACAGATCTTGCACTGCCTCATGCACACCCAAATACTAAAATACTTGGTGAGGCAGTAGGCAGAGTGATAGTATGGCCCGAAGAGGATGTCCTCTATACTGATATTGTATGATAAATATCCATTACTTTAATTTGTTAGTGTGTATATATGAGTCAATTGATCTGAAATTATATATACATGTCAAAAAGACGAGACCCGCTACATCTCGACCTCCACCTCCTCAACTACCAAGTTGGCTTCCAAGGGACCTACATGCCTCGATAGGTCCTAATTGTAGGGGTGTGGCAGTATGGATCGTCGAACATGATACAAATTGCCCTATAATTGTTACTATTCCGGAGGATGTTATAGGTAAATCATACGATAATAATCTATTTATATACATTTAGCATACGTATTAATGCATACGTAATACAAGTTCTGCATATGTACATATTAATGCATATGTATTAATGCAGGCCAATCATACGAAAACAAGATATTTTGGAGTTGTTTAGTTATGAATGGCTGAACACATCTATGATAGAGTTATGGATATGGTGAGATCTTGTTTATATATCCATATACTTTGTTTTATATACAGTGATCCGGTTTCTTATATATTAATACATACGTAATACATGTTTTGCAGCCACTTACACAAGATACGTACAGATTTTGGGTTTTCCCATGTGGGATTTTTGGTTCCATCTTTGATTAGTCTTGTAGATGCAGATCCATATTCAGTTACTTCATACTACTGTGATGCTTTTCAATATTTTGGTAAAAATAATAAGACGGTGATAATAGCTCCATTCAATGTCGAGTAAGTTTACTTTGCTTATAATTTGGACTTAAGCAAATTATATTTTTATTGTGGATTTTGAGTTATTAATTTTCTACTTTCTTACCTGTAGTGGTAAGCATTGGGAGTTACTAGTTATGGTCCCCAAAACATTCACTGTCTATTATCTAGATCCTGCGGGGAATGAGTTGGATACATTATATGGACATGCAATTAAAAGGCCATTATTCTCGTGAGAAATATTTCATATTTTTATATCTGTTAACATCTGTTACTACATTACTATTTAATTATGCAATTTAATGGGTTACATTAACATATGTAGGGCTTTACAAGAGTACAAAAAAGCTGGAGGAAAGGTCCCCAGGAAAAAGAATCTGTCACTAATTTGGGAGAATGTGAAAGTAATTTCCTGACTCCAATGTATATATTATTTATGTGAACTGTGCTTATTTGTATTTTTGAATATTTTGTATGTTTCAATTTATAGTGTGCTACACAAGACAACAGTTGGACATGTGCCTACTATGTGATGCTATTTATGGACCTAATCATCAAACATGTCGTAATGGAAATTGATAAGATACAACAGGTATTATACATAGTCTCATAGATAATATGAAATATATCAATCTTATTATATATTATTAATTATATATATATATGTCATTCTCTTTGTAAGTCTTTAAAACTGCTGACTTCAACACATGTGGAAAGCGTTTCGATGTACATGCTCCCTATACGAGAGATGAATTAGATGTTGTAAGAGAAGAATGGGCAAAATTCCTACAAAGAGTGGGAATTTTTAGATATAATTTTATTGACAATGATGACAATGATGAATAAAGAATAACTTTGTTCTCATAATTATTTTTGTGTGAATGTGAATGAATTTTTATGAATTTTCATATGTGTGTGAAGATGATCAATATATATATGTTTCTACATGTGTCTGAATGTGAAAAGAGATGGAATGAATGGAACTACAGATTGCTACTGGTTTATACATGTGTGTGATGAAAAATAATATGAATTAATTGTGCTTATACATGTGTGTGAATCACATATATAATATTGTCCATCTTGTTAATTTTGCAGGTTTTTAGCCTGTTGTTGGTTGATATCAATGGATGTCGTAAACCCAGTTCAGAACTGAACTGCAGGTTCTCATCCTGCTGACCAGCCATACAGCAGGCCTGCAAACTGATAAGAAAAAAATCAAAACATAGGCGTCGGTTATTTGAACAAAACTGACACCTAAGACATACGACGGCAGTTTTTGACCTAAAACTGACGTCTATGTGACTAGGTACCATGACTGTGCTGGGAAGCATGGCCGTGGTGGTAGGCAGGGGATATGACGTCATTTATTAGCATAAAACTGACATCAGTTCAGATGATATGGCATCAGTTATATTTAAAAACCGACGCCCATAGGCTCTTTGCTAGCGCTCGGTGGCGGGAAGCATTTTGACGTCAGTTATTTGAACAACACCGACACCTAAGACGTACGGCGGCAGTTTTTAACCTAAAACTAGCGTCTATGTGTCCAGGTACCACGGTCGTGCTGGGAAGCACAACCGTAGTGGCAGGCAGGGGATATGATGATATGGCATCAGTTATATATAAAAACTGACACCCATAGGCCCTTTGCTAGCGCATTTTTCAGTGGAGGGAAGTATTTTGACGTCAGTTCTTTTAATAACTGATGTCTATAACAGTTCTATAGTGTCGATTTTAGTAAACAACTGACACATATAGTCCTTTTACTAGTGCGTTTTTGGTGGCGGGAAGCATTTTGGCGTCGGTTGGGAACCGACGCCGAAGGGGTCCACCTTTAGCGGCGCTCACTTGGGTGTCGCTTAGAAACCGACACTAAAAGCCCTTAATTAACCGACGCTAAAGGCCTGTTCTGTAGTAGTGATATGGCACATTCCTTGTGTGGGTCTTACACTCTGGTTACTACAAAGTATTATCATACTAAACCAATCCCAGGAAGGCATGCAACACATGTGGTTTGTTTAAGGTTCTTCTAGCCTTCTCTTCAGAATCTCATAGAGCGTCTTATCTTGGTTTAAACTGATCTATTTGAATATGGTGGACCGATTTATTGTCTCTTCATCTTGTTCTCATGCTTGTGAGATATCTTTTTGTAGATTTGATTGTCCATATATGGTGTATGAATATTTCATTTGTAGTATAAGTTTCCTTAGTGTTCCGACTGTCAATGAACTGTTTTATACATATTTTTTCTGGGTAGCATTTGTCTTCTTGAATTTGAAAAAGAGTTTTGTTTAAATACAAGCTTATTAATTCGTTACCAATAATTTTGATATGATCTTGGCATTAGTTCCTTCATGAAATCTGTTAGGTGTGAAAACTATTGGGACTATCAAAGTTTGTTAGTATATATTTTATATGATTCTAAAATTGTTCTCTCAGTATTAAAGAGTTTCTTCTTTGGTTATAAATCATGTTGTTTGTAGGGAACCAAGTGAACACCCTTCCTTATACCTTGATTGTGTCAAGACTGTTGTGCATTGTAATGCACCACACAACAGACATAGAATGATTGATGCAAAGATTTGGAACCTACAATGATGGAGATCAATTACAACTATAAGAAATAATAATCATACATTCCATAAAAAATGGATACCTCATACATTACACTATCTAATACCAAGGCAATTAAGACTATCATCAATAGAAAAAGCCATGTATAAAATTTCATTTATTATTCAGAGCGAAATATCATTTAACACAGCTACATGAGAGGATGTTAACCTTCTCCGCTAATTTCTTACATAATATCTAAAGGGAAATGCATTCCTACAAGTATGTTTGGAATCATAAAATTGTAGTTGTAAATGGTAAAGAATGCTTGAAGGCATACTACAAATTTTCAAGCACATTTAGAAGTAATGATAAAAGTTAAAATACATCTTAGTGGGAACACGAGAGTATTTTCTATACCACACAAAAGAGCTTTGCTATACAGCTCCTATACCAGACCAGAACCCAGATTCATTTTGTCCATTTCTGTTCCAATGATTTGCTGCTATTGCATGACATGACAGGTTGTTGTTGTTGTGAGACGCTGACGGGATGTAGATTTGACGAGGGACTGGCTGGAGAGAGGAGAGAGCGTGAGAGAGGGATATGTTGGCTGATGTGAGGGTCTAGTGGCTAGAAAAGACGATGTGAAAGAGATGACCGGAGTGAGAGAGTATTTGTATATAGAGAGAGAAAAATAAGAAAGAGAAATTTATTTTGTTCATATCTTTCAAACCGTTATGTATTTTTTAACGAAATAAAAACCGTTAGGTTTCTCATAAAAAATACAATCCAATAAGACTAATGTCGACATATTTCCGATACTTTGAATATATCACTCCTCATAATTTTATATATTATGATGAGAGAAAAAATAGAATGGAGGAGGGAAGTAGTGCTACTTGTAATGTTTTTTAAATCGAGTTGTTATCTCACATATAGAATGTTTTATTGTTGTCGCATCTAAAATGTTTTTATTGTTGTCAAACTTTTCATTATTTCTAGTCAAACTTTTTGTGTTTTGTTATCCCTAGTAAATATTTTGTTATCCCTACCAAATATTCCTGTTATCGATGGTTAATGTTGTGTTATCTTTAAACAATTTTTTTTAAAAGTAGTTCTTGATTATCTCTAACAATTGTTTTGTTATTTATAGTCATACTTTTTATTATCCAAGTAGTATTTAAAAAAATAGTTGATATCTTTAGAGATTTTTATTTTATTATCCATAAGTGTTTTGTTATCCCTAGCAATGTTTCTTATTATCTCTAATAAATATTTTGTTATATGTATACAAACTTTTTGTCATCTAAATAGTATTTATTTTAAATATAGTTGTTATCCCTAGTAAATATTTTGCTATCCCTAGTAAATAGTATCTTATCCCTAGAAAATGTTCTTGTTATCGTTGGTTAATGTTTTGTTATCTTTAGACAAACTTTTTCTTATCCAAGTAGTATATTTTTTTATTAAAAATTAGTTTTTATCTATATACTTTATTTTTGTTATCCCTAGTAAATATTTTGTTATATATAGTCAAATTTTTTATTATCTAAGTAGTATTTTTCTTAAAAAAATTAGTTGTCATATGTAGAGAATGTTTTGTGTTATCCTTAGTAAATTTTCTTGTTATCTCGAGTAATTTTTTTGTTATCTCTAGTCAATTTTTATTTTTGTCCAAGTAGTATTAAAAAAATAGTTATTTTGTCTAGAGTATAGGAGAGAAGTTGTGAATTAATTTTTTAAAATATGTTGTCATAGAAGAGAAGTGATGTACTTAATAATTTAAATTAATTAATGAATATCTCTCTCTTAATTTTTAGCAAAATAAATATCTCTCTCTTAATTTTTCTCTCTCCGTACAGTCACTCACTCTCTCCAGTCCTCTCTCTCACACACTTTTTTATTTTCTTTTATTGATATTAGTTTTGTTAGAATACATATTTAATCAAGAATGTAACCGTTTTTATTTTGTTTAAAAATACATAACAGTTTAAATGTTATTAACAAAATAAATATCTATCTTTTGATTTTCTCTCTTTTTACAACACATTACATTTTTCAAAAATATGTCGATATTAGTCTTATTAGAATGCATTTTTCATCAGGAATCTGATGAAATTTATGTCGTTAAAAATATATAACATTTTGAAAGTTATTAGCAAAATAAATATATCTCTCTTGATTTTTTTCTCTCCTTACACCCACATATTGTATTTTTCAAACATATGTTGACATTAGTCTTATTAGAATACATTTTTCATCAGGAATCCAATGTAATTTATTTCGTTAAAAATATATATAACAGTTTGAAAGTTATTAGTAAAATAAATATATCTCTTGATTTTTCTCTCTCTTTACACATACACGTTATATTTTTTAAAAATATGTCCACATTAGTCTTATTAGAATGAATTTTTCATCAAGAATTCAATGAAATTTATTTCGTTAAAATTATATAACGGTTTGAAAGTTATTAGCAATACAAATATATCTCTCATGATTTTTGTCTCTCCTTACACCATACGTTACATCTTAAAAAAATATGTCGACATTTGTCTTATTAGAATGCATTTTTCATCAAGAATGTAACGGAATTTATTTCGTTAAAAAATACATAACGGTTTAAAAGTTATTAGCAAAACAAATATATTTCTTTTAATTTCCCACTCCATCTCTCTCTTTTTCTCTCTCACTCAGCTGGTCTCATCATCAACCACTCTCTCTCCCTCTCTCCCTCTTTCTCTCTCAACCAGCCAGTAAGTCACGTCGCCAACCACTTCCTCTCTCTCACCGTGTCAAATTGTCACGTCGTCAGCCACTCCTTTCAAGTCACGTCTCGCTAGCCACAGTTGGGCCCGGCGCTAGCAACAAAATCCGGGTCTTGTTTTTGGAGTGAGTTCTGGTACCTATATCATTTTCCCACGCAAAACCTTCTATTGTGCTTCTGTCTAGGAGGTTCTTCATGATTGACTCCGTCCTCACCTTGTTGCTATCCTATTGGTCGGCTCGCTGTCAACGTCACCACACCTCCTCCGGGAGATTTATGATGGAGCTTCCACCTTCCAATGGCGGAGGTATAAGACGATGAGAATGAATAGAATGCAGAAAGGCGATGGCACTCTCGTCCTCTTACAATGGTGTTAGGTGTAGTAGGTGGGATTAAGGTTTACTCATCTGTACTACTTTAACTCCAAGTCCAAGTGTACATTAGGAGTGTAAAAGTGACGCCCCCCTGCTGCTTTTATAGTGGCAGCTTTACGCATTGGATGGGCCAGCACGACCTTCAGTGCACGTATTGCCGGCGGCTTCTGGTGCTTACTCAACCCGATGGTTGGTCTTCTCTTTCCTTCCAATGTAAAGGGAACAAAACTCAATGGTTATTAATGCATCTGGTTACAGATGGCATACTTGAATACTTCATCTAAAACTGATACCCATACTTCTACGTGTACATCGATGGATGGCCAACGTTTTTCTTCTTAGGATGGAAGTTGATGTACACTGAGTGGCTTTCTGACTGTATCCCTGGTTGAGAAAATGATGGTTGAGCATATAGCTCAACGGATCGAACTACCTTCAAACGGTTAATCATTTTAAATCATTCACTAAATTTATTCTATATACACTAAATTTGTAAAATAAAAAGGCTAGGAAGATACTCACAATAGAGGAAACTAAAGGTTAAAAGTTAAATAAAACAAAACCTAGTAATGGAGAATTTATGAAAGCTAGAAATTCAAAATGCATAGTTGAGAAAGACTTGGGTTTCCACCCAAGAAGGGATAGTTTATAGTTTTTAGATTGACTTTGTCTGGGATCTTCACTTGACCTATTATGGTGGTGCTGAAGGTGGCTCATCAAGCTGAGTTTCATCCCTCCTTATAAATTCACTGTCTTCATAGTATCTCTTCACTTTGTGCTTATTCATAGGGATGTACCTCAATTTCTACTGAATCACCTGAAAGATATATCTTTGATATAGTAAAAGGGCCTGACCATCTTGATCAGTGTTTTCTATGGAAGAATATTATGCTCAAGTTAAACAACTTGTCCTTGTTTCCTTAAGTGACATATCTTTCCTTTAGTTGGGCATCATGCCACAACATAGGTCTCTACTTATAAATCCTAGCATTCTCATTGGCATGCAACCTTATCTCTTCCAACTCTTGTAGTTGCAAAAATTGCTTCTTACCTGCTAGGTCTGGGTCCATGTTGAGGAACTTGATGGCCCAGAAGGCTTTATGGTTGAGTTCAACTAGAACGTGGCACACCTTGCCATATATCAGTCTATAGGGAGTGGTTCCTATAAGAGTTTAGTAGGTTGTCCAATATGCCCATACGAAATCATAAAGATCCATAACCCGGTCCTTTCATGTGCATCCAATAGTCTTTTATAAATTATACTTGATATGCATATTGGACACTTCGACTTGTTCTGACGTTTGTGGGTGGTAGGGGTGGCAATCTTGTGTTCTGCTTTGTATTTTCTTAACAAGGATTCAAATTTTCTTTTTCCAAATTTGAGATCCCCCACAACTAATAACGATGTGCGACAACCCATATCTCGGGAAGATAACCTTCTCAAACAACTTTATCACAACTTTCAAATCAGAAGTAGGAGTAGCCATTGCCTCCACCCACTTGGATACATAATCAACGCAACCTAGATATATTGATTGCTTGGTGATGATGGAAAGGGTCCCATGTAATCGATTCCCTAGACATAGAAAATATATACCCCAATCTAATCAGAGAGAGTCTTCTCATTTATTCCCCATATGTTTCCAGTGTGTTGACACTCCTTACAAGTTTTTACATAAGTGTGAGTATATTTGAAAATGGTGGGCCAATAAAATCCAGATCACAAAACTTTCGTTACGGTCCTATCACCACCCATGTGCCTGCCATGTGGTGAAGGATGGCACCCATATAGGTTTTTTGGTACCTCCTCCTTCGGTGAATACACCATCTGCATAGGTTATTGGCACGTTCTTACATAGGAGAGGGTCATCCAAGTAATAATTTTTTAGGTCAGAGAATAACTTTTTTTTATTATACCATGTAAGACAGTAATCATTGGCATGCTAGTTAGTTACAGATATCAGGGAACCATGGTACAGAAGAATCTATGGTCTTTTCCATCATCAAAGCTTCATTATGGTAATTATCATTATCAGAAGAGAGTTGAAGGATGCCACTATGATCCTAGACAAGTGGTCTGCGACCACATTCTCTGTCCCTTTCTTATCTATAATCTCATGGTCAAACTCTTGTACCATGAGTGCCCATCTTATAAGTCTTAGCTTTGTGTCATTTTTCTGCATAGTATATTTTATAGCTCCATGATCAATATATATTATCACTTTTGATCCTGTTGGTAGGACCTGAATTTTTTTTAAGGCATAAAATATGACCAACATTTCCTTCTTAGAGGTGATGTAATTGATTTGATATTTGTATAGGGTTTTTCTTTCAGAGTAGATGGTGTAGTGACTTTTTTCTTTCTTTTGTCCTAACATTACTCCTACTACATAGTCACTTGCCTCACACATCAATTTAAACAAAAGTTCCCAATCTAGATCTTGAAGGATTGGCACAGTAGTTAGAGAACTCTTCTCCGTGTTGAAAGCTTTTGTGTATTCATCAATAAAATCAAACACAACATCTTTAACAAGGATATTGGACATATGTTTGAAATTATTGAGAAATATTTAATAAATCTCCTTCGGTATGTAGTGTGTCCAAGAAAGATTCTTACACTAGTTATGGACTGGGGAGGAGGGATCATAGATATGGATTCCACTTTGCTCAAGTCCACTTTGATTCTTTTTTTGGAGTACTTGTGACCCAACACAATTCCTTCATGTACCATTAAATGGCACTCACATGTTTCTTTTCCTCACGTACTTGAGAAAAAAATCTTTAAGAAACCATCATAATTTGTTCCATAAATGGAATAGTTATCCATAAAACTTCCATCATATTCTCTAAGAAATCCATGAACATGGAGATCATGCACCTTTGAAATGTTGCAGGTGTGTTGCATAGCCCAAATGGCATTCTCCTAAAGGAAGAAGCTCTGTAAATATAAGTAAATGTGGGTGTGTGGGAAACTTTGGAACGTTTGGGTATATAGGAACATCGTAGAATCCTAAATATCCATTAAGAAAATAGAAGTATGAATGATGAGTCAGTCACTCTAGAACTTGATCAATAAAAGGGGTAATGGAAAATGATATTTCATTGTTGGAAAAACTAATTTTATATAGTCGATGCACATCCTCTAGCTTGTGACTGTTATGTTTGTTACCTAATTACCATTTTGTCCTTTAACTACTATCACACCTCCTCTCTTGGGTACTACATGAATGGGACTTACCCATTTATTATCATTGATGTTATATATAATCCTCACCACATCTTGACGTTTTGAATTTGTTTTTTAAAACTTATCTTGAATTCTGATCGAGTTTCCTTTGAGGTTGGGCCATATGCTTTGCATCTACTTCTAGGTGGATCCCATGCATGCAATCAACAAGGCTCAAATCCCTAATATCTTCCATGTAATAGCAAATTGCTTTCCTTCTTACTTTGATTTCAGTTAGCAATTTTTCCTTTAGGTCTTCTATCAGGGTGGAGTTTAAGATCACTGGGCTTCTCTCTTCATCATCGATAAATCCATACTTCAAGCCTTCTAAGATCTGCTTCAGCTTTGGCTTGGGTTTTGGCACTTCTTTTTATTCAAGAGTATGTTCAAGTGAATCATGTTTCATTGTTTCTATGACCTCATCCTCTTCATCAATATATTCATCCTCTATTTGGTCCAAATAATCGAATAGTTCAACGACCTCTAGGTCTTATTTATTAGGATTAGAGTTATTCCAAGCTCTCATCAAAGGGTTAACACTAATATTTTGCTCCTAAACTTCCTTAGAACTAATACTAACTATCCATGAAGTAGACTGATCTAAATTATGAAGGTCCTCTCATAGAGTCCTAAATAGAAAAATTGATATGGTATTTTCCTACTCTTATGGTGATAATTTAAACATCAAAATTGATTAAAGCTTGCCTAGTAGAAAGGAATGGTTGTTCAAAAATCATGCATAATATCTATAACATCTATATCACATGGAATAAAGAAATTTTCAACACAAATGGAAATATCCTCTACTATACCAATAGGCTCATGAAGGATTGGTCATCAAGTTGAATGAGCATTTTGATCTGGACCATATTAGTAAGACCGATCTCTTTGTTATTGTGGGTGGCATCAAGCTAATGCTTGCTCCAAGATTAGCTAGCCCTTGTCTTACCTCATTGTCTCCCACATTGAACATAATAGTGAAGGTTATAGAGTCCTTATGTTTAGTCGGCGTTGTTTCTTGAACAAAGGCACTAGACATCTTGGCAAGTGTGATAGTTTCAGCTTCATCTTCATGCATTCTCTTTGTAATAAGATCTTTGAAGAAATTTGCCTAGTCAATATCTATTTGATGGCATCCCGAAAATGGATGTCTAGGTGCAAGCTCTTCATAAATTCTAAGAACTTTTCATACCTCTTTTTTAGATGAGCTTTTATCATATTCTTTGGGAAATGTATCCTCGATGCATAGTGGTCCCTATTGACTATGGCCTCTTCAGCTGCATCAAGCTTCTTCTTCTTCACTGTCTTCTTCCCTCTACCTTTTTCTTTTGAATTAACCTTCAAAGATAAAGTTTGGGTTCTTCCGATATTATGTTAGATTTAGATAGGAACTTAGTGACATGAGTGTTTCCTTGATTAGATTTGTTTTTTTATTCTTCTAGAACTTTGCCTGATCTGACCATAGCCATGTTTGTAGTATTAGTTGTTGAGGGCATCTTCCCCTATGGGTTCTTGATTAGCTCAGATTATTGAGCTAGCTATTGATCAATTTATTTGTTGTGGACTTCAATATCGACCATTTGTGTAGTGACTCCCCTATCTGGGATTTAATCATGTTCAGAAGAAAGGTTGGACATGTTCCTAGCAGATAGGGAGTGGTGTGACATCTTTAATGTGTGGAAAGTTAAAAATTATCATATTTGTAATTCTGATCATGGCCAGGTTTTTCTTTGGGCAGAAAGGAACAGACAAGTGGAGGATAGGGGAAAAAGCTTCAAATTTGAAACTCTATGGCTATCGTCACCTGAATGTAAGATGGTTATAGAACAGGCATGGAATGACAACCTGGGGTGTGGCCTTCTGTCACAGACTCGGGAGTGCGCGGAAAGGCTGAGTTCTTGGGTGGGGAAAAATTTGGAAATATAAAGAGGTGAATCCAAAGAACTAAAAAGAAACTTGTTCGGGCACAGAACAAACCCCCTTCACATGACATGGTCCAGGAATGCTCTCAATTAGCGAAAGAACTTCAGGAGCAGCTGTGTTTGGAGGAGATTTTTTTGCATGCTTGGGCACACACTATTGAGATGAGAGATGGCAACAAAAACACTCAGTACTTCCATCATAAACCAAGCCAAAGAAAAAGAAGGAACACCATTGATGAAATTTTCAAGGAGGACAACAGCTGGCAGACTGACCCATATGAGATAGAGGGGGTGATCATATCTTTCTTCACCTCTCTCTTCTCTACAACACATCCGGAAGAGATGGAGGAGTTTCTGGAGGGGATGCAAGGGGTCCTTCAGGAGAGCGACGTTGCACTCATGGAGCATACTCCTACAGAAGGTAAAATCTGGCAGGAAATTCAGAAAATGCATCCTAACAAAGCTCCTAGACTCGATGGCATGAAAGCAATTTTCTATCAGAAATATTGGGGAATCATAAAGAAGAGTTTAACTAACTTCATTGCGGTTTGGTGGAGAGGAGAGCTCAATTTAAATAAAATAAATGAGACAGATATTGTGCTTATACCAAAGATAGAGGCACTAGTTCATATTTCTAAGTACCGCCCTATAAGTCTGTGCAATGTTTCTTATAAAATCATAATGAAAGTTCTGGCCAATAGAATAAAACCACTTCTGAACAACATTATTTCTGAAAATCAGAGTGCCTTTATTGGAGGTAGGATGATAACTGATAATTCTATCATGGCGTATGATCTTTTCCATACTATGAAGCATAGGAAGAGGGGCAAGGAGGGACTGTTGGCTCTCAAGCTTGATATGAGTAAAATGTATGATAGAGTAGAATGGACCTTTATGGGAAGGGTGATGGAGAAGATGGGGTTTCCTTACAGGTGGAGGACCAAAGTTTATGAGTGCATGTCCAACATTTCACACACATTCGTCATTAATGACAAAAGGAGGGGATCTACAAGACCTACTAGAGGGCAGCGCCAAGGTGATCCTATATCCCGCTATCTCTTTCTTTTTTTGTGCTAAAGCTCTTTCTTTATGTCTTATCAAAGCAGCACAGATGAAGCGGATCCATGGCATCAAAGCATGTCGGATGGCTCCACGAGTTTCACACCTTTTTTTTGCTGATGATAGCATTGTGTTCACTAGAGCTACCTCAGAAGAATGCTCTATTTTAGCTAAAATTTTTAGCCAATATGAGAGGGCATTCAGACAGAAAATTAATTATGATAAGGCAGAGGTTTCCTTTAGTGGGACTGTAGAGGAAGAAAGAAGGGACACCATTAAAAGTATGTTTGGGGTTAGAGAGGTAGATAGACATGGGAAGTACATGGGACTCCCAACTACAATGGGGCGGTCCAAAAAGGTGGTCTTTGCTGTGATTAAAGATAGAGTTTGGAAAAAGCTATAGGGATGGAAGGAACAACTGTTGTCCAGGCTGGGGAAAGAAGTGTTCATTAAAGCAGTAATATAAGCCATACCTACATACCTTATGAACATTTTTAAGCTTCCAGAGGGACTGATTGATGAGATAGACTCGATGATAGCACGAATTTGGTGGAGAGTGAAGGAAGGAGAAAGAAAAATTCACTGGCTGAGTTGGGCGAGACTTTGTAGACCTAAGAAGTTCAGCGGAATGGGATTTCGAGATCTGACGACTTTCAATCAGGATTTACTGGCAAAGCAAGGGTGGCATATAGCTACTAATGAGGGGTCTTTGATCATCCGTATATTGAAGGAGAAATACTACCGACATACCACAGTATTCATGCAGCAGTGAGAGGTGCACCTAGCTACATGTGGAGGAGCATATGGGGGACCGTGTAGCTGGCTAGGTCTGAGTTTCTGTGGCGGGTGGGTACCAGGAGGAAGATTGATATCTACAAGGACAGATGGATCCCACAGCAGAGTGGGACGGTACATCGCTATCTTATGCATGGGTCGGTCACATACACCTTAGTTGCCGGATTGATGTATGAGGAAATGGGACAGTGGAACGAGACAACTTTGATAGATGTTTTCCCTCCCCACATACGTTCTATGATTCAGGCCATTCCCTTGAGAGGTAGAGAGTATGCTGACACACTTTGCTGGGATAGAGATAGTAGAGGAGAATTCACAGTCGCAGTGCATACTGACTTATGCGAATAGGAGAGGATTTGCAAGACGATATGGAAGAAGAAGACTAGAAAAGAGTGTGGATGCAATGTTGGCCTCCAAATCTCAAGCATTTCATATGGCGGGTGCTTAGAGACATCTTACCAACAAAGATGGCTCTTTTCAAGAAGCATGTCGTTCAGGGCAAACTTTGTCAACGTTGCAATACACATAAGGAGGATGTTGCATTCTCTACTACACTGTGTTTCTGCGGCCCCAATTTGGGCGTCGGGCCAGTTGTGTTGGCCGGACCAGACGGGCATGGACGTGAGGGAGTTTGTAAGGGAGTTGCAATGAGAGGATGATCTAAGCAGAAGAGATGAAGGTGCAACTCTACTTTGGGTAGCCTGGACAAAAAGGAACAAACATATCTTTGAACCACACAAGCCATACATTCCAGCACTCACTGCCAGTTTCCTCACACCGATAGCGGACTATGGACGATATTCATCAGCATTGCACACCAACGAACAATGGTAGGATAGTCTGGACATATGTAGTTGGAAACCTCCACCATCGGGGTGTTTCAAAATCAATGCGGATGTGAGTGTTCAACTTGGTGGTCGTGCATGTATTGGAGCTGTCATTAGGGACAACCTGGGAAACATCAAGGCTACTTACCAATGCCATCTGGACCATGCGTTCTTAGTGCTTAGTGAAGAGGGAATTGCAGTCCTACATGATATAACTAGCCTTAGACCTGGGTTTGAAGGATCTGATTGTTGAGACGGACAACGCTATGCTAGTACAAGTAGTGAATACATGTGTATGGGGAAGAGGGTATGAGGACATTGTGGTCTCAGATATCTTCCGCCTATCTTTGAGTCTCTTTTCTTTTCACTATCTTTTTGTACAAAGGCAAGGTAATGGGGTTTCCCATACTTTGGCCTCCCAATCTTGTTTCTTAGAAGATCCTTAGATGGTGTTAGAGGGTTTTGATGAAAACATTATAGCCCTTTCTCTTGTTGATTTTAAATAAATAAAAGCAACAGACGCCCTTTATCCAAAAAAAGACCTATATCCTATTCACCTATATGACTAGGAGAAGACCACTTCTACATGTCCCTATGGGACCTATGCTTTTATAAGAATTCCCTTTGGGCACTACAATGCATTGACTATGCATCAATGTTGTATGACAACCATTTTTACAAGACCAATAAAAACAATTATGGAAGTTTTCTTAGATGACTTCTCCATTTGTGGAGATTTATTTGACTCATACCTAATGCACCTCTATCTTATGCTCAAATGATATGAACAAGAAAATCTAGTGCTCAAATGGGAGAAATGTCATTTTAAGGTAAAGGAACACTCATGTTAGGGCACACAGTCGACAACTAAGGAATTGGGGTAGACAAGGATAAAATAGAAGTGATTGCCAATCTTTCTCCTCTGATTATAGTGAAAGAAGTTATATCCCACTTAGAGAACACATGATTTTATAGAAGATTCATCAAGGATTTTTCAAAGATAGCTAATACGATGATAAATCTATTTCTTAAATATATTGAAATATGCTTTGATAAAGAATACTTGAAGACTTTCAACAATCTAATCGAAGCTCTTATTGCAAATCCCTATCATTCACGTATCAAACTGTTATCAATCTTTTAATATTATGTGTGACACCAAATATTATGGTGTAGGATCTGTTTTGTATTAAGGCATAGATAAGAAACATCATGTTATCTACTACACATCTAAAACTCTAGATGAATCATAGAGAAATTATGAAACCACAGAGAAGATTTTCCTTGCAGTCGTGTTTGCTTCCGATACAGTCAGATAATACCTTGTGGGTACATAAGTTAAAGTTTATACTGATCATTTTGCAATATGATATCTATTGGCAAAGAAGGATGCAAAACCAAGATTGATCCAATGAATACTTATTCTATAAGAGTTGGATCAAGATATATTTGACAAAAATATTGAGAATGTATTTGTTGACCATTTGAGTTGCATTAACATACATGATGGATACATTGTCCTCCTCAATGACTCTCTACCAAAATGACCAACTCATGAAAGTATCATACACCTTCCCTTGGTATGTTGATTTTATTAACTCTCTTATTGTAGGTATTATTCACCCAGAGTGCACCAGAAACACAAGGAAGAAATTCATGCATGATATTAGACAATATTTTTGGGATGACTATACCATTTCAAATTATGTGTTTGTGGTCTCTACTGATGTTGCATTCCTGAGGAGGATGCCAAACCATCATTAAACAATGTCACTCAGGCTCCACTAGAGGCCATATGAGTTCTAACAAAGCTATACTAAAGGTCCTAAATGCATATTCTTTTGGCCGACAACATTCAATTATGCCTACATATTTATGTTATCTTCTTATAAATGTCAAATATATGGAAACATCACGACAAGAGACTAAATGCCCGTAAGGATCTGGAAAGAAGTTGAAATGCTTGATATGTGAGGTGTGGACTGCGTGGGTCCATTCCACTCTTCAGAAAACTTCTCTTACAATATCATCACAATAGAATATGTCTCAAAATGGGTAGATCCTTACCCAATGTGATAAGTGATTCAAAGCCTTCTATCAAGCTATTTAGGGACATTATCTTTCCTTGTTTTGAGTTTGTCAAATTGTCATGTTTGATGGAGCATCTGATTTCGTGGAAAGAAGTTTTGAAAATCTATTGTATAAATATGGTATGTATCATAAAGTGGCATCTCTATATCATCTACAAATAAGAAGACAATTAGAGGTATCTAATCAGAAAGTTAAGACCATTCTAGAGAAAACTATCAGTTGTAGTCTAAAGGACTGGTCCAAGAAAGTTAATGATGCTCTATGGGATTTTATAGAAGCATTTAAACACCTTTGAGCACAAACCCATTCCATATTATATTTGGAATTTCATGTCACCTCCCTTTCAACCTAGAACATAAAGATTGGTGGGAAATCAAGAAGCTTAATTTTGTTTTAAAGAAAAATAGCCAGAGTAGACTATTACAATAATAAGAGAATGAGGAGCTTAGATTGAATGCATAAGAATATGTATGAATTTGCAAAGAGAGAACAAACAAATGACATCATGGTCATTTAAAGAGGAAATACATACAAGTTAGAGATCAGGTTCTTCTTTAAAACCCACAACATGGACTTTTTATAGGTATACTCTGATTGTATTGCTCTGGGAAATATATTGTGAAGCATATATACCCAAATGGTGCTTTCATCCTTTGGATGGAAAAATAAGATGAGTTTTCTAAGATTATGTAAAACACTTTCTAATATATTTTACAAAGACATGCATGAACACCAAACTACCTCTCATCCTTTCAAAACCTAGTCAACTAGAGAATGGAATCAACATTTCAAGCCAAATATGTAAAACACAAGTTCTTATCGGGAGGCAACCACATCATTACCTCAGTTTTTTCTCTCTATTTTAAAATTAGATAATTTTTGGGTCAACTAATGACACACCACATAATGAAATCTTAAGTACTAGAAATTTCTTTTTAAATTTTAGATAGAGGAAACATTTTTTATAGGAACACAACCACATATAGTGGCCCAACTAGTACCATTCCCCCTCCAATTTAGATTTAGTGTTTGCTAGGGAATGAATACATTTCTAAGTTCAGGTGGAGGGTGGGTGGTATATATTACACTTTCCTCTACACCTATATATTTATGACCTTAGATTCCATCATTTCATCTTTGTGAAAGTTTCTCAATTTTTTTTACTTTAAAATAATTAAAGCCATTTTCTAGACAGCTTAGATGAAATATATATAATACATATGTATCATTCAACCCCCTTATTCAAAGATGCCTCAAAAGGACCAATTTTTTAAACTAACCAATTTCTAGACACTAACATATGTTTTCCATGAATCCCAAAATCATGTTTCATTGAAATAGATGGTAAGACTGAAAGGAATTGAGAGTGATCAAGCACATTCCCCCCTACCGAATTATGAATCAATTGCATTAAATGACCATGTGTTCCCTCCTTAAGTCATTATTTGAGTATAGTGGGATAAGGATAATAACTCAGTGCATTAAATTGTAGATCAAGCAACATGAATGACCTAACTTCTCTACCACACTTCTTCCTTCATCTTCTTATCTACCATTCATCAAAAAGATATAAAACACCATAAATGTTGCAAACCCTATGTTTGAAGTGTGAAACTCCCTTCTTTTTCTATCCTCTTTTTCCACACCCCTCACAATGTAAGAGGGTTGTACCACAAAAAAATACCAGTGTGTACAAGAAAATTGTTGCAATTAATATTCACACCAATGCAATGCAATATTAAGTTGGAGAGGAAAGATTTGCTTCTTCCTTCCATACCCGCATTCAATTCCTATTATACATATGTCCACAAGGAATACCTATAAATTATTACCATTATATTGACTTACATTTGTGTCAGATCAATTGCATACTTGTTGTTCAATGGGTCTCTCTGAATCGTCATGAAACTCTATAACATGCTTGATGCTAAAATGGTGGTAACTAGGTGTTGTTGGGAAATGAAATTGAAAACATAGATATAGAAAGATTTGTTCTTTGATCTTAAGAAGTTAGATATCTTGTCCATATACAGAGGTAAGGAAAACAACATGAAGGGAGGATGATGTATTGAAATGGATGAAGAGTATTAATTTGGTGATTGTTTCAAAATTTATGTTGCTTGAGGATGAACAATATTTATGTTTGGGGTGGTTTTATGAATGAATATTACTCACACCTTTATTAAAATTTAGCCCATTTTTACACCGAGATCTCTTAGTTTTCACTAGAAATATCTCTATTCGTCTTGATTTAGGTTTTTTCTTTTTTGTATGACACTTTACTTGACCCCTCTTGTAGATTTTGAGTCTTATACTTCCATAACAATGAGGCCTAGGGGACATGAAACCAAATTTGACAATTTCTAGATGGAAGGTTGATCAACATTTTTGGGTTCAGGACCACAACCAACATGTTGATTGACATTCTGATCAACATATTGATGGATTTGATTTTGCAATTAAGGTGGAATATTGATCCATTTCAATTTGAGCTAATTCATCGAGCTTCCAAGTAATCAACCTTAAAGTCACATCGGCCTTCATATCAATGGAACTATGCCATTTCTTAAAGTTCGACCAAAACCAAGCTTCAGCGATGGATATTCATGGTCGTGGAGCCAAATCTCTCAATGCAAAATTCAATCAACGTCCATAATCAAGCTACCAACCAATCAACCTTTGTTGATCGACCATCCATCCATCAACCTCAAGGTCAACTGCTAGATCTAGACTACCAAAAAAATCAATGATCAACCTACAACTACATGTCAATAAACCTCCAAGATAGATCTCAAGCAATGTACAAGTAATCGAGAACATACAAGCTTGATAATTGCAACCTATTGACCTTTGAAGTCCCAAATAGAGCTCCTCAACGATTTACCTATGACCTGGATCCTTAGCCATCAAGCAAAGGATCTTAACCTTCCATGTGGTAGAAATCTAGCTATAGACACCTACATACATAGTCCAATAAATACCAATCATACACCTATAGAGAGGATGATTAGATCGACTTTTTGTTCATGTTGGGTGATCAAAATCTCCAATGAGAGTGATCAATCCCTTAAGATTCTTGAGAAACTGACCTTCTAGTTTTTAGAGATAACCTCTCCAAACAAAAGAGCAATTGACCTCTGATAGTTTGACCACGGTTCATCGCTAGCAACTCAACATTGATCAACCTCCATGTGCTCGACCTATTAGTTAATCAGCCCTTAGTGATTGACCATTCCATGAGAAATCTACATCTCACTTAAATTGATCAACCTCATGGATGAGTTTCTATATACACGCCATCTTCAAATGAAAATGATCGACTTCGAGCCCAATAAGTCGATCGACCTGCCTTGATCGACCAGACAAACTGCGGCCTTCTTGTAGTGATGTTTGAGATTTCTCTCTTTACTTTTATTGGTTTTGAAAATATCAGTATGAGTATCAAGTATTCCTTTCATTGGGGTGTAGGGACAAGATGTGTTACCCATTTTGTGAAATTTTGTCTCACTATCTCTTAACTCGTATGACCCTAACGAATTCATTATTGATCATTTAATGCATTTTGTGGATTTACCACCCGTTCTACTTGATTTATTATGATCTTAGAATGAGAGGACTTCTATGTTTAAGAATTGAATATTGAGTAGATTTGGTTGATTCTCCGATAAGAACTTTGGATGGTATGTCTTCAAAGTAGTGAATATGGGTGTCAGAGAACAATTTATTACTCAAAATCTAACCTCTAAATGACTATAAAGTCAACGGCTGAAGGATCCAAGCAGTCATCCCTAGCATGGTTCATTAAAACATGAATTTGGAAGTGTAAAATATTAACATACAAGAAAGAATAACAAGCTGATCACATGAACATAACCTAAACAACTAAAAAGTAGTATTAAGCAACAATGTTTATTACATAGTTTACAATTACAAATGTTCAAATTATACAAGTCTGCTCATGTATACTAGGGATCTTACAACAAGTACATATGAATATAGATCACCAAGCCATCAACTCTCTATCCATCTTTGGACCTATGAAATATGTTGAAACAAGCGAGTCAACACATGAGGTGTTGGGTACAGGTCAGAAAGTTATATATATACATATATATATACATATATATATATATATATATATATATATATATATATATATTTGCATAACATGAAAATATTGCAAGAGTGAACGTACAAGAATAAGCAAGTTAACTTCATAGAAAAATGAGATCCAATGTTTATTTTATTTTACTCTAATTATACCAACAATATCAAGTACCAGTAGGGTGTCACAAAACAATTTATTACTCAAAATCCAACCTCCAAATGACCAGAAAGTCAATGGATGAAGGATCCAAGTGTCCATCCCTAGCATGGTTTATCAAAGCATGAATGTGGAAATGTATAATATTAACATACGTCAAAGAATAAAAAGCTAATCACACCAATATAATCTCAACAACTGAAAAGTAGTATTAAGCAACAATGTTTATTACATAGTTTCCAATTACAAATTTTAAAACTATACAAGTTTGCTCATGTACACTAGGGATGTTACAGTAAGTATATTTGGATATAGGTCACCAAGACATCAAATCTGTATCCATCTTTAGACCTGTAAAACATGTTGAAACAAGTGGATCAACACATCAGGTGTTGGGTACAAGGTAGAAAGTCACACACACACACACACACACAGATATATATATATATATATATATAAGATTTGCATAATTTGAAAATATTGCAAGAGTGAATGTATAAAAATAAACAAGTTAACTTGATATACAAATGAGATCCAATGTTTATTTTATTTTAATCCAATTATACCAATAATATCAAGTATCAATAGGCCTTTGACTAACTTCCCATCGGAAGAGTATGTAAGGGTGCTCAAGACTAGATAACCCCTTTCATAACTGAGGGAACTCAAGGACGTCACCAAGAGCTTGCCTTTATATCGAAATGGTCTACCCTATCTTGACATTTCAAGTAGGGTGCCCAACATTGTGTCCTTACCTTGAGAGTACAAGAAAGTGCACAAGGTTTGTATTATGGAGTTCCAATTTATGTGTGCAAGTTACAAAATCAATGAGACAAACATCAAATAAAATACTAGAGTACTACCTAGAAATATTTGAGCAAGTAAACTAGCATACATATGTATCACAATTCAAACAAGAAATCAATATTTACACCATTACTAAATCTCATACCTAAGGTCAAGATTCATAGCCTAATCTATTCATGATCTTCTAGCTACAAGCCACACTTGATTAAGCACAAGATTACATATATGCATCTAATTCTGATAATTAACCATAAATAGTTCTATTTTTAGGGGTTTGGCCAAATTATGTTTAGGGTTGGTTAATTACATGTCTTGTAAATTTATAATTATATAGGGTACATCATGAAGGTGTAGTTTAAATTTCTTTCCATTTTGATGTTCGATACATTTTATATGATTATTCTAAGATTTTTGTCACTTATGCTCATTTTAGAGTTAAAAACTCATAATAAAGCAACAAAAGGTCAACATTCAAGTCTTGATATTTAGTCAAGAGAGGTGGTTTAAAATATAAAGGTAGAGAAACTATGAATCAAAAGGATAGGTGAATGCTCTCCTAAGTCCAAAGTCATAAGGTACACCAATGTTTTCAACATCTAATCATACATTCAAATATCAACTTAATTGTGTTAGCATTTGAGTTCAATGTATGATTTAAATGGAACACACAAAACATGGGGATCCTAAGGTTTATATCATCTCTGATTGAGAGAGGAGGCATAATATATGGATACATATCCTGAAGTAGAGAATATGAGCATAATTCAAGTCACATATGCCACATAAGGGGTCAATTAAAGATGAAATAGAGTCACATGCATCATTGTATCACAAAATGGGTTCGCATTAGAAATTACTCACATGAATTCATTAATTTACTTGTCTGAAATATCTTGTAGGGTTTTATATACAAAAGGGTTCAAGTCATCATTTTATAGAAAGTATATTCAAGTATAGACATATATGGGGAACATACATGCATTGATTGGCATTGAGGAAAAACATAGAGAAAAGGGATTTGACAGATGATAACTATGTTAAATAGCAATACATTTTATTGATTAGTAAGATATCTATTTTTGATGTTTTACATTGAAACAATGTTAAAATATGTGTATCAAGAACTAATGCAAGGGAAAGGGGGAGTTACCTTTGATTTATGTAGATGTTTATGATCGTGGATAGCACATCCGACGGTCTCCCATGTACAATCCTTATTTGCATGATCACAAATGACATTGTTTTTTATCATTGATCATCCATCTTGGACTCTACTATGCTTACATCACCGCCCACCACCACTCACCCAAGTCCTTTGCTACGTCATGCTACTTGTGAGCTTGCATCTCTTTGAGCATCGTCGGGGTCACATGGTGCCAGGCTACGGAGCTCCAAACATTCTACCCCGACGCTGCCCATACCTCTGACATGGCCACACAAGGTAAGTGATGCCATCTTGTGCCTTTTAAAGGGTCAAGGGCAAAACCCTAGCACTCCCCACAAATGTAGGTGCCATGGATGAAAGTGGGAAATAATAGGAAGATGGAGGGTGTTTTAGGGTGGAAGAAAAAGGGGAAGGGATGGGAAAAGAGAGTGGGAAGAGAAACTAATATTTTGGGACTCTCATTTGCTCGAAATAGTCGAGGATTAGATCTAATTGGAGCAACCTCATCGGGTACATTGTAGCGCTGCTACAATGGCCATGACTGGAGGAAGGGGATAACCTCCTAGACATTGGATCATTTGGATCAAACTGTGGGATTAGATCTGACGATCAAGATTGACCCAAACAAATACAAAGAGAAGAGAAGGTGGCTCCAACCCAATTGGGTCACACATGTCCATATGGCCCAATTAGGGTAAAAAAACTAAATCAAAGATAACTCAAAGATTAAAATAGTAAAGTTCAAATAATCATATCTTGGGATATGATGGTTGGATTGTGGTGATTTTTGCATCGTTAGACAGAATTAAAATCTCTACACCTTGAAATATATTTTCAACCAAGGTGAAAACATAATGACATTTAAATTATCTTACAAGATGGTGGCATGTTAAGAAATGGTGCATGGTTCAAAATGTTGATTATTGTCACATTTAGTGAAATTGAACATTGATGGGCCCAAATTAATACCATCATGCTCCAACTATCTAATCGACTTCAAAAGAAATTATAATGATGGTTAATGATAGAGAAAGAGTACAATAGAGGAGAGAGAGAGACATTAGGATATCACAAATGATCTACAAGTAACAAGACTTTAAGGTTACAATGATATTCGCTAATGCAATTTCTTATGCTGAAACAGGAAATTGGCATAGATCCAATTAGACCTTCATAAAAGTTTTATATGAAATGATTGTACAAGCCAGAGTATTGGGGTGAAACTTGATTCCACTCTAGTGTATTCTATCATTAAAGTAGAAACAATTTGTAATCATCTTTTACTTTCTTACAATTACTTTTAATCAACCCAATCAAGTCTTGGTTTTGAATACTAGTCTAAATACAACTTTATACTTACTTGCAAGGTTTTTTAAAAGGTGACCGATGGGATCCGATCCTCAATTTCTACTTGTGGATTGGTTATTATTGCACTTTTTTTAGGTAAAAATTTGGGGATTTCTTTGTGCCAACCCGCCATGCTAAATGAGATCATTCAAAACCAAATCACCGAAAAAATGCTCATGAATCATGACCAAAAAGGTATAGAATAAAACCAAATTAAATTCCAAACATGTTAAAGGAAGCATTTGCACATCATTCAAACTTCACAGATATATATATATATATATATATATACATACATACATATATATATACCAATACTTTTACATAACTTTTTTTAAGCCCTGGGTTGTTTGAGGTGTACCACTCAAACTACTAGCTGACCACAACAAAGTCAAAAGCAACCCATATAAGACCTAGGAAGTCTGGTATCCTAAGATCTCTTCCCCTTGGCCAGTATGTGTAACAACCATAGTGGCACATCGATCTAACTACTAAAAATATCCACATCCTCTATGGGCACTAGAAACCAGTGTATAAAACCTCATATTCGAGTTACGAACACAGTCACTCTCGATCACTTCCACATGAGAGATGACCTTGACCGCCCTCCAAACCTTAGAATTAAGGTGAGTGGGATATACAATCCCTGCACCCACGTATAGTCAATAGTTACGACTCTGAGCTCCTTTCAGATTACTCATTTCACTATCTAGAAATTTCTAACACTAGAATACCTCTACAGACTTAAGACACTATATGATTAAGTTGTCACTTGGTTAATTAAGCTAGTTAACTATTTTTTGACTGCATCAATCAAGTTACATACAAATGCCAATAAGATTCTTATAGAAGTGATTGGGATTTATAACTTTAGAAGATATAAAATTTAATAAAATACTTCCATAACACTCATTCACAGAGAAAATAATTTACCTTGGTCATGAAATTTTGACCACTAGCTAGACTATATCAAGGCATAAGTATCACTATGATCAAAACAATATTGATCCATGTAATAACATCATCAACACTCCTTGAACAAGTTACCCTCTTCATTAGGGTTTTGTCCATCCACTATATATGTCACCATAATGGTAGCTAGAATAAATATAACCACCTATATTAACTTTTGTATAATAGGGTTCAATGTGTGGGTATCAAAACAACACTTATGTGACATGTTTAGGAGTCATCGAACCTATTGTCCATCCACTATGTACGTCACCACACTATGTACATCACCATAATGGTAGATAGAAGAAATAGTTAATCATCACAATAATTTTCAAAAAGTCTAAACTACAACTGACAAGCTTGGATCATCATTTTGTTATTCAAAACAACACATATAAAGGTCATCCTTCTACATTATGTAGATTTCAAGACCAAAATAAAGACATGCATGTAGATAGAAGGCAAAAAATGCATTCAGGGTTAAATGAATCTCTTAGTAGAGAGAAGAAGATTGAACTTCAAGATGGAACTCTAAAAATAAGCAACAAAGTGTCAATCTTGATCGACCAAAACTTCCAACAACACCTCCAATTACCTCCAACAGGGTGAAACTTGAGTAAAGAAGTTGAAAAGAGAGTTCTCAACCCACATGCACATGATTCTAGCAAAGAAACACCATGAAAAATCCATATAACTCAGACGATAAGGAAGGGGAGTGAAGAACAGTAAGAAAATGGGTAAAACAGTAAGAAATTTACACAAAAGAAGCAAGTAAAACAATCAACATCTTGAGGTTTGAACAAAGATCCTCGATCCTTGGGCACACATCCAAGAAAGGCATGAGATTTCCATCCTCAAAGAATCCTCATCGACCACCTCTCTCTATAAATTCTCATAAGGCTAGAACTGAAGCTTCACCAAAGATAATGAAAAAGATGAGGAGGAGAGGGGTATATATAGGGATGACACAAAATTCTTGTCGGGAAGAATGTTCGTCGGTATAGGTCTCGTCAAGAACCTAGAATTCATTGGACAGAGAACCCATTAGTTGATCTTCACCGACCACTAGAATTCCATCGATCATCCCATCAAAGACACCATCATTCAACAAGTCATAAAACCCATCAGGAACTACTAATCCATCAGACGTCGAAAGTTCATCAATCACTAAGACGTAAAAGGTCATCAAAAGGAAATGATCACCAAAAATCAATCAACCTCTAGAAAACAACAAGAGCTACTGAGAATCCATTGATCTTGAATAAACATTAAGGGTCACTGAGAAGCCATTGACAGCAAACCATTACACTATCATGTCACTTAACTTATGTAAATCCACAAAAATGACTCAAAAGCATCTAAAGGTCAAGTAGAATTATAAAAGTCTATGTACACCATGAAGCAACTCATGCAAGTATCAGTATTATGTTCATATCACCCAAAAAGGATTATATACATAAAGGACCACAAATTACAAGAATTATGTATCTTGAGCAAACGAAGTCTATTTTGATTCCAATTTTAAGAAAAGTTTTATCATCCAGAGAGACATCACAAACCAAAGTGAAATTTCAAGATTAAGCATCAAATTTATCCAATCATGCCAAAAAAATTATGTTTATAGGTTAAGTAGGGTTACAAGCCTTGCAACCTCTCTGTAGGTGAATTTCCTTCATTTAGTATAAATATATCACATCACACCATGTGTTATATTCCATTGATGACTACAATTCTAACATTGTCTTGATGCCACCAACAACATACTCTACCATAAATGATGCTCACCATAAAATAATCTATATCTCACTAACATGGTCAATGATGTAAAATTGATAAATGTATATTTATCCCTTTTATTTATATATTTTTGATATTTGTTTAGGATTATTTTGTTATTTATTATCTTAGTTTTATAATTAATTGTTTTTTAATCTTTAATTGGAGTTTTAATTCTATTTTCTTGGGTTTTGTAGGAAAATTATACAATTTACAGCAGTCCTGAAATTCATATATACCCTCCACCAAAAGTGACATAACTCTTGCATTCGAACTCCAAATTGAGTGCACAAGTATTCATTGGAAAGGGAATTTAATTTCCTAAAATCAAAATCCTATTATTTGGACGGCGTTTGTGCTTTTAATAGGATAGAAATACGTTCGAAATCACTACTGTGAGAATCTGCATTAAAGGGAGTTACATGGTCAAGATAATTAAAGACAATAAACTTTTGATTTGACCAGATCCAGAAAATTCAAAAATTGGTCTCGTTCTCTTTTTCCCCTTCTTTTGAGGGCATCATACCCCCTCCCCCTCCTATAAAAGGAGGGACTCTTCACTTGTAAAAGCATTCCATTCTTCATTCTATTTCATCCCATTTTTAGTTGTAGACCACATCTTGTATAATGTTGGATCTCATTTTAGTTTGCATTTCTTCTGGTCTTATTATGTCTGAGTAAATCTCTCTAAGGAATAGAAGTAACCCCTTATCCCGGTTCTATTCAATATAATAAATTATATTCCTCCATCGAACAAATGTCTTCTCTCTATTTCTTTATGGTTATTTGGATGATCTGATATATTCTTATGGAGTGATATGACTGTGGATCTCTGTAAGAATGAAACAATAGTCCCTTAATTGCGATTATCATCTTTTCGTCTACTTAATCTTATTCTTATTATAATCCTTGGTGACGTGACCATCTGAGTCTTGGGTTTGAACGCCGGTTTGAATTCACATGCTTTTTGATATGACCGTGGATAATGGCATGTTGGACGGTTGGGCAATGATCCATGAACGCCGGGACCAACGGGTTCACGAGAAGTCTGACCCTTGTGAGTTTGTCCGTAAGGACATGTAACCATAAGGCCCTAATTTGATCCTTGGAGTTTATAATTTTATTAGTTGAATAGGAACGTGGTTTTGGTGGTAATCTTCTGGACCCCAGATCTTTATTTCTTGATTAGTTAAATTTTATTTCAGTACTTTTATTTTTGTTCTTAGTATTAACAACTCTCTCAAATCGGGATTTAATTCTTGTACTTGCAATCAGATTTAGATTTCGACTTTTCTTTTCTTCCGTCCCTTGGATCGATACCTATCTATACTAAGTTGACTTGTTGTTCGCAACAAGTTGACAACCGGGTTAGAAGGTTAAACTCTAGGACTTTTCCTAGTGATTGTTGCGTGTACAACGACGCACATCAATTTGGCACCGTTGCCGGGGACGGCACAGTTGTTTTTTAGATCTGGTTGCCTGTATATCTTATATAATCCTTGTTCATATTCTCTAACTTTCATAACTTTAGTATTTTTTATAATTTCTTTTAGATTTTTTAATTTCTTTTTGCCTTCCGAGCACAATTTCGGAAGTGTATCTCCTCTTTCTGCTGAGTTTCCATTCCAGCAGTACTGCTTTCTAGTTATTTTTTTGTAATTTTAGTTTATTTTTTAAAAAATTTAGATTTATAATTTTTAGTTCTCTTTATAATTTTTGACTAACCTTTTATCTCGTAATCTTTCTTCTCTCGTTCATTGATTGACATATCTTTCAGGAATTTTTCTTTTCAAATGGAGTGGGCATCCCAATATCCCCCACAATGTTATTATTGTGGTCTTTACCACCATACATCTCTTGCCTGTCCGACTCTACCCCATGATTATAATAGCACCCCTTTTAATTGCGAGCCCTTTCATCCTGGTGGATACAATGTGAATCCACATTTTTCTGATAACCATTATGGGGAACCTTGCTATCCATATTCTAATGGGGAGATGATCAACAAAATTTTGTGGGGTGTAACCAACAAAACCTTGGGGGTTATGAACATGTTTATGAAACTCAATGTAATCCTCAACAAGAAGAGAAACTTAAGTCCCTAGAGAATATGGCAGTAAAACTCCTAACTAGCCAAACCTTATTGGCCACCTTACTAGAAGCCCAAACCCAAAATATAGATTGTTCAAATATATTTCCTCATGAATTGGTGACACCTTATAATATTGAATCTTCCTACCAAGATGGACGCAATGGAAATTACAATCCACCATCTTCTGGAGATTATTATGAGGAGCAATGCCATCCAAAACAATATGAGGAGTACTATGGCCAAGGACACTATGGGGAGTGTGGTGAGGATGACAAAAATTTTGGGGTGTATAAATCCTATGGTGAAATGCAAATTGATCTTGAACTGGAAGAGAGACTTAAGGCCCTAGAAAAGATGGTAGCAGAAGCACAAGAAAAACTTGAATCCAGTCAAGCCATGTTCGCTACCTTTCTAGAGGATCAATCACAAAGTCCCCCTATAGAGCTTGAGCAACCCAAGATGGTTCTTCCTGATGATGATGATCCTTATTTTGTGTCATATATGTCAGATCCTGAAGAAATAGAACAAACCATGGTGACATATTTTGTGTGTGATGAGGACGTTGGTATCCCTATCTTTCCTTTAGAGACTCTATTACTTGAATATGAAATGTCAAAGCAGAAGAGTCATTCTGAAGATCCAACAACTCCTCCCATCCTCAACATAAATCTGAATGATACCATAGACCAATACCCTTCTTTTGAGTCTATTTTGGAAAATGAGAATCTAACCCCCTTTATGATTCTTCCCGAGCCGTCACAGCCAATTTCCATCCCACACATGGCTGATCTAGAAGGAGAGATACCACCATTAGAAGAAGCCCACACACCCCCTTCTATTGTTTGCAAGGAAGACATCATCATCCCTCCTAAATACTTGGGGAACCCTTGTACAAAAAAATTAGAGACATATGTTACATCAACAATGAAACTTACCAAACCTAATGTTGATGGCATTAATTTTAAAGAGAAACAAAACACTTTTGTAAATGATTTTAATTTTTTTGTATTAGCATCAATTCTCCCAAATGCAGGTCATCATGATGGTGGAAAACCTAAACCAGATCCTCCACCCCACTCAGTTCATCATGCTCTACTGGCATTACTAGTCGGGTACTCGTCAACCTCCCCTTATCCACATCCATCTTCAACACTTCCCTTGCTATCGAAGGAAGATCTATGGATATTATTGGAGGAAATGCGAGGTGAAAGAAAATATGAGCACCCCACTGAGCTTCTACAACTACCCTATCATAGGATACATTATGAAGCTCTTCAGATAAAGGTCCCAACTCTCATACACATCCCCTTCAGCTGGACATTTTTTGAGCTACATGGGCCACCTGGAAATCCTCGCTCTTCTCTTCCCTCCATCTCGGGTTTTGATTTTGCTCGGGACGAGCAATAATCTAAGTCCGGGGTGGAGGTGGGTGGTATGTTTCTATTCCACCCCCTTATCTTTTTTTTTATTCTTGCATTATTTCTACCTTTTTTTGTTTTGCATATAGTTACTTTGTTCATGACCATTATCTAGTCGGCCATGTTTTTATTTCTTTTGTTACAAAATGGCCTTTATCTAGTCGGCCAATATGAATAACTGTTTATCATTGTACCCCTTTGAATTTAGTAAATCTTTTGCAAAAATTGTTAAAATTGCCATGTCTGAAATCACCATGTCACCTAAGATCCCAAAATAGCATCACTCCTTGGAAAAGTTGGCAAGCTGTATGGAATCAATCAAAACCAAACACAAATTTTCTCTATTTTTAAAATGTTGATTAACTTGATATAAATCTTGTATAATGTGATTGACATGAATGTTCTTTCTGATGTAATGACACTTTAAAAAAAATGTATGAAGTTATAAGCACAAGGACACCTTTTGTTTCCCCCTTATTTTCTTTCTGAAAAAAAGAGAAGCAAAGAATCACCACCAGAAAAAAATCAAGTCCGGGGTGGTATGCTTCCCATATAAAAAATTCTATACCCCACAAAGGGGCGTACCATCAAAAGATGTCAAAAGTACACATTAAAAAAAATTGTGACCAATGTAGCCACAACTCCATAAATTTAAATCCCAAGTCGAATAGAGGAGGCATAAAAAAAATTCATCACTTCCTTCTTTGTTTTCACACCCCCTAATTCCATCTTGTTCTTGTGCAATAACTCACAAAAAAAAATACATTTATAAAAATGAGAGTGTCAAAGCAAAAGTAAGATGAAGCATGTTTTTCTACAAAATCTTGATTTAAAACCAAGATATGATATTTGTTTTTAATAGGGAATATAGAATTTTGTGTTTTGTGGTTTTAGGAGATTGGGTTTCTTGGCCAAATTTGGAGGTAAGGAATAAAGTGATGTTACAAGGGTGAGGATAGACATGTTGTTAGTATAAATTGGAATAATTTGTGATTTTATTTGTTTGAGGACAAACAAAGATTCAAGTCCGGTGTATTTTGATAAATGTATATTTATCCCTTTTATTTATATATTTTTGATATTTGTTTAGGATTATTTTGTTATTTATTCTCTTAGTTTCATAATTAATTGTGTTTTATCTTTAATTGGAGTTTTAATTCTATTTTCTTGGGTTTTGTAGGAAAATTATACAATTTGCAGCAGTCCTAAAATTCATATATACCCTCCACCAAAAGTGACATAACTCTTGCATTCGAACTCCAAATTGAGTGCACAAGTATTCATTGGAAAGGGAATTTAATTTCCTAAAATAAAATCCTATTAGTTGGATGGAGTTTGTGCTTTTAATGGGAGAGAAATATGTTCGAAATCACTGCTGCGAGAATCTGCATTAAAGGGAGTTACATGGTCAAGATAATTAAAGACAATCAACTTTCGATTTGACCAGATCCAGAAAATTCAAAAATTGGTCTCCCTCTCTTTTTTTCCCTCTTTTGAGGGCATCCTACCCCATCCCCCTCCTATAAAAGGAGGGACTCTTCACTTGTAAAAGCATTCCATTCTTCATTCTATTTCATCCAATTTTTAGTTGTAGACCACATCTTGTATAATGTTGGATCTCATTTTAGTTTGCATTTCTTTTGTTCTTGTTATGTCTGAGTAAATCTCTCTGGGGAATAGAAGTAGCCCCTTAGCCCAGTTCTATTCAATATAATCAATTATATTCTTCCATCGAACAAATGTTTTCCCTTTATTTCTTTGTGGTTATTTGGATGATCTGATATATTCTTATGGAGTGATATGATCGTGGATCTCTGTAAGAATGAAACAATAGTCCCTTAATTGTGATTATCATCTTTTCGTCTACTTAATCTTATTCTTGTTATAATCCTTGGTGACGCGACCACATGAGCCTTGGGTTTGAATGCCGGTTTGAATTCACATGCTTTTTTATATGACCGTGGATAATGGCATGTTGGACGGTTGGGCAATGATCTGTGAATGTCGGGACCAACGGTTCACGGAAGTCCGACACTTGTGAGTTTGTCCGTAAGGACATGTAACCACAAGGTACTAATTTGATCCTTGGAGTTTATAATTTGATTAGTTGAATAGGAACGTAGTTTTGGTGGTAATCTTCCGAACCCCAGATCTTTATTTCTTGATTAGTTAAATTTTATTTCAGCACTTTTATTTTTGTTCTTAGTATTAACAACTCTCTCAAATTGGGATTTAATTCTTGTACTTGCAATCGGATTTAGATTTCAACTTTTCTTTTCTGCTGTCCCTTGGATCGATACCTATCTATACTAAGTTGACTTGTTGTTCACAACAAGTTGACAACCGGGTTAGAAGTTTAAACTCTAGGACTTTTCTTAGTGATTGTTGCGTGTACAATGACGCGCATAAAAAATCAAGGGACTCATTCTTCCACAATTATGTGGAAGTTGTAGTACTATTATTGTGGATCTTAATGCATTACATACCTTTGGGAGCCAAAATGGAAACGATCACCTTTTAACAACTTACAACCCAAAGGAGTAATCATTGTAAATTTTACTAGAAACAACTAGGAAATGATTTCCAAGGAAGATCACACCAACAACTACAAAGGTATGCTCCAAAGTTTGAAGAAAAGATGCTTTATCATGTCAAATAACTTAATGATTTAAAAAGACATGTGTCCAACATTGAAAATACAATTAAATGATTGGAGAAAAGGTTGGATCAGTTTTCCTTATTAGTATCCTAATGTGAGGAAGGGAGACTCCCTTTTGAAAGCATGATAAATCCTGATAAATTGGAAGTGCAACTATTCTCTAAAATATGCAACAACAACAAAAGCTCTATGGACTGAAAATGCATGAGTAACACCACCAAATTCCTCAAAGGTAGAATCATCAACAATAGAAGCATGACCTTCATAATTATCATGAAAAAGTCATAGGAGTGATGACGTGGATGAGTGGGAAAGTGATTGAGAGCAAATAAAAAATTGAGAAGTTAAATAGATACCATAGTGTAATACTGTGACCACTGATGAGCTATTTACTGACCAATAGAATGATGATACCATGACATAGTTAGCCAATAATATTGTGATTGCACCATATGTTCATGTTTAGAATGTTATCATATGAGAAAGATGACAATGAGATTCCATTCCCTAATTCTTTAAAAGAACGATAACCTTGTAGTGAAATAAGAAGTACAAATAGGATGAGGTTTAGAATTTCAACATGTGCAAAATAATAACACATTCACAAATCCATTATGAAAATTCATTCATATGTTAAATACTCAAGTACAAGTGTACATTGAATATAAGATCCACTATGAGAATGCGACAGAGGGTAAAAATCAAGGAGAAAATAGATTTCCATTTTCCAACATTTATATCCTACAAAGATAAAGGACTCAGTGCCCCCACTATAAAGTTCTACATTTGTGGGAACCATATTGAGCAACAATCTCTAGTTCACTCTCATTTCATTTTTTATTTAACTTTGCATCACATTTATGTTAATATTGGTATAGGGAAACTAGATCCCTCAAATTCACCCTACAATTGGGAGGTTGACATGTGAAAATTCTTTGAGGACTAGTTGGTATGTTCTCGTGGTGATTGGTGATTACACTACTAGAATCTTTCCTCCAATTGATTGTTTTACATATGAAACATGAGAGTAGGAAGACTTCCATAATCTTGGGAATATCATTCTTAGGTACATCCTATGTGGTAATCCATGTGATGATCGGCACTACGTATGGTACTTGCATGCATATGATTTTTTTTAATTATAAATTCAAAGCATCCTCACGACCCTAAGTCACTATTGCAAGAGAAGAAGATTTGTACTTTATTGATTTTCACAAATATACATTGGATAAATGTCTTTTGGAATTATTGAGATGAATTCAAAAATCAAATGACTTGAGAATTTATTTAGTTTCTAGAAGATCCATTAGATGCGTAGTAAGAAGAATATGTCAGAACAATGACTTCTAGTGAAATCCTCCTATTTTTATATTGAATGCACTCAAACCATACATTGGGGATCCTATCATACTAGAGATCAAAATATACATGAGAGTTCCAAGTATGCATTTCTTGGTCAAAATGATAACTCCCATTGATCATTTCCCATGTTTTCTCTATTGGATAAAAAATTGTCCTAGTTGATGTGCTCATTTTGAACATGAAGTTCATCGGGTGGTACATAGTTGGTTTGAATAGAGAGGTTCCTTCCATTTTGTGGACCACATCTATCTAGATGAATACACTCGCCCATCCTAATAAGTAGAAGTGATAAAGATACTCGATGATGGTAGTATTCACCCAATTTCTAACAACATTTGGTCGAGTTCAATACAAGTCATTCCAAAAAAAAGGGTGGTATCCCTATTACTTTCAATTTATGCAAAATGAATTCACAATAATATTTCAATCTATGTGGAGCATGTGCATAGACAATTGAAAAACTTAATTTGTAGAAAAATAAGGACTATTTTCATTGCCATTCATTGATAAAATCTTTGAAAGGCATGTGAATCAAATCTTAATTTGTTTTCTTGATGGTTACTCTAGATACATCCAAGTGGATATGCACTCCTTAGATCAAGAGAAGTTCACTCTCACATTCCCAACAATAACATTTTCTATATAGAAGGATGACTTTTGATAATAAAACTCACAACCACCTTTCAAAATGTGTCACCCCAATTATTTTAATTTACTCGACTAATATTTATATGTATTCATGAATGAATTCTCATTTTTTAAAAGAACTTTGATGATTACAAATCCATTATTAAAATAGTACCATGTTGGGGATTATTTCTCTCAATGCTTGAGCCATCTCAAAATTGTTATTCAGAGATGAGTGAACGGGAACAATGCTCGGTCATAGGAGAATATATATTTCATGGTTCCCTTTAGGATTATTTTTGGTAGTGAGTTGTCTAAGACCGATATTAAGGCTATATAAGCTTTAGTGATTTGATTTTGATTTTGCACATTCCTGCTACTATGTGAAATGTCCATTCCTTCCTATGGCATGATATATATTACCATAATTTTATCAAGGATATATCCAAGATTTATTGACCTAGGTTCCAATAATAGAAAAACATGTCTGATTCGATCTTAATGAAATTGTATGAAAACTTTTAGAGAATTAAAATTCAAGTTGCATTATTATCTTGTTATTCAAACCCTAGAATTGTCTCGGAAATTTGATATAATGATATATGGAACATATATGGATGTGATGAATGTTCTCAATGGAAAAATTGGCATTATTCCACACACCAATAACCATTTAAGTTAAACATTAATGTAGCTCACAAAAACTGCACCGCCATAGAGAAGAATATTCTTGTCATAGTTTTCTCTAGGTCATTCCTATGTCTTGCTAACCTAGGGGATAGTACAAGAAAATCAAAGTGTTATGAAATACTTCATAACATAGATATAATCAAATATCCAAATAATTAAATGAACTCATTTATTACTAGAGTTTGAATAGCACATTGTTGACAAGAAGGGTTCTAAAATTGTTTCTTCCAAACACTTGTCCAGAATTGATAGTCCCTTCTTTTGAGACACTGAAGTCAAAAGAAACCAACACTAATAAATATGGATGATAGTGAACACCACTTGAAGCACATGATGCATATTTCAATGTTCTTCACTAGTTATTGTGTCCTCGACACATGAAATAGTTGAAGAGAGTACACGACTATATGATTCCTCCAAGAACTATATTTGGTATGATCCAAATATGTTCAAATATTTCTCCATTTAGCTTATAAGATGTATCAAAAAATGAGAAAATAGATATCCACATCAAATGTTTCTCCAATGCAGGTTGGCAGATTAAAATGTAAAGATGACTAGGTCTAAAGTATTTCAATGTGGTTTTCATTTATCATTCCTCTTTGAGAATTTAAAGCTTTTGCACAACATGTGAGAAATGGAAAACTTGTGGTATAGTCACCCAAAGGGACATGTTCCTCAATAACCAATCATAGTGATAGAAGTATTAATGTTTTTGGAATAGGCTTCACATGTTTGTGTCCCCCTTGATTGGATCTATATACATCTTTATGGGAGATATTATGTATCCAAATGATATAGGTTCTTCCACCATGAACCAATGATCACAAGGTGGTTTGTGAATTTATTATCTAGTTTCTTTATCCAATATGGAGTTCCAAGGAAAATAATTACATATGAAACAAATCATTCCCTTCATCATTGTTTTGAGATTCTATTGAAACTCGACAGTGTGAATCATAAAGTGGAAACTTAATATCATCTAGAAATAAGTGACCAAGCTAAACTTACAAAAGATTAATGCTAATATGGAGGAAATAATGTGACTGGACTAGAAGGATTGGCCAAAAAGTTTCAATGATGCCTCATGAACCTACTTGACCATGTATAAAGCCTCAGTTGACCGAACTTGTTTAAATTTGATATGCTTAATGAGTTTTTAGTTGTTTTGGATGTTGTAATACAAATATATGTGCACATTTATGACAACAAGACACATATATGTGTACAAGGGATATCTAAAGGAAATTTTAGCTCAACTAGATTGATGATGAAAGGAATTGACCTTATCTTTGAAATAATAGTAAATAAATAATGAAGTTCTTTCATGAATAGTTGATCAAGAAGAAGAAATTTGAGCTGAGGAAATGAGTCTGTCATAATTCAAAATTGAAATCCTTTTTGAGCAAGTTTACATCAAGATGGGGATGAATCATGACAAGTCATAGACAGATATCCATATGGAGTCATGATAATCTAAGAAAATGAGAAGAGAAATGTGTTTATGGTAAATGGTATGAGGACAACTCAAACAAGAAAGAAGATGTTTGAGAAGAAAGTTCTCACAACATGGATGATAAAATTTAGAAATCTTGGGAGGTATCACATATGTTTGTTAACTTTAGATAGCCTAACACTCTGTACATTTTTTTGAATTTCCACAAAAATATTTTACATACATTTTTGAATAAATTCTTTTTGGTATTGTTCTGATTGGTGAATACGATTTGGGTGGTGGTTCACTCGTCCACTAAAGAAAAGTTCAGATATTTCAAGTTGAAATGAGAAAATCCAAAGAATGAGCCAAAATGACCATTTTCCACAAAACAACTATAGTAAGTAAGGATATTTTAAGAAAAACATTGAAGTAAAGAATTCATTCTTGTGAGATACAATACACATTTGTGGGTATAAAAATAGTCGTGGTCCATCAAAACCAAAATTACTATTTATCCATAAAACATTTATGGTACCTTAAGGGGACTATAAGAACATATGATAATTTTTAAAGAAACAAAAACCTTTAATAAGAGCCAAAAAAGGGACATGTTGGCCACCACCCAAATGGGATTTGGGGGAAACCACAATTCTTGTTCCTATTAATCGAAGACTACTTCAATATGAAATAAGGGATCAAACCCTCACCCACCCCCTCATTCACAAAAAACATAACGCCCATAGAAATCTATAGGAACACCAATTCTCTAAAATCAACCATATTGACCCAAGAAAGATGCAAGATGCTTCCCCAAGTATTCCTCAACACTCTCCATCGATTTATGGTATGATTGGCAAATGCTATTATACCATTCAATTTTATTTATTACCCAAAACCCCCTCTTAGAAGTCTATCTTCTTAAAAGTTCTTTGATTATCTTCCAAGGTGGAGAAGGCTTATAAAGGCATTCTAAATTTAGCCAAAGCATCATTACCTACTCTGCTTGCCCTAAGAGGGCATTCACCTAAACCCAGTCATCCATGGTGCCACTAGAAATTCCTAATCTGAAGTCTTCATACATTGAACATTATATTGAAGATCTCAAGTTTAGTGTGATTGTATCATAGGAATAAGTAGACATGAACTATGACAAGTTACACAAAATGCTTGAGGAATCTAAAGTGCAATAATCTTGTTTTTTCCCTCAACATGGGAGACACAATGTCACTATGCGTCACATAAAGAAAAGGAAGACAAAATCCACCCCAAATTTGGCGACAAAACACATTTTAGTTGAGGTTGAAGGACCAGACTCTAAGGAATGACAACAATTTATAGTTATCTCACATTACATGTCATGTAGTCTCTAACAATTTTAACTATGAAACAACCAAAGAGACAAAGTATGATTATTGTGAGATTAAGAATGAGGGTAAAATAAGGGTCCATCTAGAGGTCGAACAACATGAGGTGATGTGTAAAGTTTCATTAGTTGGAATCCCACCCATGAAAAACCATCATATCATAAGTAGGGCAATTCATGAAAGGTTTGTCAAGAAAACTTAACATCACAACACACACTCGCAGTAGGATAATGCATACTTTATATGTATACTAGGATATGTGTGATCAGTTTATGAAGATGGTACTTGACCAGATGACCATGTTGGTGTAAACTATGTAAACCCATATTACCATGACCATGTTTTGTACAGATGAAAGACAAATGAGGGTGAACATTCCATCTAGTTTAAAATATTTAGAAAACAACATGGGTCAACTATCATGGATAGATGGATCTTCACACTTTAGGATCCCAAGACCTCCTTGGAGTGTGACTCCTCACTATTTTGATATTGGTAGAACTGTCTGTAAAGCTTCTTTATCTGTCATTGTCTTATTTGTAAGAAATTTTCATTGCCAAAGTTTTTTCTCAAACTTGTAAACTTTTTGGACCTCATAGAACATGATACTCTCGTTTTATATTATTCCAAAATTTCTAGTTTCAAAGAGGTTTTTTTTATTTTTTGTCCCAATTTCTTATATGTGCTTGTTAATCACACCCCTCAACTTCTTCATCCCCTAATTTAATGGAAGGAAAGATTGTATGTGCTCTTGTCCACCCCATGCACCAAATAGGAGGTCAATTGAATTGAGAAAGAAAGACCAATATATCTATGGGATTGGTTACTAGAAGGAAACATGGATTTAGGGTTTTGATTCATTATATTATATTAGAAGATTCGGTGCATGCAAACTCGAAAAAGAACGTCCACATGAGTGATTACCCTATTATTTCCATGGAAATCATTCTTCATTAGGGGTATGAAAGTCCATTCCACCTAATTCGTTCAACTTATTATTGGTTTTTGAGGATTTTGAAATGATCTATATGGATTCTTATTCATCTTGATTTTGTTGCTTGATATGCATGACTTGATTTATTTCCTTAGGTTTATGTCAATGGATATTAATCCTAAATTTGTGTCAAACTTTATAGTAGGAAGATTAAGACCTTGGTTTGGAACTTGGATTTGACAAAGGGCATGTTTCTATTAAATATTAGGTGTGTAAATATCTCTATTTATTTGGGTATTCTAAAGAATAATCTAATCCTAGTTCCTTCATCATGAGGGAAATACCCTAATTTTTCACCATTTATGAGTATTTCATGAATCATTCATGACACCATCTGATTTCTATCTTGTACCTAAAATATATGATTCACTTATTTAGGCGACTTTGTTGATCCTAACATGATATGATTGGATGCTCTCATCCATTTCATACTTCAAATTGATTGGAAGTAACGTCCACTCTTGCCTTCTCTATCTAGTGCTAGATTTATTTATCTCACAACTATCATCTATAAATAGTGGTTTACTCTAGGTTTTGGGACCCAATGTACAACCATATATATTGGTTCATGGTGATCTCTTATACCTAGGTGCTATCACCTACTTTACATACATGAATAGGGTATTCATGTACTCTCATCTACTTCCAATGGATTTGAGAGTGATGATTCTCTAACCTCACAATTATATGATCATAATATTGTTAAATATTATACATAAAGTGATTTGTAATAATTTCTTTTTGTGAGTTACTTTTTTTACTATATCTCAATTTATTTGATATCACTTCTCTTTGACACATTTTCACCTTTGATCATCTTTTGGTACAAATGCCTACTCGTTCTTATTATTACAAATGCATCACATATGTATACATTCTCTTGAATGGAACAATTATCTTGTTGCACTCAATTCTTTATTGCCTAATACTTTATGAATTAATGAACATGACAATATTGTACTTACAAATATTTAGTTTTGGGTGTTCTCCCCAAAACCCGTTATGTGTATCTCTCCCAGTGAATACCTTTATATAAGTTCACTTTATACCTTTCCCTTATGGTATGCCGCCCATATGGGTGAGGAACAATGTTGCAATTGGAAAAATGTGCTAGTTTTATTTGTTTCTACTATGATTTGGCATTTCTTGCATCATATTTTAGAACGAAAAATGCATGATTCCCTTCATACATCTTTGATGTGTTTCAATTGTATGTGGTTTTAATTCTTACGTTCTTACCACTTGTTACATTTGGTTAGTAGAAAACCTTGAAAACCCACAACCACTAATTTTATAAACTTTGTGCATTAAATCCTCACATGCAAGAATTATTACTACTTGTTGAAGGAAATTGAACCATGCCACAAATTCAGTATGAACTGTGTTGCATGAATTTCATTATTCTTTGTATGATCTCATGCACAATATGGTATATGAATGTTGTAATGACCCCACCCCTTACTAACCCCCAACTAAGGAATACCAAGAAGCTAGATCCGGTATCCCAAAACAAGATCGATGGTTTTACAAATAATAAAAAATAATTAAAAAAATTTACAACAGACAAAGCTTAAAATAGGATTTTTTTTACCTTTCACATACCTTTCAAAATTAGGAGTTTGGAACTTTACCTAAAGTAGAGTTCTATCTAAATAAATTATCCAATCTTTATTTAGCTTTATTCTTTAAATATCACTTTAATCATTTGTCCACTTTCAAGTATTCCTAAAATGTCAACAAAAAATGTCAGTTAGTATACAATGGTATGTGGTGGCAACCAAAATCTTGCACATATATAGTAACAACATATTCACGTCAAATATTTATTACCAATCAAAGATTATGGTTTCATTATAACTTTGCAACTATTTTTACCCATACTCTGGTATACCCTCTCTTAGGGTTTAGTCCTTGCAATGGACATTAGGCTAACTTCTCCATCTTGAGCTCGGTACCTTGTGGGTCACCTCTCTAGGTGCCATGTAGTCTTCCCATCCAGGGCTTGACAACTAATGACCTTCCCTCCTGGGCTTGTCTCTCATCATAAATCATAAATCCAGATGTGGTATGCAGGTTTGGGCAAGTCATAAGTATCATATGGTGATAACTATAGTCACTTTATAGATTGCAGGAATTAAATTTCATCCAAGCATTTAATTTCAAGCAACTGGTAAAACCTTAGAAATCTTCGGGAAACTAAAGCGAGTAATCATAAATATAAATATATACCTGATTACGAGTAAAAAAGAAGCAAGATATCCAAATCCAACTAGATGTCCAATCAAGCAACCCTTGATCCTAAAAACATGTATAACATCTAATTATTACAATCACACCCCAAATAACTCCTTATTGACTTGGGACTCCTTTCTATGATTTCTAATCCTTATTAGGATTCATTAAGGCTTCTTAGATATATTTCTCAATCTTTATCCTTTTAAGGTCAACAAACCCTAAAATAACTTTTCTATGCATCAAAACCCTAATTACTCAAATGATCTTAATTAAAGTTCCTTTATCCTCAATTTGTTTTAGGATCATCATATCTCTGTCTTACACCTGGATTTTCGAAATAAAAACTATTAAAATTCATATTTACCTAAATTAGGATTTCTAAGCCCATTAATGTACTTCATATACCTGAAACCCTAAATTAAGCCAATTATGCAAAAATGTCATCTTTTTATATCTAAGTCTTCCTTTTATTAACAACATGTTAATATTGGCTCAAATTATCCAGAGAACATCATTAAATCCAATTATCATCAAATCTTAGGGTTTTTCATCAATAAAACCATCAAAGATGACAAGTTTATATACTTTAATTGCAAGCTAATTTAGACTTCAATTATATTTTTATTGCAATCTTCATATTTTTTGATTAATTTTCATATAAAACTCATTGCAATCTGAGTTACCAATAATTTTTTATGATTTTTATACAATAAACACTAATCAAAACAATCATAGGGGGACACGTCACAAAATATCTTTGCTTATTTGGACCACGTGGGCTCGGTGAGGCCAATAGGCTTCTGCCTCTGTGGCAGCCCACGCTTACATGGCTGGGTCTGATTTAAGGAACAAAAGAGACAAAAGAACATGATGGTCCATACCTTGTTGCGTAACCCTCAGGGGTAAAGATGTAAATGTGTTGCCCATCATCTTCAACCTTTATGCCTCCCTGCTTCACAAGCCAACAACCATAGATGGTCAACTCCAAAGTTGACACCGTGCTACCCTCATCCTTTGCACCAGGTAAAGGTTTTGCAACCTCCGTCACACTCCTCCGAAGCCAACCGTGGCCTCAATTGCCCCGAGGGCAGTCAGAGACGAGCGAATGACTCCCTGACACTTAGGAGAGGTCCTCACAATGACATGTGCAACAAACATGATATCTAGAGGAATTAAGAGTGCAAACTTGCTCACGGCACTCAGTTGAAGCCATCCACACAAAAAGCCATCTCGGTGGAAGTCTAGGGCCTCATATATATACTCACCCATCCCTACGACTGAGAAGCCCTTGCAACCCAATTTGGGAAAAAGTCTAAGAGGTAATGAAACCCAGAGCAACCTGGGGTAAATCCACTCGGATTGATCCTGTGAATCTGTTGCAAGCATTTCCTAATTCGGATGTGTTTTGGCATGTAAGAATTTCGATCGGGAAAATATTTGTTACTGTTCTCTGCTTCCATTTCCTATTCGGGGTAGAAGATGATCTTAGGATAATCGGATCACCATCCAACCCATCACTATTTTAAATGACACATGCATGGGCTGGGTCTAAGATCTAGATATCGATTTTAAATGTAACAAATCACACATTAAACCATTGATCTATACACTTTAGGGAAACTCAATAAATTTATCTCTTACCCCCTTTATCCAAATAACCCCAAATTTTAAAGGTAAGTCTATAATGACTTAAACTACTTGTGTGTCAAGTTTGGGACTCAAATTCGAAAGTATGAGAGACATTTCTTCATATAGAATTTATCACTTAATAAGGCATATTTTATTCATATTATCTCTCTCTTACTCTTTTATTTCCTTTATTTGGATTCCTTTTCCCATTAGAAACCATGTGGACTCAAAATCTAATCAGTAAAGGTCATCCATACCACTTTCTAGAGAATCCCATATAATTCTCACCATTATCCTTATTTCTTTTACCTTATTAATATTATGGGATTTCTTTTGTCTTTTCATCCCTTTTTATCATATTGGACTCATTAACTCATTATGATCCATAAAATTACTCATTTAAAGAAAATATTGCAAAACAAATCCATTCATTCACATAAATCATACAATTTACATACATGTACATCTTATTGGAAAATTGCATTTCAATCAATAAAAACCCAAAAAATGGGGTTGTAACATCCTTACCCTCTTATAGGAATTTTTCCCTCAAAATTCCACCAAACAAGAAAGCGATTCAGGATAAGACTTTTCCATGCCATCTTCAGCTCTCATGTGGTTTCATCCTCTCCATGGTGCTTCCAAAGAACCTTTACCATCTTTATACTTTACTCCTGAGCTCTCCCACCTTGGTATCTTGTACACTCATAAGTGACTCATGGTAAGTCAGTCTCCCTTAGAGTTTAATAGGTTCAATGCTCGACACATGGCTCGGGTACCTCACATAGTGCTATAGATTGGGTACATGGAACACATCATACATCATATCATCTTTAGGGGGATAAGGATTACAAACAAAAAGAAGCTTCAGCAATCTATTCTAAAATCTCAAACAGACCCATGTATCAGGGACTCAACTTTCCTCTATTCTTAGCTATAGCTTGGAAGGTTTGGATTTTCAAAAACACAAGCTTACCCACATGAAATACAAGTCAGTCTACTTTGTATTAGCACACGACTCTTGTCGATCCTGGGCTTTCTTTAGCCATTTCTCGATCAAAGCAATTTCGTCATCATACACTGTGGTTTCTCAACTTCCACAAGGTCCTCTGACCGACATCACCATAGTGAATTGGTGACCAATACGGCCTCCCATAAAGATCTTCATACATCCTGATACTGGCTCTCGTAGATGTTATAACAAACAAACTCAGCTAGGGGCAGGTACTGCTCCCATGATTCACCCTAAACGAGCACATATGCTCTCATTAGACCTTCTAACATCTCGGTCATACTCTCTTGATTGTCCATTAAGGGGGTGATATGATATACTAAACCTCAATCTAGCATCGAGGTCTTGATGTACCTACTTCCACAACATGGACGTGAACTTAAGGACATGCTCAAGAATATTCAAACTCAGATAACTATGTAGTTGAACTCTCTCTCTCTCTCTATATATATATATATATATGTGTGTGTGTGTGTGTGTATAGCTCAACTAGATCTTTCATACTAGTAGTGGTTCCTAAGGAAAGGACATGTTCTGACATGGAAAGGTGATATATAAAACTCCTATTGCATCATGACCTCTCTCGATCCACGGGAGACTCACCACTATGTCTATGGTGATCTGCTCTCATTCCACTCTAGAGTTTTCAAACCTCTATAGAAATCTACTGGGTTACTGATGTTCAGCCTTCACCTTCTGGCATGCGCAACATCTGGCCATATATGCCTCTATATACTACTTCCTTCCAGGCCTCTAAGGTACCACTGCGAATCTTAACCAACTTGGTAATAACATGATGTACTTAAATCATGAGCTTCTTCCATGACATGATTCCTCAAGGGTGAATCCTTAGAAATGTTAAAACACTCAAGTAGTAGGTTTCACCCTACTCTTCCTGAGAGGGTGCATTTGTGGTTCCCTTAACAAACCTTTCATCTCATTAAGCTCTAGGCTAACTAAGAAACCACTAACTCAACCAATGGGTCTAGTTGTATCTAGATGTTATCCACACAGGTCTAGTCTTCTAACAGTTGTAGGGTCCACCTAGCAACCACTCCCAGCCTTCTCCACTGGCTAAACAAGACAGCTACAAACCTAAGCTATTTCCTATTGCGAGCATATGTTACTACATTAGTCTCCTTGTGTGCTAGATGATGGTGAAGACATAATCCCTCAAATACTCTACTCATCATCTTTGTCCCTGGTTTAGGTCTATCCGTGTTAGTAAACTTTGAGCTCTTACTTCCATCATCTCGATTACCAAACCCAAATCTGTGACTCATAGATTCCCAACTACTCTAGATAGGTACGTCCTCATATGATGATTACCTTTGTTCATTTACACCTTCATACCATCTATTCAAAATACTCTCAAAAGGGTGTACTACTTATTCCATCCTTCATTATCATAGAAAGTTTTCAACTCATATCACCTTTATGCATTTTTTCCTATCTCTCACACCCATAACAAGATGAAATAAGCATTTGGTTGTAGTACAAATATAGAGTTCATCCAGTTCCAAGAGTAGAGATGGTGCATCACACATCGCCATTACACTTTCCAGTCTAAGTTGAAACATACTTCACATGACTCCACACCATGCATATCTCGATTCTATATTTACACCCATGGGAAGGCTTTCCCCATCACCTTTGGGTCTTAAGATCACTCCTATATACAATCCATAGTCATTTCTTCAAGGTCGCTAGGGTGTCAGTACTTTTGGGGTGATCTTACCCTTATGCATCTAGGGAGTGCCTCTCACATTTACCCCTTAGGCCAAATGAACTCAGGATGGTTGCCAACCTCCTAATCCATGGGCCTTGGATAAAGGTAGTTATTACCTATAGACCCTATGGTCTTATGCATTCAAGGAACAAACAACTCCTACTTCCACCAGTCTTATCCCTACTTGACCTTAGTGACTTAGAATTCAATCGTAGCTCATGGCTCCTTTGTTGACGCTCAAGCATATTTCATCCTTGAATCCTCACTTGCATCCTCACCATCTCTCTAGGCACTCCTAGTTAACCTTACATCCCTTCATGGGAATCATGGCGACCTACCTATCTCGGTCTGGCCCCATACATGTTACCTACATGGAAACACATCCTCATGTCCCTTACAGATGACTGTACATGGGTCTATAGATTCATGCTCATACTATGTGCTCTTATACCTAGCTCATCAAATTCTTATAAGTGACCTTTCATGGTTACCTCAAACCCAACCAAGAGTTGGTGCTCACCCCAACATGAAGGGTCCCTTTCTAGGACATGAGAAAGGTATCGCTTGATAGTAACAAAGGTCACAAAACGTCCTTGCATCCAAAACATGTATCATCATGTATATGCATAGCTCCTATATGGATACCCATGCACATGGCTAGCAATAAGAAAACCTATTAAACCATTCTAAGTCCCTTGGTATGTCATGCTTGTTCATTATTCCTCAAGGTTGGACCAATATCATACATGCATATGTCACCGACTTGTGAGTGGTTCATCAACCATATACCTCAGTTCAAGTGGGTTTTCCTTTTCTTCTAATACATGGGGGTGCCATGCTTACTTCCTATGAACCCAATTAGCCTCATGAGCATCATGTTCACCAGGTATGGCTACCTCCCCTCTTTGGTCTAGAAATTCTAGGTTCACCTCTTATGCATCAACTATCCAATTGCATGCTCATCTGTTCAAACATGAACCACACCTATACAAGATATGGCATATACTTCCTAACAGTCTTCCACTCGAACAACCCTTAGAGTCCTACACAGGGACAACCAAATGGGTACAAGGTCTCACAACTTGTTACCAAACGATACCTCTTCAGGGTCCATGGAATTATCTAGTCCTACACCTATAAGGTAGGCACTCATATCATCAATATGTTTGTTCAGGAAGCCTCTTTATCTTTTCTAGGGTTTGGTTCATCTAAAGGCACCTAAGGTATGACAACCTCTAAAGGTCATGCATGAAGAAACTCCATACACCTACTCAGGGCCATCTATTCTAGGCCATATCATACCAAACCTTCGTATGGTTCCTCATATCTCAGAGGCTAGGCCTCCAACCTCATTCATCTGGTCTCACTCTTTCTTGAGCTAACCCTATAACTTAGCTTAAAACTAAAGGAACTTAAAATACACATCTATCATTACATGTATGGAACATACCATCACAACTTATGTCCAGCAAAGATCATCACAAAGATCTGTGTTTATATCTTTTAGTATGCTTATCTCATAACTAACATGCATAACCCCTCTTTCTTAGGACTAAATCATGTTAGCAACCTTGATGTCAATCAATCCTATGTAGGTGCATGCCTATATATATATATATATATATATATACATATATGCTCGTTAGGGTTCCTATACGGTCACCACCAACCTTCTCAATGAGGGAGCTATCCCTCACCCTTAACAGGCACGACCTACCCAAGGTCGGGTCACCGAAAGGCACTTGGGGTCAAACAACCACACTCATCTATGTTTCTCATGCATACTCAAAGCCTCTATGTAAAGCATGTATGTCTAACCCACATACTTGCATGCATGGAAAACTACGGTATCCAACTCATTGTGTTCTCTCTTTCTTTAAATATTGCATAAGGTTTTAGGATGTGCATCATGCTCAGAGGATACATTAGGTCTCTTCCTCTTCCTGGAGGCTTCTTCCTCCAAGGATATCCCTCTTCTCTCCATCCTACGAGATCCTCTAACCTAAGCATTCTCATGAGGGCATGTCAACACAGGCCATGCAACCTAAGGATGTAACTAATCTCAGTATAAGTTTCAACAGTTAGACTTATGTCCATGACATCTTTCTTACATGCTTTTTATTATTTGGTGGAGGATTCCTTAATCCGTAGTACTCTTAACCCTTAAACTCAGGAGGAGGTGAAGAGAGAGAGAACCCTAATCTCTTACAGTCTCTTTATGAAAAGGGTAGTGAAGGGATGAAAACATATGAGAAGACCTAGAGGTATCTTATTTCAAGTCGAATCCTCATATTTTGGCTAGGCTATCACACAGATTCTGGGAGTCCTCATAAACTAACTAGTGGGGTGAAGGAAAATCTTGCTAGTCCCCGGATTGTGATCCTTTTCCAGACACCTCCATCTTTGGAAAGTCCTCTAATAACTCCTTTGGGCTCTAAAGTGTTTGTAAAATTTAACAATTATTAAAGATTAGATGGAAAATCATGCTCTAATACCAATTGTAATGACCCCACCACTCGGTAACCCCCAATTAAGGAATACTAAGAAGATAGAACCGCTATCCCAAAACATGATCAATGGTTTTGCAATTAATAAAAAATAATTAATAAATTTTACCACAGACTAAGCTTAAAAAGGATATTTTTTTTACCTTTCACATACCTTTCAAAATTAGGAGTTTGGAACTTTACCCAAAGTAGAGTTCTATCTAACTAAATCCTCCAATCTTTATTTCACTTTATTCTTCAAATATCACTTTAATTGTTTGTCCACTTTTAAGTATTCCTAAAACGCAGTCAAACAAAATGTCGGTCAGTATAAAGATTATATTGGTATGTGGTGGAAACCAAAATCTTGCACATATATTGTAATAACATATTCACATCAAATATTTATTATGAATCAAAGATTATATTTTCATTATAACTTCTCAACAATTTTTACCCATCCTATGGTATACCCTCTCTTAGGGTTTAGTCCTTGCAATGGACAATAGGCTACCTTCTCCATCCTGATCTTGGTACCTTGTGGGTCCCCTCTCTAGGTGCCTTGTAGTCTTACCATATAGGGCTTAACCACTTATGACCTTCCCTCCTGGGCTTGGTCTCTCATAATAGATCATAAACCCAGAGGTGGTATGTAGGTTTGGGCAAGTCATAAGTATTATACAGTGATAACCATAGTCACTTTATAGATTGCAAGAATTAAAGTTCGTCCAAGCATTAAATTTCAAGAAATCAGTAAAACCTTGAGAAATCAATGTGAAACTAAAGAGAGTAATCATAAATATAACCACATACCTAATTAGGAGTAAAAAAGAAGTAAGAAATCCAAGTCCTACTAGATGTCCAATAAAGCAAGCTAAGCAACCAAACCAAGCAACCCTTGATCTTAAAAACATGTATAACATATATTTGTTACCATCACATCCCAAACAACTCCTTATTGACTTGGGACTCCTTTTTATGGTTTCTATGCCTTATGAGGATTCATTAGGATTTCTTAGATATATTTCTCAATCTTTATACTTTTTAGGTCAACAAACCCTAAAACAACTTTTTTATGCTTCAAAATCCAAATTACTCAAATTATCTACATTAAAGTTCCTTTATTCTCAATTTATCTTAGGATCATCATATCTCTATCTTATACATATATTTTTGAAATAAAAACCACTAAAAGTCATATTCACCTAAATTAGGGTTTCTAAGCCCATTAATGTGCTTCATATATCTAAAACTCTAAATTAAGACAATTATGCACAAATGTCATCTTTTTATATGCAAATCTTCCTTTTATTTACAACAAGTTAATATTGGCTTAAATTATCTAGAGAACATCATTAATTATAGTTATCATCAAATCTTAGGGATTTTCATCAATAAAACCATTAAAATAACAAATTTATATACTTTTCGAATTTCAAGTAGATTTAGACTTCAATTATATTTTTATTGCACTCTACATGTTTTTTATCAATTTTCATATATGACTCATTGCAATCTAAGTTACCAATAATTTGTTATGATTTTTATACGATAAACACTAATCAAACAATTCAGAGGGGGACACATCACAAAATATCTTTTATTATTTGGACCACGTGGGCTTGGCGAGACCACTAGGCTTCCTCCTCCAGGGTGGCCCACACTTACATGGATGGGTCCGGGTTAAGGAACAAAAGAGACAAAAGGACATGATGGTCCTTACCTTGCTGTGTAACCATTAGGGGTAAAGATGTAAATGTGCCGCCCATCATATTCAACCTTTGTGTCTCTCTACTTCACAAGCCAGCTATAGCAGATGGTCAACTCCATAGTTGACTATGCGCTACCCTCATCCTTTACACCAGAGGAAGGTTTAGCAACCTCTTTCACACTCCGCTAAAGCCAACCGTGACCTCAATTGCCCTAAAGGCGGTTGGAGATGAGAGTATGACTCTCTGACACTCTGGTGAGGTCCTCACAATGACAGGTGCAACAAAGATGATATCTAGAGGAATTGAGAGTGCAAACTCACTCGCGAAACTCGTCCGAAGCCATCAGTACAAAAAGCCATCTCAGAGGGAGTCTAGGGCCTCATATATATACTCACCCATCCCTGTGACTGAGAAGCCCTTGCATCCCGATTCAGGAAAAAGTCCTAGAGGTAACGAAACACAGAAACTTGGGGTAGATCAACTCAGATTGATCCCCCAAATATGTTGGAAGCATTTCCTAATTAGAATGTGTTTTGGCTCACAAGAATTTCGATCAGGAAAATCCTTATTATTGTTCTCTAATTTTGTTTCCTATTCAGGGTAGAATACGATCTTAGGATCATTCGATCACCATCCAATAGTCACTGTTTTACATGACACGTGCGTGGGCTGGGCCTAAGTTCTAGATTTTGATTTTAAATGTGACAAATCACACATTAAACCATTAATCTATACACTTTATGGAAACTCAATAAATTCATATCTATTCTCCCCTTTATCCAAATAATTCCAAATTTTAAGGGTAAGTCTACAACGTCTTAAACTACCTTTGTGCAAAGTTTGGGACTCAAATTCAAAAGTATGAGAGACGTTTCTTCATATTCAAGTTATCACTTAATAAGGCATATTTTAATCATATTTTCTCTCGCTTACTCTTTTATTTCCTTTATCTTGATTCCTTTTACCATTAGAAATCATGTGGATTTGAAATCTAATCAATAAAGGTCATCCATACCACTTTTTAGAGAATCCCACATAATTCTCACCATTATCCTTATTTCTTTTACCTTATTAACATTATGGGATTTCTTTTGTCTTTTCTTCCCTTTTTATCATATTGGAATCACTAACTCATTAGGATCCATGAAATTACTCTTTTAAAGGAACTATTGCAAAAGAAATCCATTCATTCACATAAATCATACAATTTCCATACATGTATATCTTATTGAAAAAAATGTATTTTAATCAATATAAACCCAAAAATTGGGGTTGTAACAAATGTGCCTCAATTGAAATTGATAGGCACTGACTCTATCCTAGTTTCATAAATGTTTACATGACCTCCATGATTATTTCTCAAAAATGATTTGTTCTTAGTTTCCAGTTTGATCAGTGACCAAATGAGGTTGTGAGCAACTTATTGATTTCATAAAGATTATAAGATAATATTATTTTTATTTATAGAATTTCATTAATATTTATATCTAATTCTATTAGAAAATTGGTCATTTTAAGAGTATGTTTTTCATGAATGTAAGCAATATTTGCTGATAAAACAATGACACATCTCAGTAAGGCATAGGTTCCCAAAATACTACACATTGTGTTTCTAAGATCTACATTGCAATTAATGAAAATGTTTATGGAATGAAAAAATATGAATGAAAATTGCATCAAAGAGTCTGTATCCAACATGCCTAATGGCAATCTCCTTACACATTTTGAGGTAACCATCCTAAACTAAATATCTTGGTGGTTCCCTAGTAGTTACTTAGCTTTAAGAAAGATGAGCATTCTTATCATTCACATTAAATACAATTTCAATCCTTACCAAACAATTGTACTAGGTAGTTCATATTCCACTGAGCTTCTAACACCTAACCTAAATAACCAGGTCAGTATGAGTGTCCAATTAGTATTGACTCACTAATTTAGGCTCCCAGACATGTCATTCTTATGACATAATGTAAGTTAGTAGTATTAAGGTCCCCGAGCCTTACATTAAGTCTTACACAGTAAGCCATCAACCCTTGCTAAGTGACTTACACATGGGTAGTAGAACTTATGGGATTGTAGGATGAAATAATAAAGTGAATCAATATGTTGACAGGTTACGTGTTCAAATATGTTTGAAACTTCATTCCTACTTGTGTTTGCATATGAGTGATAATAAGTGTTGCAATGATTGTAGTTATTTGTTTTATTATTCTCATTTTGTTTAGACTGCAACTTTGGGATTTCCAAAATTGCCTACCTAAACACTAAATTGTGTACTATATTCTAGCACACATTTCCCTTCTCTATAAAAAAATCTCAAAGGCTCTCTTTGATTTTTTGTGAAAAATATATTACTCATTGAGAGTATATCTCACACTCTTTATTGAAGAAATAATTAGGAAGTCCCTTTTTCCAAGATGTTCTTTAAGAATGCATACGGTATGACTACCCTTTTTAGTGAATCATGGTGTTGCTTCTTATATGATGTCATTTTAGTTTGGTCTCATACATATTTTGGGAGGTATGATGAGTGAGATCGAGATAATTTTTGTAGAATTGTTCTTCTCATTGTTTATGTACACTCTTTCTATTATAAAAAGGTTTGAATTAGATAAAAGTTTGGGATATACATAAATTCTAATAAGTTTGCTATTGCAAATACTAGCTTGTTGTTTAGTAAATAAGAAAAAATAGGTCAATCGATTTCATGATTAAAGGATGTTTAGAGGAGTTTTCAGTCGTTTCAAACTGGCATGCCATACCTTGAATTAGATGTTGTGGTCCCCTCACTTAACTATGTCAAAGTCTTTTATTAGCCAAAATATTACAAAATATTCATCATAGAAATTCTAAGATTGCACAGTCAATCAACTTAAAAAATGATAAAACTAGAGAAGCTGACACACATATTACATTTGACAAAAAACATATTGTGCACAATGTTGTTTTCACTTGAAAATAACAAGTAATGATTTCGGGTGTTCCCAAAACAACTATAAATAACTCTTTATAGATGTTTTTATCTAGAAAAACATCGATAATTTTGGTTACATATGTACACATTTTCTCTTATAATCCAACAAGTATCACATAGTAAAAAAACGTCATAGTAATAGTACTAGTTAAAATTAGAAGCATTACAAGCTTTACGATTGTAAGTAATTGTAGTAGATTTGTATTAAAATGAAGTACTACAATAATACCTAATGTAATATAATGGAAATAAACAAACAAAGTATGAAGTGATAATTTCCCGTAGTGATCAAATAATATACTATATTAACCAACCTTTAAGATGAAATTAAGTCATTCCTAGTCTAGATCACAATGTATGCGTTATTCCGTTCCAAATATTATTCTCCAGATCCAAGTTTTTGAAAAATTGAACATAATTTATAATATATTACAAGAATTGTTTTAGTATATGGTGATATTCAAAGAGTGAGACTCAAAGGGGATTCATTCATTACTTATCTGAGGAATAAACACATCCAAGCTAAACCCACTAATATGTACGATAAAAATGATGAAAATTTAGTATCTTAAGTATGATATATCAAACAATGTCTTTATGTAGCAATGAAAGAAATAACTAACCCAACCAATTTCTCATTACATAATTTCTTACCTCAAGGATGGTATCAAAAAAAGATAACCGTACATCTAAATATTATAGAGGACCAATGTAGAGGGAAACCTTGTCATCTCACTCTTTCCTTCAATAATCATATTTATAGTTAAAGGTCCTCTTATGTCATCATTCTCTACAACACATAGATTTGGGCGGTTCGGGAACAAATTTGAGAGGAGTGAACCAAAGGTATATGTAAAAAGCTATTGATTATGTGCATAATAAAATGTTTGTATATCACATGATAGGTAAGTAAAAAGAGGACGTTCCCATGCAAGAGGGGGCAATTGGTATATAAGTAAGTTCAATATAACGTAAAGAGCATGAGGAATCTATGAATAAAAGTAATAAGAGATCATGTAGTGTTTTTCAATTAATCAATCCATAATCTTACAAACAACAAAATTTTATGTTTTTAAAATAGACCAAAGGTAGATGTGGTAGGGCCAAGATACAATTAGATCTTTGGCAAATACTTGGGTTAAAAGTCATACCCTGGGCAGAAAGACATGCCCCTTTATATACACAAAGGGTAGAAAGATACATCCAAACATAAAGATACACTAGTACAGAACTGACCTTTAGTGTTGGTTAATTAAGGCTTTTGGCGTCGGTTTCAAAGCGACACCCAAGTGGGCGCCGCTAAAAGTAGAAATCTTCAGCGCCGATTTCAACACCGACGCCATAACCCTTCCTGCCACTAATAAATCGTGCTAGTAAGGGCACAATCAGTGTCAGTTTTTACGGACAACCGACACTATATCCCTCTAAAAGATGTCAGCTTTATATTAACAACTGATACCATAACCCTTCCCTCCACACAATAGGCGTCGGTTTTCATAGACAACCGACACTATATCCCTATGCCTACCACGGTCGTGCTACCTAGCCACCACGGCCGTGCATGGCATAATAGGCATCAGTTTTTACCTATAACCGACGTCATCTAGGGATAAAGATGTCAGTTTTATACAAATAACTTATGTCTATGCGTTTTGTTGTCAGTTTTGTACTAATAACCGACACTTATGTTCTGATTTTTTTTCTTATCAGTTTACAGGCTTAATGTATGGCTAGTCAGTAGGATGCAGAACCTACAGTTTAGTTCTGAACTGTAGGTTTACAACATCCATTGATATCAGCCAACAGCAGGCTACAAACCTGCAAAATTAACAAGATGGACAATATTATATATGGATCATGTGATTCACACATATGTATAAGTACATTTAATTCATATTATTTTTCATCACACACATGTAAAAATTAGTATTTATATTTCAAATTTCCTCCATTTTCACACACATTCAGTACATGCAGTTCCATTCATTTCATCTCTTTTCACATTCAGACACATGTAGAAACATTCATGTATTGATCATATTCACATTCACACATATGACAATTCATAAAAATTCATTCACATTCACACAAAAATAATTATGAGAACAAAGTTTAGAAATATCATTCTTTATTCATCATTGTCATTATCGCCTTCACTATCCCAATCATATTTAAAAATTCCCACTACTTGTAGGGATTTTTCCCATTGTTCTCTTACACCATTTAAGTCTTCCATCATATATAGAGTATGTACATCTAATAACTTTTGACCTATAGTGAAGTCAATTTTAAACACCTACAAGAGAATGATGTATATATATAATTAATGATGCATAATAAGATTGATATATTTCATATTATCTAATGAGACTATATATAATACCTGATGTATGGTATCGATTTCCATTGTGTCATGTTTGATAATTAGGTTCATAAATCACATCACATAGTATGCACATGCCCAGTCGTTGTCTTGTGTAGCACACTATAAATTGAAACATACAAAATATTCAAAAATGCAAATAAGTACGGTTCACATAAATAATATATACATTGGAGTCGGGAAATTAATTTCTCATTCTCCCAAATTAGTGGCTGGTTCTTTTCTTGGGGACCTTTCCTCCAGCGTTTTTGAACTCATATAAAGCCCTACATGTTAATGTAACACATTAAATTGCATAATTAAATAGTAATGTAATAACTGATGTTAATAGTGTATCCATATAATGTATTCAATTCATTCCCCACAGGATCTAGATAATAGATAGTGTACGTCTTTGGGACAATAACTAGTAATTCCCAATGCCTACCACTAGAGGTCAGAAAGTTAAAAATTAATAACTCAAAATCCACAATAAAAATATAATTTTCTTAAGTCTAAATTATAAGCAAAGTAAACTTACTCGACATTGAATGGAGCTATTATCACCGTCTTCTTTTTTTTACCAAAATATTTAAAAGTAGTACATCAGTATGAAGTAACTGATGAAGGGTCTTTATCTACAAAACTAATCAAAGATGGAACCAAAAATCCCACATGGAAAAATGAAAAATCTGTACATATCGTGTGTAAGTGGCTGCAAAACATGTATTACGTATGCATTAATATATAAGAAATCAGATTATCATATATAAAACAAGGTATATGGATGTATAAATAAGATCTCACCATATCCATACTCCAAAATATCTTATATAAATATATTGTTATCGTATGATTGACCTGTAGCATCCTCCAGAATAGAAACATTTATAGGGTAATTTGGATCATGTTCGTCTATCCATACTACCATACCCCTACAATTAGGACCTAACGAGGCGTGTAGGTCCCTTGGAAGCCAACTTGGTACTTCAGGAGGTGGAGGTGGAGGCTGAGATATAGCGGGTGTCTTCTTTTTGACCTGTATATATAATTTCAAATCAATTGACTCATATATGCACACTGATAAATTAACGTAATGTAAATTTACCATACAATATTAGTATAGATGAAATCTACTTTGGGCCACACTATCACTCCACCTTCTGCCTCACCAAGCGTTTCAGAATCTTGGTGGGCATATGACAATGGAAGATCCCTCCAATTGGGGAGTACATGTATCAGGCTCACACGAACCACACCATCTGGTACTGGAGTCCCATGAAACATTTCCTCTGGAAGGGGTGGGTAAGACGATGCCTCTACAATGACATATTCTTGACTTTTTAGACGACATGGCTTCAACCCCTATAAATTTATGTAAAGAATGTTATATACATATATACATAAATATATCATCTTGAAAAGACTAGCTACTATGTCATAAAAATACTTACAGCGGACGTGCTAGGTGGTGGGTCTACAGGATTACTCCTGACCTCTACAGTAGGAGAAGAGTGGCCCGCCACAGGTACTGTCTAAGTGGCATTCTGAGATGCCTTCCACTTCACCATTGCTTCTTAGATTCTCCTATCAACTAACATATCTACCTATACATGGATAAAAGAAACACTAGCTTCTAATTATTGAATTCCCTTTCGTAATAACATTCTAAAAAATGAATAGGATACCTCATCTTGTGAAAGTCCCGCTTTTGGGACATGTTTGCGCTGGGATGGCCCAAAGAACGCTTTGATACCCACACCAGCACCTGCACCCCTAACACATCCATGATGCTCTGGGTTACCCAGAGCAACTGTCAATTCATCCCTTATGTCCTCAGGGATGAACTTTCCTTCCTTCCTCTGCTCGTGCAGCTCCCGCTAATCGCCATCAATAGAAATTGGTAAGTAAACATAACAATAATCAATATCGATTGATTGTTCTAAGAGTTGAATTTTATCATTTTTACATCCACCTCAGCAGTTGCAGGCTTCGTTATATCTCCTTTCTTGTTTTGCCTCCCAGCTATCCAGATAGCATTGTGAGGCAAAGGTGTGGGACCATAGTAGAGGACTCTATAGTCTCCTGAGTAGCAGCAGACTGAGCAGTAGACTCAGCCTGTAGTATTTGGCGAACGCCTGCATAGCCTCTTGGACCCATTGTGTGGTCATGCACATTCAGTGTGCGCCTTGCTCTTTGAGCATCGTTGATAGCCTTGTTAGTAAGCACATTGATTTGGTTAGTAATAATAAAGGTTAATCTTGAATAAGTGAATACATAAGAACGTATATTAATTAAATTGGGAGTGGTGCTTAATACCTTGAATTCATCAGTTTTTCTTTTAGTAACAAACTCCTCCTAGTCATTGGGGTCTAGGTAGTTCCATTGCTCAGTGCCTTTCTTCTTCCTCTTCTCAGCATCTCGTATGTAATCTCAGGTGAGATTTGTCCTATAGTTCCTTAGGACCCTCCCACAGCATTGCATCACACATTTATGATGCAACTTTTCATCCAGTTCAAATATACTCTACAAAATAGAATTGCTATTAACTAGTATCCAAAAAATTAGTAATCTACAAAATAGAATTGCAAATAATAATAACTCACGCATACTTCCTTCCATAATAAGTCTTTCTTTCCCTTAGGAACTTTATGCCAAGATTCTACATTAGGACTACAATGGCTACGAGTAAGAACCCCAAGATATGAAATAAATGAGTTGTGGTTCACTCCAACTGGATTTCCTGCATGATCAAAATCTACAACCAGTTTGGGTCCATTGCCCCTTTGTTGTAGTAACTTGTTCATCATAGTGATTCCCCTCACTTTTTCAATTTTTTTTTCTACTCATCAAGTGCCCCAAGTTCTTCAGGGGTTACATCATCAACCTAAAATTTGACAAAATAAACACACTTACAGGTCATAACTATAAATGGAATATAGATAGAAATATAGGATATATTTTTAAAACTTACATTGTGAGGCGGCGCATTCATATCCTTAACCTCACGGTAATCATCATCACAGTCATCAAGCTCATGCTCATCCATCTGAAAGTGTCATAAAAAAATCAAACATTTAGCATTTGACATAACTAGAAGATAATAAAATATTATAAAGTTCACATTCAGAAAAATAAAACATATAAAAAAATATAAACATGCATGCCTCTAATATTGCCATCTTTTATCAATCAACAATCCTTCATTGTGATCTTCATGCACATGCAAGTCATCATTAGCTTCAATATTTGGTGGTGTTAGCAACCCAACTGAGAATGGACTGGAGTCATCATACTTATCATAGTACTCTTCTTCATCTATAGGATCTTTAATGAACTATCTTTTACCATGAAGAACAACCGACCATTTATCATTGGCAGGATCATTGATTTAAAATACTTGTTTCGCCTGTGATGACAATATGAATGGTTCATCCTTCTTGCCAATCTTTTCAAAGTTCACTAATGTGAAACCCAATTCATCCACTATAACTCCTTTGGTGTTATCAACCCAATTACATTTAAAGAGCAAAATTCTAAAATCTACGTAGTCAAACTCGCATGTCTTCAATGACACCGTAATATGACATTTTAGCTTCATGTGGAATCTTATCCTTTGCACTCGCAAAAAACAATGAAGATGCTTGAAGGGTGACCCCACTATTTTGGACGACACTCTTATCATCTTGACGCTTTGTGTAATATGAGAATCCATTTATGTCAAACCCTTTATAAGACATGACATTCAATTTTGGTTTAAAGGTGAGGCATTTGATAGTTTCAATAAGATTATTTGGTGTTTGAGAGGTTGATATAAAACTTTATCTTCAAACCACTTAATAAATGTCTTGGTATTCTCTCTAGAAAGCCACATTGAATTGACTCGAGGATATTGTCTCTTGATGAAATTGGTATGTTCCTTGATATAAACACTCACTTCGTCGATGTTGTGTCAAATATACAAGTGACCTTGTTCCAACTACTCACGACTGATTACTTTCATTCGTGATCCCAAAATTCCTTTATCAGAATACTCCTCAATATTCTTGTCATTAATAGGAGTGTCATTACCACTCAAAAAGTCATTGCAAAAATAAATAACCTCTCTCGCCTTATAACCCTCAATAATACTCCCTTCAGACCGATAATGGTTTCGAACATCACCTTTAAAAATGCTCATGTATCGTTCAAAGGGATACATCTAATGTAAGAAAATTGGTCCCAACATTTTCACTTCCCTAGTCAAGTGGACAACAAGATGTACCATGATATCAAAGAATGAAGGAGGAAAATACATCTCAAGCTGACATAGGGTAACAACCACTTCTCTTTGTAATTTATTGAGAGTATCAGGGTCAATAACTTTGCTGCACAGACTGTTGAAAAAGAAACAAAGTCTGGTGATTGCAAACCTTACATGCTTCGACAATATAGATCGAATTGCCACGGGTAATATTTGTTGCATTAGAGTGTGACAATCATGAGATTTAAGACCTATCAACTTCAGATCTTTCATTGATACCAATCTACGGATGTTGGATGAGTAACCCTGTGGCACCTTAACATTTACCAAGCATTCACAAAAAGCTTTCTTCTCTGTTACAACCCCAAATTTTTGGTTTCCTTTGGTGAGAAATGTAATTTCTCATATTAAAGATATTTGGACAAATAGCGATATAATTTGTTGTGAATAAATGGATTTCGTTTAAAATAGCCTTATTGTTTGATTTGTGGGCTTTATTGGCTATTGGGCCCAATGACAAGGAAATTCAATTAGTGAATGAATAATTGAATATTTGAGACAAGAAAGAGGTAGAAACCTCTAGAAGGAAAATCCAAGCGGGGATTTCGTGCCTCTTGGGTTCCTTGGGTACCAAGGAGTCCAAAGTTGCATAAAGAGAGCAATAAGAAAAGAAAAAGATCAATTAAGTATTTCTTTATTAAGAAAGAAATTGAAAATAATGATAAAATGTGGAAAACAAGTGAAAGGAGGTATAATTGAGTTATCCTTTGTGGAATTTCGTATCCCAAGGATTTCTAATGTCAAAGGGAATACCAATGAGGAAAATAAAAGAGAAATAAAGAAAGATTCTCAAAAAGAGAATCATTTTAATAAGAAATAAACAAGATAATGTGAGATAATGAAGAATAATGCAATTAGATGCATCTAGAAGGATAATGAGTATTCAATAAAAAGGATTTCGAATTATTAGAGTTTCTTGGAATCCAAGGAGTCCCAATAAAGAGGAAAGAAAGAGAAAATACAAAAATTGCAAAATAAGGATAATGGGAATACATAATTAATGGAATTATGTGGTTTTATTAAGAAGGAGTATTTCCTACTTGAGGAGAATATAATTTCGAGGCCAATGAATTAAAAGACAAGAGTAAAAAGAATAAGGGAGAGGAATTTCGAATTCCTAAATATCCATGCAACAAGGAATATCAAGGAAATAGGAGTTAATGAGGAGAGAGAGAGATGGTTGCTTCACAACAAAGGAAAGTATGTTTCCTCTCTAGTTTAGGACTTGAGTTCTCTTAGGGCACGCCTTAGGGCTTTGTTTCTCACCCCTTATATAAGGGTAGAGCCCTGGTTCGGAGGGGAGAAGAACCCCATGTTTCTCTACTCTTTTCTTCAACCGTGCCTCCGTGCTAACCCTAACTGGAAGGGGGTGGTGCGATCCCAGGAGCTATGAGAACAGTTAAAGGGCTGGCGACGCTCTTACGACGCAGTAGAAGACTTGGTGATCGCTTTCCTAGGCTCCTCACACCGGCGCGACGCCTGTAAGTGGGCTGCAGGGTGGCCGCAGCCGCAGACCTGTTGGGTTGGTCTCTGACCAACCGGGTGCATGCCAGATGATACCCTCACCTGCAAGAGGATGCGGCGGAGGCAGGGGGTGAGCTCCGAGGAGGTTGACGCCTGGGAAAGGGGGGAGAAGAGCCTGCATCATGGTTGCATCTCGACCGTGAGCTGTAGACCCGTGGGGTCTAGTTCCGGTCATCCTAGATGCGCAACGGGGTACCATCTCCTGCGGTAGGGGAGGACAGAGGCAAGGAAGGAAGTTCCAGCATGATCTGAGCCCCGAGGTGGTGGGATGCAGCCGCGAAACTCTACCAATCGCCGGCTAGGGCGGCAGCCTGGAGCTCGCGCAAGGAAGAAGAAGGAAGGGTAATGTTGGACGATTGTACCCCTCCGAAGAAAGAAGAAGCAATGACTTACGCGGGGGGAAAAGTGGAATTTCATTATGTTTCCAAAACAACAAGCCGAAGTTGCATGAAGCAGGCTACGTGGCGCCTCCTCATTGGCCAGAAGTAAGTGTTTTTGCTAACTTCATAGCTAATGATTCGTAGCTCGGATGATTATGCATAAAATATGAAACTTGCTCACAAAAACGAGGGGAATCCATTCAAAATATAATTGAAGCCTGGTTCCTCTTACAATTCGATAAGTAGTGTAATTTATCTACTTTAATGTATTCAAGCTTAAAGAACCCTATTTTGAGTTGATTAATTTATTTAATAGGGTTTAATGAATGATTAAAGTTGATGCTAGTCTGTTAATGATAAAAAGGAACATTAAAGACAAAAAGAAAGAAATTTGCATGTAATTGGTTTAATTTCGAGTTTATTGTGCATGAATAATTCTTTAATGGGCCTTGAAACCCTAATGTTGACTAATTCGACTATTAATGGCTTTAATTGACTAGTTTCATGATTAAAGTTGGAATATGCTGAATCTAAGCTATTTCGAGCATTAAAATCCCTAATTTGTGGATAAATAACCTAAATACTGAAATTAGGGTTTTCGATTGAATTAAGGTAAAATTAATAATAAATAGAGTTCATATGGGAATTAGACCCTCATGAATTATGAGTTGTTAATCCGAAAGAAACTAAAGGTGATAATTGAGTCTAATGACCTTGAAATAACTTAGAAGGATAAAGAAGGTAGTTTTGGTATAAAGGAGAAATGATCGACTTTAATTGGGCTTATGATGTTGAAATTAGGATTTATGAACTAAGAGAGCAATTAATATGATAAAAGCGTTATGGAGGCAAAAACCCTAATGTGGTCTAGAAAGCCTAAGGTGGAATCCAAGTCTAGCTTTAGAATGTTCTGGATAAACTATAACACTTGGATCCCATGCATTAATTTCAGGATATTGTTGATTGCTTGTTGCTTGTTCTTTATCCTTATTGCTTGGACAATCAAGTTGCTCTGGATCAGGTATGTGGTTAATTATGGATAACCGCCTTAGTTTCCCGAGGATTTTTCGGATGGTTAATCACATTGAATGCAAATTATCTGTTGGATGTTCATACTTGCAAATTATAAAGTCACTATGATTATCACATTAATAATAGAAGTATAGATTTTTGCACCTACATGCCACCCTGATGGATGATGCCAAACGTCAGGCCCAGATGGGTAGACCAATGGACACCTTGAGTGGTGACCCCAGCTACCAAGAAGGTGGCCTATGATATTGCATGACTAGTGGGCACCATGAGTGGTGACCCCCAGGCACCAAGCTCGGGATTGAGAAGGTGGCCATAAGTCATTGGCAAAAGGGCACCCTAAGGTGGGTATGCCAGGGTTAGGGCAAAAGCGGTGGAGAATGTCATACTGAAAAGTGTAAATTGGCTTGTTAATTAATTTGATTGTGATTATTAAATTATTAGCCATATTTGCAAGATTTTGGTTGTTCCCACATACCAGTATATTTCGATATACTGACCGACGTTTTGTTTGTCAGTGTTTTAGGAACAACAATTGA